>CM066164.1:8557202-8779702 GCA_033629205.1 Lithocarpus polystachyus | reverse complement strand
AAGACACTATAGATCATAATATTGTAGCCCAAGCTTTTGTCTTCTATCTCCTGAAATAATGTCATTGCTTCACCAATATGTTAGTTCTTGCAAAAGCCATCAAACAAGATGGCATAGGTCTGTGGATTAGTAAGTCACAACGTTAGGAATTATTCTTTTGTTGGAAATTTCATGAAAGAGCCTCACTGCCTCATCATTTTTTTTTTTTTTTTTTTTGCAATATCTATTGATCAATATGTTATAGCTAAACACATTAGGCGAACAAACCTCTCTTAAGTCTCAACCATTGTATTAAATGTTTTAATAGCATCATCTATTTTGTTTTGCAAACAGTAACCATCAATCAAAGAGCTATAAATGACTATGTCAAGCTCAATGCATCTTTGAATGATCACATCAAAAACTTCTTTTGCCTCTCTCAAGTCTCAACATCCCTTCTTTGCATAGGCCTTGAATTCCTTTGTGTCATCTCATTTGGCATGATCTTCATTGCATAGGCCAAGAATTAAGTAGTTGTAAGTGACAAGGTTTGGTTGAATGCTTTTAATCTTCATATGAGATAAAAGGTTCAAAACCTCAGTTACTAATTTGTCCTTACATAAACGGGTCTATTATAGTCTAGATTGAATATAAAAACAAGAGTTAGTTGATTCAGCAGAAGCCTCGAGTACCCATTTCTTGAAGAAGAGAGCAAATCTGACAGTAGTACCATTTCAGATCGGATTTAGATTTGCTGGGCGTTCCGGAGCTTCAAAGGAAAGGAGAAGAAGTCGTGGCCCCTTGAGTAAATGAGTTCCTTTGTGAGTGTGACTGTCACACAAGCTGGTTTGTTTCTTTTTCTTTTTTTCTTTTTTTTTAAAATTTATTTCTTCTACAAATTAAATATACTTATTTATCAAAGTTTTTTTTTTCTCTGAAAAATGAACTAAAAATAAAATTATTTTGTTTTCTCAAAATAAAATTTATTGTGAAAATTAGTACTTTTTCTTCTTTTAGTTTTATTTATTATTATTTTTTTAATATATTTTTTTTATGACAATGAACAGAAAATGAGTTGAGTCTACTAACTTATAAGAAAGCCTCCTTTAAAAAATAAAATAAAATAATTAAAGGGGAAAAAATCCTTATAAGAATGCCAAGAGCCTTGTAATTAAACTAAAAACTCTTAGTTTTTCGAACGAAAACATTTAAAATTTAAATATTCTCTTCTCCATTGTAACTAATGAATTATCAAATTAAATAGAGATTGATAAAAAAAAAAACACTCAAAAATTTTAATTATGTTAAAAAGCTAATGAAATGATAGATTGGAATAGGATGATATAGATATTTATTTTCTATCCCAAATTTCAAGTTCTCAACCCTTCTTTCTCCAGTTTTAAATACTTGCCACATAGCCTTGGTTATGTAATGTTATGAAATCTTATCACTTTAAGCGTAATAAATAAACAAATAAATAAATAAATAAATAAATTTATTGGACCATGAAAAGTATAAAATACCCCTTTTTTCTATAAAGGAATAGGTTAATTTATTTTTCTATATATCGCTCATGATAAATATATATATATATATATATATATATATATATATTAACTGGGGCACCTATTTCAAATGTATATCCCATTTTTACATAGCAAGTTTCTGAAAATCCATGAGAAGCGGCCATGACATATTAAGAAAAAAAAAATGTAAAGTATTAGGGCCCTCACATTAGACTAACTATTTTGGGTATTTAGCCGTAGAAAAAACACATTACATTAGCCAACCAGTTTTCTACAAGCTATTGTTTTTTATTTAGATTTTTGCAGATTGCATTCTGTTAAAAGTGTATTGAAATATATTTAAATTTTGAAAAAGTGAGAAAAATAGATAAATTTAAAAAAGCTGAGAGTTAAAATCTTGTTGAATAAGCCGGATGTAAACAGACTTCTAAAAAATGCTGTTGTAGAACAAGTTTTTTTTTTTTTGTAGTGTGTTAATCTATTTTTTGGTTGGAAATTTTTTGGTGTAATCAGGTTTATTGTTTTGTAACTTCACTTGATTTGTAAATGAGAGAGAGAGAAAGGTTGTATCTATAGGAAAATACATAGGGAAATTTTGCGTTCATATGTATTGCCCTTTGCATATTTTATTTTTATTCCAAATTTTGTAGGAGCTTGTTCAAATGACCACATAGCTTGATTATACTTTTTATTTATTCTGGTTACGGTTAGAAATTGTATATTGAATAATGGCTTAAGACTCTACAATGGAACACTATTCCCATGCATGTCGATGTGTGTATGAGGTTTTAAGGAATTTCCGTAGTAAAAGCACTCTTTCTTAAAGTAGACTAGTGATGTGAATTTCATGTATCTCATGGAATTCACATTATTTGCATGATGCATTACATTAATTGCCTGTTTGTGTATGACTTTTTAGGGTCATGTGGCTTTGTTTGATAAGATTCATATCAAGCTAATTTCAATCCGTTGGACTAATACGTGGGGATGTACATCATTGACTATACAAAATTGATGCACATAAATTTTGCATGACTTTATTCTATTCATTTTATAATATTAATTTTTGATCATATTAAAATTATGCAAACATTGAGAATAAAAGAAGAGATTGTAATCTAACGGTTAAATTCTCAAAATTTGAATATAGTAAAAAGTTATTAGATTGTATAATATTGCTTAGAATTACACCGAATATAACCTTAATCTAGAAATACATGCCTATGTGACAATTGATAAAATATATATATACAATACCACCATTATCTATTTAATTGTTAGCCAAATCAGCAAGAATACTGACAAAAGTAATTGGATCACCAAGAAGAATGCTGATAATTGTCTTGAGAAATATTTTGAGTATTTTCAAGCACATTTTACCCATCCCACTGTTTCTTTTCAATCGACGTTGAATAGACAGCCCCAAATTCTTCAAAGCCAAAATATCAGTTGTTCCGTTCTCCATTTCCTCAACTATCAATTTCCTTATGCAAGAAACATGAACATTATACTTGCCACACTCGGACACATACGACCACACCTCAATTCCCGACAACTCAATTTGATTGCAAAATATACACTTTGACTTAGTCCCACCAAGGTAAAATTTCACATGATCAATTTGGAATTCTTTCGTGAGGTTGAGACAACAGGGGTGCAAATCCAAGTCCTTTTCAGGGCAATGGTAGATGAAACCTTTGACATGTTTCCCACAAGCATTGCAATATCTCTTGGTTCTTTCGCCGTAGAGTTCCGAAGGGGGTGGTTGCTCGTAGAATTTGAAAACGAAGTCTTTGAAGACCTCGTGAGTTGTGGTGGGCTTGCTAAACATGCAATCTTTGTGAAGATCGTAGTCGCAATCTTCACATCTGTATCTCATTCCATTGCTGCCATATTCCTTGCATCCGTTGCATATGTAGTATTTTTTGTTTGGATTGTTATCTAGCTTGAGCTCATGCTTCTTGGGACAAGTGCGATTTCTCTCCATACTACTGCTTATCTTTTTTTTTTTTTGAGAAACACTACTACTGCTTATCTTTTTTTTTTTTTTTTTTGAGAAACACTACTACTGCTTATATGCACCAAAGATGCCGCATATAATTCCTTTATATACATAGTGTTCGAATAATTTATAAATATGACAATATTATTATTATTAAATGTTGATATAAGTGTGTTAATAGATATCAGATTCTTTCTTTGATGTCTTTCCTATTTTGAGTTGGCGAAATTAATGCATATTGATTAGCAAACCTTTCCAAACGTTGGTGCACCTGATTTACTTCCTTATTAAGTATTTTCTTCAAAACTCAAACGTTTTCTGAATTGCTAATCTGACATGTTTCTTTCAGCATGATCAGGAAGAGAAGTGCATTCTTCGCACTGAAACCAATGGCTTCCTCGTTGGTGCCCTATTTAAATATTTTACAATACTATATCATAAACAATAGTTAATAGTTAAATAGTATAGTCGGGATGGAAGTTTTAATGCTATTAGTTAATACGTAACAGTATTAAAATTTGCACCTTCTGATAATCTTTTTGACATTATAACTATTAAATTATGTAATATCACTTTTGATTTATAATGTGAAATGCTTAACCACAAACAACTAAGAGTCTGTTTGAAATTTGTTTATTTTGCTGAATTTGAAAACTTTTTTACTAAAAGTACTGTAAATAAAGGTAAATGTTAGCTGAAATAGTACAGTATGACCCATAAATAATACTTAAAAGTGTACTGTGGCCCATGAATAATAGCAAAAATAAGCTGAATAGTAAAATAAGTTAACAAAAATAATTTTTATGAAACACACTAAATATGTGATTTCAAACTTGCCTAGTGGCATACTGCATTCAGAGTAGTATAAGAGAGCAACAACTAGTATACTAGCAATTAAGCAAATAGATAATGATCAATAATTCTTCTCTCTGTTGTCTCTATCCCTCTCTCCATTCTCTTATTCTTAGGAGGTCCAGCTAATCTCGAATCTAGCTACTCTCTCAATTCTTTTCTGTTCTTTACAATTATAGCCTCGTAGGCGATTGTTAACTGAATGAGAAAAACCACCTTGATTTGCTAATCGCTATATATATTTATTGTTAAAGATATTGGGTTTATGTTAATGTAATGGCCCAAGAGGCCCAATATGTTGTAAGCTCATCTTGAGCTAGCCCTAGCTCTTGTATATGCCCCATTAAGGTTCATTGTAATAAAAAACTGAGAATCCAATAAAGATGTAGCCCCTACAGTTTTATCCTATGGATGTAAGCTAACAGGCTGAACCACATAACCCTTGTTTTTTTTCTTTCTTTCTTGCTTCTGCTTCCATAAATTATTTTATTCTTGCATTTTCAACATTTATTCTCTTCAATCTATTATTGATGTCTTTCAATAACGTAAAAATTAAATCTTGTCCAAGTATTTTTTTTAGGTATATACTGTATAAGTATCATCAAACTAATATAAATTTTGTCCTACTATGCAACACACTCATTTTTTTATGTGCGATGCATGTGAACAAAAAGCTAATCAAGATATAAAATTGTAGACAAGCGTACAGTAGAAAAGCATAGAGCATATGGTAGAAAAGCTTCATGAATGTACCTCAAGACCAAGATAACAAATGGAGGCACCGGTAACATTCCAACAAAAAACCCCATCACTTGATTTATCCCTTGCCGTAGCAGAGCTAGCAAAGCAAGCCTGTCCGCAATAGCAATTCCCTAGAAATAATCTGAAAAAAAATTCCGGAATGATACATAACAAAAGTAAGGAATAAGGTTATGTATAGAAAACACACTTCATACTAGCCCCGTTGTCATATTCTTTTTTTTTTCTTTTCTTTTCTTTTTTTGATACAAGATAGAAATTTACTCTAGTCTAATTTAAGTGTATTTGTGTGTGAAGTTTCTTCCTGGAGACTTGAACCCCGACTTTTGCTTCCCACACCACACAAACACTTATATTTGTGAAATGACCATTGCACCAAGGGTGTGCGGTGGTCCCGTTGTCATATTCTTGATTCCTTTTGTTTCATTTCCTTTTAATTACTAAAATATGACTTGGTAGCAAAGAGTCAATGGTGGCCTTAGATATACAATAATACAAGCAAAGCCTAAGTGAATGACATATAGAAAACCGTTATGCTAAAAAAGCATACAGTTGATTCAGTTACTTTGTTATGAGTGTTATCTAGATTTCAATATGATTATTAGATCGGATTAAATTCACATTTTTCTATTAACTTAAAATTTTGAATAAGTGATATGATTAATTAAGATATGCAAAATACAAACAAGATAAAAATCAAAAATCAAAGAAAAGATCAAAGAACACCCAAAACTAGGGCTGCATCCACATACTTATATTAAGGTATTTAACGACCATTGCAAAAAGAGTAACATGGACTACATAATATATGTATGTATGTATTTATCTATATGTTTATAAACATATAATGTAAAGTCCACATAATAGAACCAAGTACTAGTAACCCGACAATGAATATGGTCTGATGGTCATGACCAACGCTGTGTGACCACAAGAGATGGTTCTCACTCTTTTGACTCTCTGCTTTTTCTTTCTTTCTTTCTTTGTTGTGTTGTATAAGCTAAAGATGTTTGTGTTTAATTATGTTTTTGGGCGCATTATATACTGCGAGATTGAAATTTGAAAGCATTTCTTTTATTAGAATGCAAATCTTATCTCACTTTTTATGCTCCCCTCTATATTCTATTAATTTCAACTTGCCATCCTTATAAAATAATGGAAATTTTTTAGAATGTAAAAAAAAAAAAAAAATCAAACACCTTGGCTTAACATAATTATTGGATGGAGTATAATGATAAATTTATTGTTAAAAATTTAGAATATAAAAAAGAAGTATATTCTTTTTTGTGGTTATTGCTTTATAAATTTGCAATAATCGCTTAATATTTAAATTAAATACGAATTTGGTAAGGATGGGATATAAAACCCATGTTTTACACCATATACAAATATCACTATTATATTAGTAGTATTGTACAACAGTGATTTTACATAGTGTTCATATGTTTAAACTGAACATATTTAACTATTAACTTGCTATAATTTATGTCATTTATTTTTTCTCTACATGGTATGTTTGCTTGATTAAAAGGAGGAAGAGGTATGTAAAAAATGAATTTGTTCAAATATAACTAATGATATGTTTATTTCATGAGCTTACTAATTTGTGAATTTGCACCACACTCCCAATTAGCTTACTAATTTGTTAATTTGATACTAGTTTTGGATAAAGCTAGTCATGCTAGTGTTGTTATTATACATCAACACTAGCATGACTAGCTTTATTGTTTGCTTGATTTCATTATGTATTGGCTTTGTTTCAAGTCTAGATAGATGAATTGCTTGATGTAGATACCAGCCAAACCTATTATGGGTGTGAAGTAAAGAGTACTTTCCATTTTCCTTTGATTGCAGTGGTCAAATACTGTATCTAGTCCAATGATGATCTCCTGCTTTACGCAAAATGAAGATGGGTGTGGCATGTGAGGCTAATGGTACGTGTTTACCTTAGCATATGCAAAGCCAGTGGCTAAGATCTCTATCAAGCTTAAGCGAGAAGGCTAGACACAAATTTCCTTGAATATAGTTCTCAAACATGAAGCTTACAACATTGGCAATCCCTTTTGGATGCTTGTTAAAAACCCCGACCAAATAACTAAAAATTATAACAAGACAAAACATGATTGATTTTAGATTCTGGTGGTTTGTCTTGATCGCCAGCTTACACTATGAAACTCGAAGTATTGGCAATTTACAAAGCCCATGTTGGATCATTGACTTGTTATGAAAGAAAGTAATTGTCCAAGAAAGGTCACCGCTCCCCCCCCCCCCCCCCCCCTTCTTTTAAATGCATTTCTTAAAGGGTATCATGAGGAGAAGTAATGTTTGCATTTTTCTAAAAGAAGTTATTCTCCAAAAATGGATTTTTAAAAATTAAAGTTGAGAAACAAATTTCGTTATATCTAAAATGACTACTGTGTTCTCATTATTTCATAATAATAATAATAATAATAATAATAATAATAATAATAATAATATCCTCTCCAAATAGGTTATGTTCCATACTACGGATGCAAATAAATAAAGGATATGAATAAAATGAACATGGCAAAGCCAAGTTAACAACATGCAACATAGTTCATCATCCACGCTTGCTAGGGTGCATGCAGGGTATTGTTGGGATGCATTATTAGTCTGATAGGAAAATTAGTCATTGGCTCTTGTATCTTTTAACCCATATGAAGCTATTAGTTTAGAAAATGCAATATATGATTGAAAACGTAACTTGAATAGATATGTCCCCAACTAGGGACAAAGCCACATTTTGGCTTTGGGTGACCATGGTCCCTTGAGATTCGGGAAAAAAAAATTGAATATATATTGGGCTTGTTTCAAATGTGGATTCGAGGAAAATAGAAATGACACTCTCCAAATCAGAGGGTAATATTTTGAATGAAGATGACCATTAAATCATGCATTTAAAGTCCATTTACTATTGAAATGAGCTATCTTGTTGACATATCTATTGTAAATAGTTATACCAAAGCGAAATTTAGATTGATTACATTAAGTTCAAAACACATAAGGAGGAAATGATTACATCATACATTTAAAGTCCATTTATTATATCATGAGCTATCCTGTTGACATATCTATTGTAAATAGTTAGACCAAATCTGAATCATCAGTATTATTTGGGATTAAGTAGAAAAAATATAGGGAAATTCTGCATTCATATGTATTGGCATTTGCTTATTTTATTTTTATTGCTAATTTTGTAGGAGGCAAAATCTTGTTCAAATGACCACATAGCTTGATTATGCTTTTTAATTTATTCTGTTTATGGTTAGAAATTGTATATTGAATAATGGCTTAAGACTCTGCAATGGGACACTATTCCTATGCATGTCGATGTGCGTATGAGGTTTTATAAAATTTCCGTACTAAAAACACTCTTTCTTAAAGTAGACTAGTGATGTGGGTAACACTAATCCTGTTTTATGGACTACGATGCAAAACATTCGTGGCTAAAATCTCTAGCAAGGAAGCACAATAATGGGTACAAATATGAGACAAGGGTACCATATAATACTGGCAGTGGTATTTTCGTCAAATTACACTATTTATTCTTACACTTTTCATGAACGATTTTAGTCCTTAATGTTTAAAATAATCATTTTTAGTCTTTTAGAGTCAACCAAATTAAAAACTAACACTTAATAACTCAATTAAAGCATTCTCAGCAGGTGGACAAAATAACGTTTAGTAAAAAATATAGTTAAACCCACTTCCAAGCATCCAAAAACCCAAATAGATTGTTTGGCTTTGACAAGATTTTATGGCTGTTTTGAGATTGATGTGCTTGGGTTTGGCAAGTGTTTGTGTTTGTTGAATACGGAATTTGAAAAAAAGAAGAAAAAATATTTGTGGAGACCAAAAAAATATTAATATTTAAATGGTAAAGAGATAGAATATTAAGATTAATGTAGTTTTCTTAAATAGTAAATAATAAATCGAAAATGATAATCGAAAATGATAGTTGTCTTAAGCTAGTTCAACTTGTATCTCAACAGAAAGGGTTTTCCCCTACTTTATATGTCATTTTGAGAAAACCTAGAAGAGTTTTTTTGTTATGGAAATTAAATTAGCTTAACCAATAAAGTTTTTAATGGTTGAATAAGAGATCTGAAGTTTAATTTCTGCTTACACTAAAAACCAATTAGTGTTTTAGTATGATAATAAAAAGCTATCATCAAAAGCGGACGCCATAAGTTGAAATTCTCTAAAAAAGATAAGCTTATAGGTCATAAAACATGCAAGTGTTTTTTAATTTAAAATTATGCATAAAATATAAGATTATAGATCATATAGTAAATAATATCCGATTGCCACAAAATTCGACATGTGTATTAAGACCTTAATCCAAATAAGGTGATACCAAAACTTTTTATTTCTTTCTTTCTTTCTATATATATATATATATATATATATATTTATATATATATATATATATATATATTTATTTATATAGATATATATATATGTTAGGTTCTAAAAGTTTAGAATAATTGGCAAATCGTGAGCACACAAGAACATACAAGCTGTAGAAAGAAGATTTCAGAATCTGCCTGGTTCGATCGATCGAAAAACAGGCTCGACCGATCGAGAATCGTATCTGCAGAATTTTAAGTTGGCCCAAATAGCAGTTCTAGCCCATTAAGGATTAGGGTTTCAAATCTACTTCTCCCACTATATAAAGGAAACCCTAAGCACGTTTTTACAAGGCTTTTTAGAGAGAGAAGAGTGTGCCTCTTTTGTATTTAGGGTTTTGTTCCTAAAACCTCTCTTATAACTTCTACCTGTGTTGTTCCTTGAAGAATCTCAAGATCCGGTATTGCTGAAGTTGCTGCCTTCTCTAGTCATCAAAGGAGCTGATGATCTAAACCTTCAAGGGTGGTCTTGGAGTCACAAACAGGAGAGTTTGTGTTGCTAAACCTTTGAGTGGGATCTCAAAGTCACAGACGTGGGTGTTTGTGTTTTGCAAAGATTAAAGAAAGAAGGAGTCCGTGGTCTCGGAGCTGTCATGTGGTCGTGGTAGTAAGTTTCCTACATTGGGTAGCAATAGGATGTTAGTGGTCTAAGTCGCTATTGTGTAAACTTCAATTCTTTCTAGTGGATTTGCTATTTTACCTTGAGGATAGCTAGGTTAAATCCTCCCCAGGTTTTTTACCGGTTTGGTTTTCCTGGGTCATCATATCTTTGTGTTCTTTATTTTTCCGCTGCTTTACTTGATATGATTGTTATTGTTTTAACCTAGATCTGAATAATAAACCTAAGTATTCACTTGGTTAATTAATTAGGTTAAACAATTTAGTTTACAGGGGTCTAAATGAACTCACAATATATATAATATCCAGACATGTAGCATGTCTTTAGCCAAAGAAACAATACGTTTGAAATCATAAAATGGTTCATAAAGCTATTGAAATCCATAGATAATCAATAGCCCATAACGTGGCTAAATTAACTTGAATACAAATCTGTTTAGAAAGTTTCAGAATATATATTTGAAATATTGCCAACTGTTTTGACTTTCCATTAAACCAAATAGTAAATGCTAGTATATATGGTAACTTATTATAACAAATAATAATTCAGAAATAGTTGTACACTTAAGTTGCTGAAAAACATTCCTTATTTGATGTTACCATATTATATTCAAATAAGAACATTTGAAAGCAAAACAAGGAAAGCATATATATTGTAATAAAACTAAATATGCTGGCAATGATGGTATTAAATAATACGTTAATGTTTAGAAAATTTTTCTAACTAAAATACCATTGACAACAGCTATTCAAATTCTAATTTATATTTCAAATTTAGCAAAGAATGTATCTGTCATTAAGGGATAATTTTTTTTTTTTTTTTTTGAGAATCCATTAAGGGATAAAATTGATTTCCTTAATTCACATTAATGAGCATTAAAATAAAATGTGATATTTTTATAAAAATATCCAAAAATCATGTATATTTATTTGCACGTGTGTGTGTATTTATAAATTAGATCAAGCTTTATGTTTACTTTTTTTTGTTGTTGAGAATCTAGCTTTATGTTTCCTTGCATATGCACATTATGCTATTTCTTTTATGAATTATGATATCTTGTAGATATAAACAAGATATTAACATAGTGTTAATAATTAGTTTCCTTCACTTCAAATGATTCATGTACAATTCTAATTATTGAGTTGCACAAAGACTTAGATGATTTAGTCTTTTGAAATGCCATTATTATTATAGAATTTTTCCAGATTATAAACCTTGGACATAATAATCCACTCTATTAATAGTCCATAAGTTGCATTCATTTTTCGCATGTTTAAATACTTTTTAGTGTGGCATGTGGTCTTCTATTTTATTACTAAAAATTTAACATATTTATCTGCAAAATACACTAATGTTTTCACCTGATGCTTAAGCGTCGATTCAGGAGTGGTTTAAAGAAAACTTTCTCAACATCTCTTTGCCTTACTAGGCAAGGAAGTCAATACCGTACCGGAGGCAGTATCGATTTGGCCACCAGTACGATATATTTCGGGTACCGGTTAATACCGGTGTACCGTTTCTGATTTACCGCTATTTTTTATATTTAATATATACACACACACACACACACACACACACACACACATAAAATCTCTATTTACCATAAAACATTACCTCCTGTTTACAATAAAACATTACTTCAATTGTTCATTGCATACAAAGAAAAAAAAACACAATATAAAAAACAAAAAATTTAATTGTTCATTGCATAGAAAGAAAAAAAATAATACAAATAATTAAGTTAACACAAACTACATAGGATCATCTTCTCTCATTCATCAAAAGGATCTACTTCAGGACTATAATATATATGAGTATTACTATCCTGCCCTTAAAAAATTGCACAATTACAAAAAAAAAAAAAAAAAAAACAAAAAAACACAGCATTTTGTGTTCCAATTTGGTATAGCCGGTATGAGGCCGGTACGGCCGAAATTCGCCGGTACGAGGCCGGTACAGCCAGTATTTTTCCAGTATATAATAGGGGATACCTGTACCGGTACGGTACTGTATCGACTTCCCTGTCTCTAAGGCATCCCCCCACCCACCCCTTCTAAAATTATGAGGGGTCGTGATTTGTAGCATACCATTATCCTCTTTTCCTCAGTACCTATTCAATATACAAATGAGTAAAATAAGCCTTGCACATTTTTTTAGAGAGAGTTTATTACAGTTGTAGTATGTTATTTATCTTTTTCTTCTTTGTGACAATGTGTTGATTTTTTTTATTGTTAGATTGTCATTGTATAATAGGTTTTTCACGTGACTTGGGTCTTATGTTAATTCTGACCCATTTTATTATCTTGCTTTTTTCACATGAGTTGGATGGATCATCTACAATTGGGGCAAGTAAGAAAGGACGCAATTAATATTTGTGATTCGGTTATTTTTTACAGGGTAAACTAATAGATTTCCTTTTTATAGTTTGAACTTTGGAAGAACATTTTGTGTTTTTATGCATTTTGGATTTGCATTCTTCTTTACATTATTTAATTTTTATTTTTTTAAGGATGAATTCTCAAGGGTTTGTGTTTGCTCAGTATTGAATTGAAAGGAAAAAAAGAAAAAAAAAGAAAGAAAGATATTTAGAAAGACAAAAAATAATATTTAAACGGAGTAGAGATAGAATATTAAGATAGATGTAGTAGTTGAAAATAGTATGTATTAAAATTAGGGTGTATTTTGGTGATTTAAAAAATAAAAGCAAATAATAATACCACAAAGACACACCAATTAATTAATATTTTATATAATATCTATTGTACTATTTAAGAGGCTTTTCTTATTGGGGATAAACATTTCGTTGGTTCAAAATACCCCTAAACCATAGGTTTAAGTAGAGAAAAAACTGAAGGATAACCCTCATTCATGACAAAGAATAATTTTGTTATTCTTTGCAAAACTTAAAGACGTGTAATAAAATTTTATTTAGTAAAAACTTTGTTGCAGCCTTATTTTGCCTGTGAATTTTACATAATTTTTAACACTCTTATTTTTGAAATCTTGATTTTGAATTATAATAGTGAGTTTAATTTAGGCATATGCCTTTTTTTTTTTTTGGATAATTTACATATTTATGTTATAATTTCTCAAACTAATATATATATATATATATTTAAATTTTAAAATCTTTTTATTTGAACCTGTGGTTTGATCGTTAACCCATTAGTTGAACCAGTGACCTAGTGACCCAACCCATAAACCGGGCCAAGCTCCGGTCTAGGTTTAATAACTATGATTGAAACTACTCACTTACTTAACGTACATCAAATCCTTCTTCTATCTATACTATTAATAATTAGGATTTTCTGTTTGGGTTGCAACATTTTATGCACTAAAATACCCTTAATCAATTTCTTAAACTCATAAAATACCTCTATCTTTTAGTTAAATGATTTTAAATTAAAAAACACAAACGGGCTAAAAAAGTAATTTACTAATTCTAAGTTTTTGGCTTTTTCCTTTATCTTCTCCATTTAACCTAAAATTTAGCATACTATCTTTATCTCATTTTTAAACATTATTCCAAGTTACCTTACCTCTTTCTTTAAAAAAAAAAAATTACAAACGGTTATTTGTATATCACTTTTAAATATTATAACACTAATAAATAAATAAATAATAAAAAAAAGAGCATTATTGCGTGCCCAAAATGAGTGCGATGAGTCTAGTTTTTAATAATTTTGTCGCTACAAGTTTGAAGTCTTCATCTTCAGCTTTATTTTATTTAATTATTAATGCTTATGAATTGATTGTTGAATGTTGATTGGAAGTAGGATTATTCAACTTTGTTACAATAGCAACCTCATTTAGAATAAATAGATTGAGAAAAATATAAATTATTGCTATTTTGCCCTTGCAGGTTTGAGGAGAACTTATTCTTGTTAGGCATTGGAATCTTGCATTTACTAGCAAGGGGGAATTGTATTTTTCATGCAATTAAAGTTTCTGGTTGGAGTCAGAAGGCTTTATGCGATAAGTCCTCTCAAATTCTTTTGAGATGATTTCTTTTTTTTTTTTTTTTTGAGATGATATTATTCAAATACTTGTTTATTATTTTCTTGAAGCGCCACTAATCACATTCATTATTACATTGTTTGCAAATTTTTTTGTAGTAAAATTTGTTATGACTTTAGCATTTTCCAAAAATAAAAAGTATTACAAAATAAAAAAAAACTAGAATTTTCTTATATAAAAATTATGCTATTAAACACTAGTTAAATATAATTTAAGTGGGTTCCTCAAAAAAAAAAAAAAATATTTAAGTCATAAAAAAAGGCCACATTTAAATATATGATCACCTTAGGCCTCCAATTTTGTTGGGCCACCCTTAGGTCTTGCTTTCGCCTTGTTTTCTTTGTTCATATTTTCAAATTATACGAACAAATATTTTGGTGTATATGAGTTGTCAATCTATCTATTTTTCCCTATGAATGATGTTTAGCAACTTGCTTTTGAATTTATTAACGTTTGTTGAGTCTATTTGTTTAGGCTTTTGTGCAGCCTAAACATGCGTTTTTAAACCAATTTGTGTTTTTAAAGAAGCATAAAATGCTGTTTCAAATACGAGAGAGTCTAGCTTTTTTATAAATGCCCCTTTTTAAGGTTTCTACAACCACTTAAACTAATGGACTCGTTAATCAATTAGGCAAGAAAATGACGTTTGATTCTCGTAAAATGAACTATCTTGTGAATACAATTTTGGAGCCATTCATTGATTTTGCATGTCACTAATCCTATATTTTGAAACTTCGTTTTGGTGTAGAGTGGAGAAATATTGGGCGTCACATAATTTTGAATCATGTGAGTTAAATTCCAAAGTAGGTAGGATTGGGACCTGTCTGATCTAGATTGGGCTTAAACTATGCATGTCCTCCTTGAGAAACTACTAGTAACCCCTCCTACCACTTTTGCCAAGTAGCGCAGGCAGATATTATTTTACATGGTCATTTTGGTCATTAGAATAAGTACATATATGAGAATACATATGACCAATCTTGACTAGATTCATAATGGCTTCAAAAATTTGAAACTAAATCTTTATTCTTGTTGCGCTATAAAAACTACCATGTATCTCATGAAATACACATTAATTACATGATGCATCGCGTTAATTGCCTGTTTGTGTATGACATTTTAGGGTCACATGGCTCTATTTGATGAGATTCATATCAAGCTAATTTCTATCCATTAGACTAATACGTGGGGATGTACATCATTGACTATACAAAATCGAAGCACATAAATTTTGTATGACTTTGTTCTATTCATTTTATGATATTAATTTTTGATCATATTAAAATTATGCAAACATTGAGAATACAAGAAGACATTGTAATCTACTTAATTGTTAGCCAAATCAGCAAGAACACTACTACAGACTAAGACACCAATTAATTTTTGGTGTAGGCGGAGATTGAACCCCAGATCTCTTATTCAACCATAAGAGACTTTATCAGTTGAGGTAGCTGGAACTCACGACAATATTATTGTTATTAAATGTTGATATAAGTGTGTTAATAGATATCAGATTCTTTCTTTGATGCCTTTCCTATTTTGAGTTGGCCAAATTAATGCATATTGATTAGCAAACCTTTCCAAACGTTGGTGCACCTGATTTACTTCCTTATTAAGTATTTTCTTTCAAAACTCAAACGTTTTCTGAATTGCTAATCTAATATGTTTCTTTCCGCATGATCAGAAAGAGAAGTGAATTCTTCACCCTGAAACCAATGGCTTCCTCGTTGGTGCCCTGTTTAAATATTTTACAATAATATATCATAAACAATAGCTAATAGTTAAATATTATACTCGGGATGCAAGTTTGAATGCTATTAGTTAACACTTAATAGTATTAAAAATTGTGCCTTCTTATCACCTTTTTGACATTATAACTATTTAATTATGTAATATCACTTTTGATTTATAATGTGAAATGCTTAACTAGTGTAAAAGTCTGTAATATCACTCTTAAATTATGTAAAAGTCTGTTTGGAATCCGTTTATTTTGCTAAAATTGAAAACTTTTTGCTAAAAATACTATAAATAAAAGTAAAAGTTAGCTGAAATAATACAGTAGAACCCATGAATAGTACCAAAAAGTACTGGGGGCCCATGAATAATAGCAAAAATAAGCTAAATAGTAAAATTTGTTGGCAAAATATTTTTCTGCCAAACACACTAATATGTGATTTGCAACTTGTCTAGTGGCATGCTACATTCAGAGTAGTATAAGAGAACAATAACTTGTATACTAGCAATTAAGCAAACAGATAATGATCAATAATTCTTCTCTCTCTTGTCTCTATCCCTCTCTCCATTCTCTTATTCCTAGGAGGTTTAGCTAACTTCGAATCCAGCTACTCTCTCAATTCTTTTCTGTTCTTTACAATTATAGCCTTGTAGGAGATTGTTAACTGAAAGAGAAAACCACCTTGATTTGCTAATCACTAAATATATTTATTGTTGAAGATATTGGGTTTATGTTAATGTAATGGCCCAAGAGGCCCAATATATTGTAAGCTCGTCTGGAGCTAACCCTAGCTCTTGTATATGCCTCATTAAGGTTCGTTGTAATAAAAAAACTGAGAATCCAATAAAGATGTAGCCACTAAGGTTTTATCATATGAACGTAGGCTAACAGGTTGAACCACGTAACCCTCGTTTTTTTCTTTCTTTCTTGCTTTTGCTTCTCTAAATTATTTTATGCTCATTTTTTCAACATTTATTCTCTTCAATCTATTATTTGATGTCATTTTTTTCATATGCAATGCATGTGATCAAAAAAGCTAATCAAGATATAAAATTGTAGACAAGCATACAGCAAAAAAGCATAGAGCATATGGTAGAAAAGGTTCATGATCGTACCTCAAGACCAAGAAAAGCCTAATTTGTAAAAATCCAAATAGATTTTCATATAGATAGAATTTTTATTATTATTTATTTTCTAAGGTTTGTATTTGCAGAAAGAAAAATATGTTTATGAGTATGACGATATTTTCATCTTAATGTTTATGATACTGTTGCATTTATTAAATTCAATTTGCATGGCAAATTTAATTAATAAAAGTGTTGTATGTATACGTGTGTGTGTGTGTGTATATATATATTCAATAAATTAATATAGAAAGTCTAATAAAGTTACATATAGATAGAAATATTTTTTTTTTTTTAATGTTTGTATTTGTAGAGAGAAAAATATGTTTATGAGTACAATAGTATTTTGTTATTAATGTTTATGTTATTTTTGCATTTATTAACCCAATTAGCTTGCAACTTCATGCATATGTATGAATACACTTAAAGATATATAATAAGATGCATAATATAATTCCTATAAATATATATATATATATGTAATTTAAATACTATTGATTGTTATTTTTATATTTTGTTAACTCTTTAAAAAAATTTGTAAGGATATTATTAGGTATAAAATGTAAATTGTCTATTTTTTTTTTAATTATTGTGAAGCACTTTTTTTTTTTAAAACAATTCATTTATTCTATACTCTTTAATTTTTATACTTAATAACTCACTTGGATATATATTTATGATGTGGTCCCACATTTGATTCTAAAATTAAGAAATAAAGCTCTTTAAGAGTAAATAATTTTAGGACACATGGTACAAAATTAGAACTCTAATTTGAAATTATAATTTAAGTTTCTCTCAACTTCACCTATTATTATATATATAGATTTGTATAACAATTTTAATCAATAAAGTGTTCTATTTTCTCAAATTATATAAACCTTGGACATAATAATCCACTTGATTAACAGTCCGTGAGTTGCATTCATTTATTGCATGTTGAAATAATTTTTAACGTCGCACATGCTATTCTATTTTATTATTACTAAAATTTTAACATATTCGTCTACAAAATACGCTAACATTTTCACTTACTATATCAAATTTGTATTACAATTTTAATTAATAAAAGTATTCTATTTTCCAAGATTATATATACCTTGGACATAATAATCCGCTCAATTAATAGCCCATGAGTTGCATTCATTTTTGCATAATACTTTTTAATGTGGCATGTGCTCTTCTCTTTTATTGTTAAAAATTTAACATATTTGTCTGCAAAGTACTCTAACATTTTCACTTAATACTTGAGAGTCAATTCAAGAGATGTATAAAGTACAAAAACGACACCACTATACATTTATGAGGGTTCCCCCACAAGAAATATGGAGTAATAGAGAGTAAGAATTTAGATAAAGAAGAAGAAAGCAAAGCATATGATCGACCCTAATTAATTTTTCGAGGATCCATCACTGAATTGAAAATTTTGGGATTAAGGTTTGTGTTGATTTATGAAGCACTTAACATGCATGGTGTCTGAATTTGTCTCTAGTTTTAAGGTTCTTTATTGATTATAGATTACTCATGTGACCAAAAATAGAAAGAAAAAAAAAAAATCTAAATCGTCCATTTGATGAATAATACATTAACTGTGCTTCACTACAAAGCTACTGTCACGACCCAAATCCATGGAACATGAATTTAGATGCACGACTAACTTGCTTATCTTACATAACTCTATAAACATAATTAATTTACACATAATTAAGTAAACTCCAAATAAAAAATTCTCTTAATAAATCTCTTACAATACTAAAATCCACAATTTAGAAATAATCTCCAAATACTGTAAAATCTTAAGTGAAATAAAAATAACTAAAAATCCTTAAAAGTTTCATGCATTATTGACTTCGCCTAAAAATTTCCATGCTCTACCTTGCACCTTATGAAGAGACCCAAAGTTTCTGTTTCCCAACTAAACTCTAATACGAAAATTCTAATTGATGGAGTGAGCCACACATTTAGTAAGTAACTAGTAAGTTGCCCGTGCGATGCACGGATAATTTTGTGATATTTTATGTAAAATAGTTTTGAATAATGTTGTATATAAATTATAAAGAAAAAGTAAACTAAATTAGAGTAAAGAAACATATACATTTTGAGATATTAAAAATTGGTTTAGTAATTTCACTGTATATTTGTAGCTTTCTTAAGGTAAGATTATTATTTTTTTAAATCATGAAACCAAAAATAAATGCAAAAGAGTAATGGGACCATGAAATAAATTAATTTGTGTTGTATTCACATATTTCATACTATGAAATAAAAGTATACCCAATTCTCTGACTATCTTCCACTCATTGATAGTGCGACATTAAGACATGGTGTGGGCAAGTGTGTATGCATGTGTCCTATAGATGATTTAAAATTAAACCATGGTAGAATATGACTTTACATTGCGCACCAAATATTTTTTCTACTTATATATTCAAAACAAAAACTAACTAACCAAATTACCTAACCTAAATAATATTTAAGCCCCTAATTTAAAAAGAAAAAAAGATTACTCGTAGGGGTTTTGGTGTCTTAATGGTGATGGGAGGTTAGTATAACGGAGGTGGTGACCCCTCAAATTCCTCTTTATCTCTCTTTCAAATGTTTTGTTAATCTCAGGTCTTTTATTTTAGTAATATATAGTGAAATAATGCCTTTTATTTAACAATCCACAACATTTTTGTGTCTTTCTATCTCTCTCTAGAGTCTTATCCCGTTAGTTATTACTATTAGCCCTTACTTATTTTTTTTTTTTTTTAAATACTAAAATAGTGGGTATGCTAAAAGACATGAAGAATAGTGAAAGATGTGGTGTAAGCTTAGGCAATTAATGAGATAACAATAAAATAAGATAATGTGAACTTTTGGATAAAAAAAAAAAAAAACTTAATGAAAGAAGTAAAAAAATGCTAAATACAAAATTAGAGCGCCACTTGGCAAGACCTCATGCACTCTCGCATGAGATCTCTAAGAGAGAGACATTTTGTAACAACTCTCTCATTGTCTTTCCACTCATTGATAGTGCGACATTAAAACATGGTGTGGGCAAGTGTGTATGCACGTGTCTTAAAGATTATTTAAAATCATGGTAGAATATGGCTTTACATTGCGTACCAAATATTCTCTCTACTTATATACCCAAAACAAAAATGATCCAACCAAATGATCCAAACCTAAATAATATTTAATTCCCTAATTTAAAAAGAAAAAAAAAATACCTGTAGGGGTTTCAGCGTCTTGATGGTAGTGGGAGGCCAATATGACGGAGGCAACGTCCCCTTAGATTCTCTCTCTCTTTCAAATGTTTTGTCAGTCTCAGGTCTTTTATAGTGAAACAACGCGTTTTGATTTTGTAGTGAAACTATGCATTTTATTTAACAATCCACAATACTTTTATCTCTCTCTATCTCTCTCCAAGGCCTTATATGGTTAGTTATTAATATTAGTCCTTAATTATTATTTTTTTGCTTTTTTTAAAAATATTAAAATGGTGGGTATGCTAAAAGACATGAAAAAGAGAGAAATGTGTGATGTAAGCTTAGACAATTAATGAGAGACTAATGAGATAACAGTAAAATAAGTTAATGTAAACTTTTGGGTAATAATAAAAAAAAAACTTAATGAAAGAGGTAAAAAAACGCTAAATGCAAAATTAGAGCGTCACTTGGCAAAACCTCACACACTCCTGCATGAGATCTTTGCTTTATATATATATATATATATATATATATATATATATATATATATTGATGATTATTCATTTATAACTTATAATCACTAATCAACATGAGTCTCAAAAAACTTTGTGATAGGACTTTATCATACGTACAAAATAAGTATAGATTTTTTATCTTTTTTTTTTTTAAAGGATATTGCTATTGTGTTCATCTTTATAAGAATTGAAGCATAGATTAAATTTTCATTATTTTTGACAATTTTCTTTGATTCCTTTATAATTTATATATTGTGTTGGTTTAAATGAATTTTTTCGCAAGCTGTCAGAGGATGGACTTTAGATAAGATGTTCAACTTTTATACGCCAAGTATTGACTATAAGTCTTGTACATGGAACAAATAGAGATAAGAAATTAAGAATATAGTCCAATTTGGTCGGCCTTAGCTTGATTTGTCTAGATATCAATTTTCTCTCTTGCCAAAAGTTTGACTTATTTTAGGTGGAAGTTTCCTTGATTATTACTTGTATACAAAATTCTAGGATCATTAAATTGGAATAGGTCCCTTACTAACCTAACCAATTGGAATAGGATGAAATTTCTTCCCATCCACACTAAACATTGTGTACACTCCAATTTTTTTTTTTTTTTTTCTATATCTCATAATGATACGTTGTTGATAGGTGTCATCTAAGTTCAACATGATTGAGAGTTGTAATTAAGATTATGGCCTAGAAGCTTTACTATTCAATACTTTGCAAGAAAAATTAAACACTCATTTGATGTAACAGGAGACTATGGAACTTGACATTGTATACACTGGGGTTTGTTCTTGATGTTGTGAAATTGCTGTAGGTACAAAAAAATCTAGTTTGATTAGTTGGCAAGTCATGTTCTTTAATCGTGAAATGTCTACAGTGGAAAACTTTTGTGTTCCTACAATAAATGTTTTGGAGAGAAAATTGTTAACCCCCTCATAACATTGGGACCCCCCCTATTTATACAAAGGAAAAAGGGTCCAATATTCCTAAGTGTAACTTAGTTACATGGAATTTTTGTGCAAATGTGCCTAGATTTCTTTTAAAAATTTAATTATAATTTTATACTCGAATTTGGTGATTTTTATATGATTTTTGTGGTTTGATTTTGATTCAGTAAAGACATATTAGCCAAAAGAAACGAAGGTAGAGCTATTAAAGAAATCTGTAATTTCAGATTAACAATTACAGATGGCGAATGTTGCATTGTCATTTGTGGTTGTGGTATGAATAAGCGGTATGTTGTTTGGGTGACTGATTGAGGCAAAGCAATTAACCATATTAAAAGGGATTAGCAACTTTTTCTTTCTCCGTTACCATTTGCGGTATGTATATGTCTTTTTCACATATGCACAACTGAAGTACCCATTAGGATTTCTCTTAATTATGATAAACATATTAATTTTTTTTAAATAACTTTTATATTTATTAAATGATATATATATATATATATATATATATGTCGAGGATCATGTAGCTGAATTGACACCTCCCTATACACAAAGTGTCTGAGGTTTAAGGGAGAAAAGGTTCAAATTGCGGGAGTTAGGGAAAAAAGGTTCAAGTTGCAGGGTTAGCAGCATATTATAATTATTTCTAAATAAATAAAAAAAGATATAGAGATATATATTGTTTTCCTTGAGATAAAGCAGTTGCGATGGAAATTGTGATAATAGTGGAGTTTTTGCCTTTGAGGTTTTCCCCATTCATCAACAAATCACCGTGTCAACTTTATTTTCCACTGCATATTGACTTAGTTGGTGATTTGTTTGTGTTAACACGTGTATTGCATGTTAATTAAATTAATTAATTAACTTGGCTAATTAATTGGTTAATTTATCACAAGAGGTCAATACATTCTTGGCCTATCAAATAGAAAAGTTATCATTGACTATATCTAAAGCATTTAAAGTAATAAAGGCATATTAAAGATTTAAGTTGATTGGCTAATATAGAACATCAGCCCATTGTTTGGAATTCAATGGGAAGAGCATAATTTTTGTTATACTCTTGATTGCATGTGTATCAATTGTTGCCGAAGAAACTAAATATGAGTAAGCTAATATCATAATTCAAATCAATGGTAAAAAACAAAAATGAATAAAAACATTTTTGAATATGACTTAATGCATTCTCACATTCATGGAACGACAAATCAATAGATACTAATTTAACTAATTACACTAATTATATTTTTAATCTATTAGAATTGCAAACTTTCAATAACATAAGCGCTTGTTGAATAAACTCTCTCTAATAAACCAACTTACATATCTCAAGACATGACACTACCAAGCTGCCCTTGATGGTTCTTCCTACCAAAATCGATCTTGAGCACAAAAACTTCAAAACTACAAATTAAAAGTATTAGTTACAATGTAAAAATATTAGACAACATGCATTTTCATATTTTTAAGAAATGCTTTTTTAAATTGTTTTTGGCCATTTAGTAACTTTAGCTCAATGAAGTAAATGTTAGCATACTTAATTTATTTATAGTAGATATATGTTTGTGTGGTTTCTCCTCAAACATGTATCTTTTTGCAATCATCAAAGTATTCATGATGGCTAAAACTTTTTAAACCTAAAATGAAAATGAAGCACATAACAACCTCAATTTTAATATATCTTTATGAAAGTTACTCTTTTGAATGTATATGATCAACCAACAAACACAATAGAATTAAATTGTGTATAATGAAATTGAAGCATCGGCTTAACACCTATACTAACTTGAAAAACCAAAAGGAAAAAGGATCAAGAAAACAACAGTTAAGCTCATTCCATTGAAGTTGAAATGATAGATCCTTCTACACATTGAGCATTACATTGATGAGTTTAGAAAGTTTTATATCTATCAAAAACAAAATGTAGAAACACAAATAATTTTTTTTTTTTTAACTTATAGGTTTGTTATGCTTAAAATTAACCAAAAAAAAAAAAAAACTAAATTTTGACAATCTTAATCTATTAACAGAACTTGATAAAAATCATAATTAGCAAATAAAAAATGGCATAAAGAGCATCCTATTATATGACTATATCACTTTATAAAGCCCCAATACCCAAATGCCTATAAGAATGATAATTAGCAAACGAAAAGTATAAGTAAATAAAAGAGCATCTTAGTATCAATTTAAAGCAAAAAAAAAAAAAAAATTACCATATTAATTGAACCACGACCATTATGACATGAAGCAAGTGGAAGATGAGCATTATTGTTGTTTATTATCCTAGGTGAATAAACATATGTTTTTTTGGAAGATTCATGTGTTCTTAAATAATCTGAATGCTATTTCAATTTGTGCAAATTATAGAACACAGAATTGGTAATTTAGCAACAAAGGCATAGGAGAAGCCATGTAGTGGTTTAGAAAGAGTAGGCATTTAGTTATAAGGAAAGAGGAGTAGGCATAAACATAAGAAAACCTTTGGATGGAGGAATAAGGAAAACAAAGAGTTTTTGATGATTAACATCCCTCTATCTTATCCATTAGTCTTATTTATTACTAATTAAAATCTATTGAGTTTAGTAAATAACTGATGTGGCATCTAATAAGTGTAATAAATTAAAAATGATGTATTTTATTTCCAAAAAAAAAAAAAATCAATTATCTTTTTAGAGAGAGTGCCACTTGGCAAAACCTCATGCTCTCCCGCATGAGGTCTCTGCTTTTATATATATATTGATTATACACAATTCACAACAGAATAGAGTTAAGCAAAGCATGAGTATTTTGATTTTTCACAAACTCATTCAATGATATCAAATATAATTATTCAAAAATATATAATGAACCACTTAATATATATGTAATCAAATCTTAAAATCATTCGAAAACACATACAAATAATTGATCAAAGCACGTTGTCACATATACACATATCACATATTCTCACATACAATCCTGTGAGCAGATACCAACATCTAACCCCTGCTGGTGAGGGATCAACACTTATTCTCACATACAACCCTGTGAGCGAGCTTACACATATACCTGATTAATTCTAAAAACACTTATTTTGAGTCACATGTCACAAAAGTAGAGTTTATACAAAATAGAATAATTTTCTTAGTATTAACAATTATTCCAAATATAAAGGCATATCAAATATCACAATATCAAATTGAAACATAAATCAAAGGATGCTTGACTCTCTTAGAGAATGAGTAGGAACTAAGGAGTTTATACATGTATTTTACAATTCTTGAGTAAAATCTAAAAATTCAATTTGTTAAAAGAAACATTTTGAATATCATTTGGAGAATAGGAATATGACTTTGAAATCACTTGGTTTTACACAAATTTAAAGAACAAGAACCTTTTTAGAATACTTACATTGAAACTCAATTCTTTTTGGAAAATAGTTTAGTTTAGAAATCATTTTTTAAGTGAGATTCAGACATTCAATATGTTATTCAAAATTCGAAATTTCTCTTTAAAACATTATTTAAAAGTTGAAGTTTCTCTTTCAATGATATAAAAATGATTTCGATAAACTTTAGAAATCGTAAGCTTAAAAACACAACTTTTGAAAACTTTTACTTCTAAGAATCTAAAGAACAAAATTTATGCATATTATACATAATTACTTACAGCACTTGAATCATTATGAAAGTCTAGCCAAAACACCCTCCAAATAGTCTAAAAACACACTTAAATGGCACCTATATTTAACCAAGGAAATCACGTAAATCCTCTACAAAATATAAAGCTTATTGAATTATACAAATTGACTTAATAGGATTATATTTTGCTGAACTAAACAATAACACTGATGCAAAGCATCTCTACCCAAAAATAAGTTTCCTTGTATTTATCAAAACTCAAAGGCAGTAGTCAATACTTTAGGATTTAATATATAACCCCAATGGAAACGGTGGGCAAAATCTAATATGACTTTGTTCATGGATTTAATATCATTGACCCTAATAGATTTAATATCTAAGCATTTTGGGATGAAATTAGAATTTGGATAAACCAAGTCTGTCATTATCCTTTAAAATAGCTGTAGAAGTGTTGAACCTGGTTCATTGTGTTTGGAATAGTCAACGTCTGGGCAGGGACTATTAAGGCTATCAATCAGGGAAAGTGGGCTTTCGACAAAAAGTGAGCTAGCTAGTGTGAAATCTATGTGGGCTCTAGTGTAAACTGTCCAGCAATAAAAAATCGAAAGAACATTATAGTATAAATCAGTATATATGTGTGATAATCATTGCAAGCCCAAAAACTCTTACAATCTTACGAAGACGACGAAAGCCATATTCATCGATTTAATAACTTCGGCTTTTGTTCTAGAATATGGACAGTGGAAACCTAGGATTCAAGTACTAACGTAATTGTGTAAATCATAATCTAGGAAAATACCAATTTTAACAATCTACACATCACTAAAGTTTTCTATGATAAATTCTAATTCCTTTAATTCTTTGTTTTTAATGGTGAAAAATCATAAATTGAACAATTTGGTTGCATCTTCAATTGTATGTGTTCTAAACTCCAAGTAAAAAAAATACACCTTTTAACCTTTTTAGTGGTGAAACCCTTCTTATAAAAACTTTAATTTATCTATTTCTCTACCTTATATTTAACCCATTAGAGATGTGATTTTAGTGGGGTAGTGGACTGTAATTACTAACAAAAAGTACTTATAGCCCATCAATTACGTATATATAAGAAAAAATATAATAACCTCAAATAAAGATATGCGGGGTATTAATGCTACCCATCTTCTGTTTGGCAGAGACAGTATAATACTCTCATTTTCCGGTCTTACTATGTGTACACCTAATGCCTTGTAATAAACAACATCTGCGTTCTCTACGTATCAAAATAAATAAATAAGTACATAAGTAACATCTGTGTTCTCTGTTTGCAAAGATGATCCTGAACTTGACAAAATGCTGAGGGAGAGAATAAGAGATGGTGATCCCATGGCACATTTGGTGAAGGTGAGTAATTGTCTTGCTTATTTTTCATGATTTGTACCATTCTTGTAACTGAATGGCATATAACAATTTAATCAAAAGTATGCAAAAGTATTATCTCATTTTAACTTTGCTTTGGAGGAATTCTGAAAGGCAAAATATGAAGTTGTCATGAATTCTACGTACTCATAATTTGATTCATTTCCAACCAGGATGCTATATGTATTACTGTAGATCCATGAGGATTATAAAATTTTCAGTCAGCAAGCAGTTAAAGACTGACAAGTCCTCTCACTAATGAAGTCCAGATAGGTGAGTTGCTTGATGTAGATACCAGCCAAACCTATTATGGGTGTGAAGTAAAGAGTACTTTCCATTTTCCTTTGATCGCAGTGGTCAAACACTGTGTATCTATTTTAGTGATGATCTCTGTCAAGCTTAAGCAAGAAGGCTAGACTCAAATTAACTTGAATATAGTTCTCAAACATGAAGCTTACAACAATGGCAATCCTTTTTGGATGCTTGTTAAAAAAACCAACCCAAATAACTGAAAATTATAACAAGACAAAATAAAACTTACTTCTAATTCTGGTGGTCTGTCTTGATCACAGGCTTACATTATGAAACTCGCCGCATTGGCAATTTGGAAAGCCTCTGTTGGATTCTTGACTTAAGAAAGGTCCCCCCCCCCCCCCCCCCCTTCTTTTATTTAAATGCATTTCTTGAGGGGATCACTAGGAGAAGTAATGTTTGCATTTTTCTAAAAGAAGTTATTCTCCAAAAATGGATTTTCTTTTTTAAATTAAAGTTGACAATCAAATTTCATCACATCCAAAAGGACTATCATGTTCTCAGTATTTCGTTAAAAAAAAAAATTAAAAAACCTCTCCAAATAGGTTATGTTCCATACTAAATCTTGCTAAAATAAAATTATTAGGATGCAAATAAATAAAGGATATGAATACAATGAACATGGCAAAGCCAAGTTAACAACATGCAGCATAGTTCATCATCCACCCTTGCCAGGGCGCATGCGGTGTATTATTGGGAGACATTATTAGTTTGATAGAAAAATTAGATAGAAAAATTAGTCATCGGCCCTTGTGTCTTGTAACCCATATGAAGCTATTCGTCTAGAAAATTCAATGTATGAGGGAAAACGTAACTTGAATAGATAGTCTGGACAAAGCCACATTTTGGATGGCCACCCTAGATTTGAAAAAAAAAAAAAACAAAATTTTGAATATATATTCAGCTTGTTTCAAATATGGATTCGAGGAAAATAAGACATGGCCCCCTCCAAATTAGAAGGTAATATTTTTGAGTTAGAACCTTAGCGACGCCATTGATGCTTCAGTCTTTTGTATTTGCAGAAGAGAGTCAAAGTTAAAAGTTAAAACAGAGGAGGAGAAAAGAGAAGTTAGCCACTAATTTAATTTATTTTATTTTATTTTATCCTATGAAGCTTGGAGTGCCACGTTGATCTGAAAAACAAAAAAAGATAGCCATTACAACTTTTTTATCTATTTTTATGATGAGTCCATAGTTAAAAAAAAAATGAAAAATATAATAATAGTACTCCACCTTAAGTTTACCTAAATGAATATAAATTATATATAATAAAACACACGGTAAAAATTTTTTCTCTCTTACTAAAAATAATCTTTTTATCTAATAATTTTTTTTGACTGTTTTTTAATCTAATAATTAAAGGCTGCATGTGTATATATGATTTTTATTTATTTATTTATGGTATTATAAATTTAAAGTATAAATTGTTGCTCTTTTCTCCTATATTGGTAATTTGGAATTTTCTAATTAATTTGTAATGAGAAATATAAAATAATTTGTAGCTATGAGGGATGTATATTATGACAAATTATTTTTTTATTTTTTAATAATTTTAATGATTCTTTAATATACATCACATTATTAGTGACTTTTCATTTATTAATAATTTTTCTACCTAAGCACTTACTTATATTTCTAGATAGGACAAAACTTAGGTACAGTACCTTAGGTGCTGTTACTTAAGTTTTTCTCTTAAAATTCAGCCATGTGGCTATTTAATTAAAAGTTACGCTTCCATCCCATGAGAAAAAATCCACATGACAAAACCTTAAAAAGGAAACCTAAGGAATAACACCTAAGTATTGTGGCTAATTCTTGCTCTTCTAGATAAATTCTGTTAAAAAATAGGTATATTTATTTAGCTTGCATAGGCGCAGAGATGTATGATATACAAATTACATTATATTACTAAAAAAGTTGTTTTATAGATAAATTCATAATTTTCGTGATTGAGAAAAAATAAATTTAGTATTTTTTTGGGCCGACGAGATCTGGAGATAACTCCGACCCCCATTGAAAAAGCTGGCTCTATTCCTTCTATTTTAATTCAAATAATGGTTAAATACTCACAATTTTCTCAAAACACAAGGAGTAAATTATTTGAATTAAGATGACCATTACATCAAACATTTAAAGTCCATTTTCTATTGACATGAGCTATCTTGTTGACATATCTATTGTAAATAGTTATACTAAAGCGAAATTTAGATTGATTACATAAAGTTCAAAACACAAAAAGCAGGAAATGATTTGAACTAAGATAACCATTACATCATACGTTTAAAGTCCATTTATTAATGACGTGAGCTATTCTGTTGACATATCTACTGTAAATAGTTAGACCAAATCTGAATTATCTGTATTATTTGGGATTATTAAGTAGAAAATATATAGGGAAATTCTGCATTCATATGTATTGGCCTTTGCTTATTTTATTTTTATTCCTAATTTTGAAGGAGGCAAAATCTTGTTCAAATGAGCACATAGCTTGATTATACTTTTTAATTTATTATGTTTATGGTTAGAAATTGTATATTGAATAATGGCTCAAGACTCTACAATGGAACACTATTCCCATGCATGTCGATGTGTGTATAAGGTTTTATGAAATTTCTGTACTAAAAACACCCTTTCTTAAAGTAGACTAGCGATGTGAATTTCATGTCTCTCATGAAATTCACATTATTAATTGCATGATGCATCACATTAATTTCCTGTTTGTGTATGACTTTTTAGGGTCATGTGGCTTTGTTTGATAAGATTCATATCAAGCTAATTTCAATCCGTTGGACTAATACGTGGGGATGTACATCATTGACTATACAAAATTGATGCACATAAATCTTGTATGACTTTATTCTGTTCATTTTATAATATTAATTTTTGGTCATATTAAAATTATGCAAACATTGAGAATAAAAGAAGACATTGTAATCTAACAGTTAAATTCTCAAAATATGAATATAGTAAAAAGTTATTAGATTGTATAATATTACTTAGAATTACACCGAATATAACCTTAATCTAGAAATACATGCCCATATGACAATTGATAAAATATAAATACAATACCACCATTATTAATTTAATTGTTTGCCAAATTAGCAAGAAGACTGACAAAAGTAATTGGATCACCAAAAAGAATACCAATAATTGTCTTGAAAAAGATTTTGAGTATTTTCAAGCACATTTTACCCTTCCCACCATTTCTTTTCAATCAACATTGAATAGGCAGCTCCAAATTCTTCAAAGCCAAAATATCAGTTGTTCCATTCTCCAATTCCTCAACTATCAGTTCCCTTATGCAAGAAACATGAACATTATACTTGCCACACTCGGACACGTACAACGAAACCTCAATTCCTGAAAAATCAATTTGATTGCAAATAGGCACTTTGACTTAGTCCCACCAAGGTGAAATTTCACATGATCAATTTGGAATTCTTTCATGAGGTTGAGACAACAGGGATGCAAATCCAAGTCCTTTTCAAGGCAATGGTAGATGAAACCTTTGACATGTTTCCCACAAGCATTACAATATCTCTTGGTTCTTTTGCCGTAGAGTTCCGAAGGGGGTGGTTGCTCATAGAATTTGAAAACGAAGTCTTTGAAGATCTCGTGGGTTGTGGTGGGCTTGCTAAACATGCAATCTTTGTGAAGATCATAATCTTCACATCTGTATCTCATTCCATTGCTGCCATACTCCTTGCATCCGTTACATATGTAGCATTTTTTGTTTGGATTGTTATCTAGCTTGAGCTCATGCTTCTTGGGACAAGTGTGATTTCTCTCCATACTACTGCTTATCTTTTTTTTGAGAAACACTACTACTGCTTATCTGCACCAAAGATGCCGTATATAACTCCTTTATATACATAGCATTGGAATATTTTTATAAATAACAATATTATTATTATTAAATGTTGATATAAGTGTGTTAATAGATATCGGATTCTTTCTTTGATGTCTTTCCTATTTTGAGTTGACCAAATTAATGTATATTGATTAGCAAACCTTTCCAAACGTTGGTGCACCTGATTTACTTCCTTATTAAGTATTTTCTTTCAAAACTCAAACGTTTTCTGCATTGCTAATCTGATATATTTCTTTCAGCATGATCAAGAAAAGAAGTGCATTCTTCACCCTGAAACCAATGGCTTCCTCCTTGGTGCCCTGTCTAAATATTTTACAATACTATATCATAAACAATAGTTAATAGTTAAATATTATACTCGGGATGCAAGTTTTAATGCTATTAGTTAATACTTAATAGTATTAAAACTTGTACCTTCTGATAACCTTTTTAATTACATTATAACTATTAGATTATGTAATATCACTCTTGATTTATAATGTGTAATGCTTAACCATAAACAACTATTATGGTCTGTTTGGGATCCACTTATTTTGCTAAAACTGAAAGCTTTTTGCTGAAAGTATCGTAGATAAAGGTAAAAGTTAGTTGAAATAATACTGTGGGTCCTATGAATAGTACCAAAAAGTGCACTAGAGCTCATGAATAGTAGAAAAAATAAGCTGAATAATAAAATAAGGTCGCAAAAATAAATTTTGCCAAACACACTAATATGTGATTTGTAACTTGCCTAGTGGCATACTGCATTCAGAGTAGTATAAGAAAGCTACAACTTGTATACTAGCAATTAAGCAAACAAATAATGATCAATAATTCTTCTCTCTCTTGTCTCTATCCCTCTCTCGATTTTCTTATTCTTAGGAAGTCTAGCTAACCTCGAATCCAGCTACTTTCTTAATTCTTTTCTATTATTTACATTTATAGCCTTGTAGGCGATTGTTAACTGAAAGAGAAAAACCATCTTGATTTGCTAATCGCTATATAGATTATTTGTTAAAGATATTGGGTTTATGTTATTGTAATGGCCCAAGAGGCGCAATATATTGTAAGCTCATCTGGAGCTAACCCTAGCTCTTGTATATGCCCCACTAAGGTTCATTGTAATAAAAAATTGAGAATCCAATAAAGATGTAGCGCCTACGGTTTTATCCTATGGACGTAGGCTAATAGGCCGAACCACGTAACCCTTGTTTTTTTCTTTCTTTCTTGCTTCTGCTTCTCTAAATTATTTTATTCTCATTTTTTCTACTTTTATTCTCTTCAATCTATTATTTGATGTCTATCAATAACATAAAAATAAAATCTTGTCCAAGTATTTTGTCAGGTATATACTGTATAAGTATCATCAAACTATTATAAATTTTGTCCTACTATACAACACACTCATTTTTTTTCAAATGCGATGCATGTGATCAAAAAGCTAATCAGGATATGAAATTGTAGACAAGCATACATCAGAAAAGCATAGAGCATATGGATATGGTAGAAAAGTTTCATGAACGTACCTCAAGACCAAGATAACAAATTTAAAAGTAGAGACTTTTTATTTCCTTTAGTTTAATGTTTCAAGTCTATTTTTGTTACATTATTTATTCAATGTTTTAAGACTAATATTTGTTTCAGTTGGTTCAATATTTCAAGACTATTCATTTATCATACACACAAAAAACTCTTTGCATTTCCATTCACCCTTTTCACTTCTACTCCTTTATATACACATGTCCATAGCCTTTCATACCACCCATCTCAAGTGCACTTAGATAAAAAACGATGTCATTTACTTTCAACCTTTCAATGACACTTACATAACTCCAACGTTGTAGTATCATTTTATCGTAACTCGTATGAATAGGCTATGACCAAGGAAGGGGGACTAGCGTTATTTTATTTAATGATGGGTAGCTTACGGTTTAATGTTGAAGTTAGGCATTGTAGATTTTGTAAAGATTATGATTTGCTTGGAGTCTTTGGGTGTTTGAGATTTTGGTTTGGGAAAGTTATAAATGTATCCTTTTAGAACTAAATAAAAAGAAAAAGAAACATTCAAATTGATTATTTACGAAGTTAGCTTTTTTTTTTTTTTTTTTAATTTTGTGTTAGAATTCATAATTTGTAGGTTTCTTTTTAAGTTTATTTTACTGCTATTTTGTGTGGTATGAGCCATAGTGATAAAAAAAAAAAAAAAATAGATGGTGATTTAAAAGTGTTTTTCGCTTTTTTTTTTTTAACTACACAAAAACCCAACAAAAGACAATTGAATTTTGATAAATGAATGTGTTTTTAGCAAATTTGTCATTGTTTAATCACATTCTCTTTATGTTCATACTTACAAATGATTTCCTTAATTTCACTGAGATAATTAATTGGGTGTTTGTGATCAAGGTCTCTACATTTGGTTGTGAGAATAGAGTGATTGAGAAAGTGTTTGGAAGGTTGTTGAAATTTATGTAATTTTAGGATATAAAAGTGTTAGGTTCAAAAAGTTTAGAACAGTTGGCAAATCGTGAACACAAACTTGTCTAGATATTGATCTTAGAGTCTATAGGTTTTATTAGACAATGCTTAAGGTGATTCAAGTCAAGATTCAAGAACAAGTAAGCTGTAAAAATAAGATTTCAGAATTTGCCTGGTTCGACCGATCGAAAGTCGTATCTGCAGAATTTAAATTATGCCCAAATAGCAATTCAAACCCATTAAGGATTAGGGTTTCAAATCTACTTCTCCCACTATATAAAGGAAACCCTAAGCACGTTTTTATAAGACTTTTTAGAGAGAGAAGAGTGTGACTCTTTTGTATTTAGGGTTTTTTTCCTAAAAAGCTCTCTTATATTTTCTACCGATGTTGTTCCGTAAAGAATCTCAAGATCCGGTATTGTTGAAGTTACTGCCTTCTCTAGTCATCAAAGGTGCTGATGATTTAAACCTCCAAGGGTGGTCTTGGAGTCACAAACAGGAGAGTTTGTGTTGCTAAATCTTTGAGTGGGATCTCAAAGTCACAAACGTGGGTGTTTGTGTTTTGCAAAGGTCAAAGAAAGAAGTAGTCCGTGGGCTCGGAGCTGTCACGTGGTCGTGGTAGTAAGTTTCCTACTCGAGGTAGCAATAGGATGTTAGGGGTCTAAGTCGCTATTGTGTAAACTTCAATTCCTTCTAGTGGATTTGCTGTTTTACCTTGAGCATAGCTAGGTTAAATCCTCTCTAGGTTTTTACTGGTTTGGTTTTCTTGGGTTATCAAATCTTTGTGTTCTTTATTTTTCGCTGCTTTATTGTTTATGATTATTTGTGTTTAACCTAGATCTGAATAATAAACCTAAGTATCCACTTGGTTAATTAATTAGGTTAAACAATCTAGTTTACAGGGATCTAAAATCTTACAAGTGGTATTAGAGCAATTGGTAAATTGTGAATACAAACTTGTCTAGATATAGATCTAAGAGTCTATAGGTTTTATTAGACAATGCTCAAGGTGATTCAAGTCAAGATTCAAGAACAAGTAAGCTACAGAAAGAAGATTTCAGAATTTGCCTAGTTTGACCGAATGAGAAACAGGCTCGACCGATCAAAAATCGTATTTGCAGAATTTTAATTAAGCCCAAACAACAGTTCAAGCCCATTAAGGATTAAGGTTTCAAATCTACTTCTCCCACTATATAAAGGAAACCCTAAGCACGTTTTTATAAGGCTTTTTAGAGAGAGAAGAGTGTGCCTCTTTTGTATTTAAGGTTTTGTTCCTAAAAAGCTCTCTTATATCTTCTACCGGTATTGTTCCTTGAAGAATCTTAAGATCTAGTATTGTTGAAGCTGCTGCCTTTTCTAATCATCAAAGGTGTTGATGATTTAAACCTTCAAGGGTGGTCTTGGAATCACAAACAGCAGAGTTTGTGTTGCTAAATCTTACAAGTAGTATCAGAGCGGGTAGCCCTTTTGTTTTAGATCTTTTGATCTAAGAGTTGATCATTGATCCTTGTTATCATGGATAATTTTAAATGTCTTACTGTTTTTTATTGTGATGATTTGAATAAGAAGGACACTGTTGTTTCTGTTGATCTTTTTGATGCCTATGAAACTCTTCATAAGAAATTATTGAAAACTACGAGAAATTGCTAAGAAATTCAAGGAAGAGTTAAAATTGGCTAATCTTGTAAAAGAGGAATTGGTTGTTAGATTAGATGAATCTAACCAAAAGAATGAATTTTTGAGAAATCAAATTTCCTCTAAAGATGAGAAGATGAAAAGCTTGGAACACGAGTTAGTTGAATCTAAAGCTAAAATTGAAAATTTGACTACTACCAAGCTTGCTGTTGATAACAGAAGTGTTTCTGGTTCTCTTAAGCCTAAAGCTGAAAAAGTTTATATCCCTCCTTTCAAGAGAAATAATAAAGAAAAGGCTTATTTTGCTAGGTTAGACAAAGGTAAAAGTTCTGATGTTGACGCTGAAGTTTCTAAACCTAAGTCTAAACCTACTGTTAGACAGCATAAGAAATCTGTTTTTGTGCCTACTTGTCACCTTTGTGGTGTTGTTGGTCATATTAGACCAAATTATTCTTTGTTGAGGCAAAAACCAAAATCTGGGACTAGATTTGTTATTAGGAATACTGATGTTCCTAAATTTGTTCCTGTTTGCCACTTTTGTGGTGTCTCCAGTCACATTCATCCTAATTGTCATAAATTGAAATTTAAGCATTTTGTGTTTCAGTCTAGGATATGTGATGATATTTCTCCTGCCGTAAGTCTAAATAAATTGTTTCATATTCTTTTGAAAAATTTAAACTTGTTGGCTTGTGAAAGGAATTTGCAAGATTTCAGTCTTTCTCAAAAGATTGGTGTAATCCCTAAAATACACTCTGCTTCACATGGATTTTCACCTACAAAGCCGAAGACTCGTGTTATATGGGTGAGAAAAGATTTTCTAAGGTGAGTGTTGTTTACTTGTCTTTGATTTAATTCTTTCAATTGTTTGTGGACATGTTTTGTTTTTGTTTTTGGTTGTTTTGTTTTTTAAGTTGTTTTTTAAAAAATAAAAATCCAAAAACATTGAAAATTTTCAAAAAGACAAAAATATTTTATTTTGTGTCTAGTTTTATTTTTCTTGAGCATTACATGAATTATAATATCTCTCTCTTGATTTAGAACATGCTTGATATTGTAGAGAAACTTGAATAGCATGTGTTATATAAGTGCTAAGTTTTTATTTTTTTTATTTTGTGTGAGTATGTACTAGTTTGTACATGTACTCATGGGTTAATTAAGAAATTGATATTTCTTATTTGTGTACTCTCTATGGCTTAGTTAAGCACTGTCATGCATTGCATTTGCATTTTTAATCATTTAACTTAATATGTGCTTTTAGTTTTGGTCATAAAATTTTTTTTAACCAAAAAGATGTTTATGTGTTTTGTATTATATATTTTGGATTTATAATCAAGGTTGGTGATATTATCTTTACATAACATGTTTATGTACCTTGTTTAGCTTGAATGAGCTTACTTTTTGCACTTTACTAGTTTGAGCTTTGTAGTGTATGTTGTGTGGGAAGCTATTTATAATTTTTGATCACTTTGTCTTGATCTTGAAGTCACATGCCTTTGATTGTCGGACTTGGACTTATTGAGAAAGGCATAAATAACCATCTCACCACTGTTTACTAGCCAATCATGAACACTTTAGTGCATATCATAAGATTTTGTGCTCGAGAAAGTGTAGCACATGCACAAAAAGATTATGAGGTGTGGCCTTGGACTAAATGCTAAAATTGGTGTGTACATTATTGGGCTATAATGAATTCAAATTAAATAAAATTGGTGTGTATATTATGAGGCAAATCAAGAAACTTATATGATTGCAAGCTTTTATTCTAAGAGATATGAGAGTTATATGATGTAACTCTTTAGGTGATAGTCTCTCTCAATTGTATGTGATGAATTGTGTAGAAATTGTGATTGCTTACTATTAATATATCACCTCACATGTTTCTCAAACTTTTGCTAGTTGCATACATTACACAAGTTATTCTTTACTAAACTTTGTACATGTTATTGTGTGTGATTTTGTTGTGGCCATCCAAGATTATATGTTCCTTGATTTTGATGTAAAATTTGAGTTTTGAGGATAAATTGGTTGATAAACTTGTTTTTGAGAGATCTGGGTTGAATTCATGTGTTTTTGAAAAACTTTTAAACTCATACCCATGCATTTTATTCTTAAAATACTATGCTTTGAGGAGTTTCTGCATAAAATTGCTCTGTTAATCAAAAATTTAATTTTTTCTAGATTTTCGATCGATCGAATTTGTCTCTCAACGATCGAAATTGCGATTAAAATTTTGGTTTGAATCTGTCTGACTCGATTGGTATTCAATCGAATCTCGATCGATCGAAATTGTAAAATTTTCAGTTTTTAGAGTTTTGACCAAATTTTTTTTCATGCATCATTTATGTTTAGGATTCACATGAATTGCATTATTTTTCTATATCCATCTTGCAGTTTTGCAGTCATATCTTTCATTTTTTTCACATATAATATGCATACACTTTGCTAAATTGGGTACTACACTTTAATTAAAAAATTGATTGATTAATTTTTGAGTCTTTTGTAAATTTTAGTATATGCTTTTTTTTTTTTTTTTTTGATGTGTGAACTACAGAAAATGTTTTTTTAAGAGATATGATGGATAATAATATGCAAATATTTTCTCTACTCATGCAATTGTTTATAGGTCACATAGTGTCAAGTTTGCATTTATTGAAAGAGAGAATATTTTTCTTCATGTGTATCCTCAACTCATTTTTTTTAGGTTTGTGTGTTTTTATTTATTCATCCCCACCTCCTAAATTTTCCCCAAAACTGTTTTTCCCAAAACTTGTTTTGTTTTTCCTATTTTTATAGGGGGAGAAGCTTGTTTTTAACCTTTGTTACTCTTCATAGGAGGATTTGTCTCTATTTTCTATAGAGCTGGATTCTTTTGTTTCTTTGATTATCTGTTTTCTCTTGACTTTTGTTGCGTATATTTGAGTTGTCTTTGTTAATACGTGACAAAAAGGGGAAGAAATAGATCAAATGTGGGAATCCTGTTTAAAAAGGTTTTGTTTAGGGGGAGTTAAAATTGTTTTTTTAAAAGGGGGAGAATATAAAAACTTTTTGATGTATCTAACTTAGGGGGAGAGTTAGAATTTATTTCTGTTTTTATATTTTTGTTTTATGTTATTGTTTATATGTCTTTCTTTCCACACATGCGGTGATGTATTTTTTGAGTGTTTTCAGGAAAGACAGGTGCATTTTGATCAAGACCTTCTACCTCTTCTTGCAACTTTTAGGTTAGTAGTCTTAGATTGGGATTTGTGATGTAATTGGACATTTTATTGTATTGAGTTGTTCTTGTATTTGAGCATTTCATATTGTATGAAAGTTTTGTCACGAATTGCCAAAGGGGGAGATTGTTAGGTTCTAAAAGTTTAGAACAATTGGCAAATCGTGAACACAAATTTTTCTAGATATAGATCTTAGAGTCTATAGGTTTTATTAGACAATGTTCAAGGTGATTCAAGTCAACATTCAAGAACAAGTAAGCTGCAGAAAGAAGATTTCAGAATTTGCCTAGTTCGACCGATCGAGAAACATGCTCGACCGATCGAAAGTCGTATTTGCAGAATTTTAATTAAGCCCAAACATCAGTTCAAGCCCATTAAGGATTAGGGTTTCAGATCTACTTCTCCCACTATATAAAGGAAACCCTAAGCATGTTTTTATAAGGATTTTTAGAGAGAGAAGAGTGTGCCTCTTTTGTATTTAGGGTTTTGTTCCTAAAAAGCTCTCTTATATCTTCTACCGATGTTGTTCCTTGAAGAATCTCAATATTCGTTATTGTTAAAGTTGTTGACTTTTCTAGTCATCAAAGGTGCTAAAGATCTAAATCTTCAAGGGTGGTCTTGGAGTCACAAACAGAATAGTTTGTGTTGCTAAATCTTTGAGTGGGATCTCAAAGTCATAAACGTGGGTGTTTGTGTTTTGCAAAGGTCAAAGAAAGAAGTAGTTCGTGGACTCGGAGCTGTCACGTGGTCATGCTAGTAAGTTTCCTACTCGAGGTAGCAATAGGATGTTAGTGGTCTAAGTCGCTATAGTGTAAACTTCAATTCTTTCTAGTGGATTTGCTGTTTTACCTTGAGGATAGATAAGTTAAATCCTCCCTAGGTTTTTTATCGGTTTGGTTTTCCTGGGTCATCGGATCTTTGTGTTCTTTATTTTTCACTGCTTTATTGTGTATGATTATTTGTGTTTAACCTAGATCTGAATAATAAACCTAAGTATCCACTTGGTTAATTAATTAGGTTAAACAATCTAGTTTACAGGGATCTAAAATCTTACAAAAAATATTATATACTTTAAATTATTATTTTTAGATTCAAAATCATTTAATCAGTTTGAAAAATAAAATATACTTTTGATAGTAAATATTACATATATTATAATCTTACAGTGTATACAATTTTTTTTTAAAGAAAATATGAATTAAGAAAACCAAGTTTAAAAATTAACAATATTGTAGGCAAACATAAATATTATAGAAAAAAATAAGTATTAAGTATTATATGTAGATTTTAGTATACATAAAAATTATTTCAAATGAAATTGTAAAGTATTTTGCGCATTGCGTAGAATATCATTTAGTTGTATTAAGTTGAAGTACAATTTTAGATTTCAAATTGAATCAAATTAATTTCTAATTGCAGTTTAATTTTGTGTTGTGTCCAATTTGATTTTTAAATTTTGGTGTTAAGTTACCTCTACTCAGAATGCTCAATGTGAAAACCAAGTCCACCGAGATGAATATCTTATCATTACAATTGTTAATGTTTCGGTGCGTAAGCATGGACTACATGCTAGTGCGAATAAAAGGAATATCACATTAATGTCATAAAGTCACCATACTAGCAAGGGACCTTAAAGAATTGCATCAAGAAAGAACCAATAAGTGTCCAGACTTATTACATCTCTGAAGGAGATCCGACTATTATGTGTGTCAATTTATCATTGAATGACATATGCTGGGATCCTCCACCTCTACGCACTATACTGACTAGTTTATGCATTTCAGAAACTTCAAAGTCATTGAATAAAAAGGAAGATACACTAGTAGTCATAAATGAAAAACCAGAATGAGTGCAAAGATTTATGTAATGAAATCAAATTTTCTATATAATAAATATATACATAAAAATTAAAGTTTCACATTACAAACTTGTTGAGGGATTCTTCAATGGGAAATTTTCACATGGGTTTTCATTGGGGAAAAATCGAAGCAAGTGGCTTGATTTGCAATTCGAATCTGCCTATTATGAAACTTCAATTCAGATTTCACAATATTACAAATGCCAGTGCTCCAAAATTCCTAGAGGAAAAAAAAAAAAAAAAACCAATCAAAATAAATCATTAAACCCATCATTTGAAAACCCAAATCTTCTTAATATGATAACATGATTTTTTTTTTTTTTTGTAAATAAGACTTTAATACAAATATAAAAGGCTCAAGAGTTATAAAACAAATTGACTAAAAAAAGTTATACAAAAAAAGAAGAAGAAGATAAATTGTAAATTACACATCTAAAGTTTGGAGGTGTTTAGATTTACACCTTGAAGTTTCAAAATTTAGATTTTGCTCCCTTGAAGTTTGGGGTATTGGATTTTATATGTTACCTACTTGACTGGTAATTGGTAATTCATTAAAATAACGCTAACCACCAAGATCAAAACAAGTGAAATAAATGGTTAGATCTATGAGTGCGTACCATACTCACACAAAAGAAGGTGGGTATTGTAGAATGAGCCAAAGAATCTGTCAGTTTTTTTAGACCCCTGTAAACTAGATTGTTTAACCTAATTAATTAACCAAGTGAATACTTAGGTTTATTATTCAGATCTAGGTTAAAACAATAACAATCATATCAAGTAAAGCAGTGGAAAAATAAAGAACACAAAGATATGATGACCCAGGAAAACCAAACCGGTAAAAAACCTGGGGAGGATTTAATCTAGCTATCCTCAAGGTAAAATAGCAAATCCACTAGAAAGAATTGAAGTTTACACAATAGCGACTTAGACCACTAACATCCTATTGCTATCCAAGTGTAGGAAACTTACTACCACGACCCCATGATAGCTCCGAGATCCACGGACTCCTTCTTTCTTTAATTTTTGCAAAACACAAACACCACCGTTTGTGACTTTGAGATCCCACTCAAAGATTTAGCAACACAAACTCTCCTGTTTGAGATCTATTTGGCAAATATTATTTTTGTTAAATTTTTCAAAAAAAATAAAAATTTAATAACCCTAGCAAGTGTTGACTAGAAAAGCTAACCCAAAATAAAGAAAAACTAGCTCAATAATTTAAAACTTGGCCCAAAAAGGAGAAAATTAGTTTTAGGCTGAGTAGGAAATCGACTTCAAACTGCATCTTATACATAGTATTGCATATGTAATTGCAAAAATGAGGTAAGGTGCGGTGCGGTTATGGTTTTGGCTAAACTCTAAACTGCACCACACCATACATGTGGTTGCAAAAACAAGGTGCGGTGCAATTATGGTTTTAGCTAAACCGCACTGCAAAGTGCAGTGCTAAAAATAGCTCAAAACCGAAACACACCGCATCATGAACATAAATATAAAAATATATAAAAATATGTGTGTGTGTGTGTGTGTGTGTGTGTGTGTGTGTGTGTGTGTATTTATAAATATAAAAATAACGGTAAACCCAACACGGTACACCGGTATTGATCGGTACCGAAATATATCGTTCAACTGGTCAGACCGGTATAGCCTCCGGTACGAGATTGACTCCCTTGATAACACTAGTTTTAATCTTAAATCCACATCAAAAATATGAAAAAACATGTTTGTTTTATAATTTTTTCAAATTCTTGAATCTAGGATATTACCATCCACACACATTCACTGAAATTTATTTTTCAAATCCAAATGCAATGCTTAATAAATTGAATTAGGGTTTATCACATGCACACACATTAAATTCAACATGCAAATTGATTGATAATATATTAGATGATGTGATATGAATGTTGGTCACCATTGTCTAAAAGATCGGTTTCACCGGGCAAGGTGGGTTCCTAACACCTTCCCACCGTGTAACATAGCCTCCGAGTTTAAATCAAGGGTTGATAGACCAATGCTTATCCTTGTGATTTTCAATTTTTAGATTGTAACTAAGAAACAAAGTAATGTACTTTATCTTATATTGTATCTATGACCAAAGTCATGTAATTTTCCTATGATCAATGTAAATTCAATTTCAAATTAATAAAATGAGAACTTTTTCAATTTTGGTTTTTTTATTTATTCCAATAATTAAGTAAGTGGCGAATCCATTATAAAACCCTTCATCTAAAGGGGAAAATATAATCAGTCGAACCTCTATTTTGAGAGGCAATAACATGACTTCACCATCATTGGCAGCGCCACATACAGGTCAGGGTGGTCCTAGGACCACCCTGGCCTGAATTTTTATTTTTTTATATATAATTATTAAAAAAATTTATTTAATTACCCTTAAAAAAAATTAGGAACACCCTCAAAAAAATTAGGAACACCCTTAAAAAAATTTTATCCCAATAAAATTAAATTTTGGTGGATTATTTATTACAATTTGGCCGGTACCAGTTTTTAAAAGAAAAAAAAAAGAAAATTTCTTAAACTGACAAACTCATAAGCACATCATGTCATTACCTACGTCAAATGCCTAAAAAAAAACAAATCCAGCCATCGCAAAGATCGCCCCTTCTTTATCTTTTTCCTTTTCTTCTTCTTTGTTTCATCTCAGACGCTCTGCTAGTCTGCCTCTTCCTTCCCTTTTTACTCTAATTTTTGCTTTGTCAAGTTTTTTCTTTAGTTTGCCTTTTAGACTTTTAGCTTCACTACAAGAAAATGTATTTTCAGTAACGAAAAAATTCGTCACTAAAAGTTCAGTTTTTCGTCACTAAGGACCTTTAGTGACGAAATTGGACTTTTAGTGACAAAACTCATTTCGTCACTGAAATTCCGTCACTAAAAGTATTGGTGACGAAAAATTTCGTCACTAAAAGTTTGATTTGATTTAAAAAAAAAAACTTTTAGTGACAAAAACGTTTCGTCACTAAATGTTTTCCTCACTAAAAATACTATTCAGTGACGAAAATATTTCGTCACTAAAAACACTTTAGTTTATTAAATCATATTTAGTGACGAATAATTTCGTCACTAAAACTATGTTTGGGTATATATAGTGACGAAAAAATTTGTCACTAAAACTATTTTTAAGAAAATTCAGGCACATATAGTGACGAAAATTTTCGTCACTAAAACCATTTCTTACAAAATTTTGCTACATTTAGCGACGAAATATTTCGTCACTATAGATTAATTCAATGTTGCTATATTTGTAATGAAAAAATTGGTCGTTAAAACTTATTTTATTGTTTTTATTTTTTTCATGGCTTTGATGTTAACCTGTAACTTGTCATTACATTATTAAAACCTTACATTTGAATAACAAAATTATTTCCACAACACATTTATAAAAAAAAAAAAATGATCCATACATTCCACAAGTAAAAAATAAAACAAGTATCTAATTCAAACTCCTTTCATACAATAATTGTTTGTAACACATACAATAACCTAAGATGTTTTATAACAATACAAAAAGTGTAGCATAAAATAATTAGAACCAACAGAAGATGTCCTCAAATATCTTCAAGTAATGCCAAAAGTAAATCCCCTAAAACCACCAATAAGAAATCTGCACAAATATAAAAACAATACTACATTAAAATCATAAAGTAAAGATATTAACTATGTTATAAGAAACATTTCTAACAATGCATCCGTTTGCTCCAACATAATTACTACATATGTTATAGGTTTACAACATAAGTCACCCGCTTGCTCCAACACAAAAACCCACAACAAAAACAATTACCAACATCATAGATCCATTTTAGTAAATGCGTATACAAGTATGTGAGTGTGTGCTAAAGTTGGGAAATTATGTATAATAAGGTGTTATAATCTCTCTTTGAGCTTATTAAACCCCAACGAGGTTACAAAGGAATGGTAACAAGTAGAGCATCAATCACCTTCTCCATTTTAGCATCCATATCAAATTTTATAGCATTGATTTAAACTTCCAATATGTCATTTTATTGTGCAAAAAAAAGATCCCAAACAAATAATAACGATTGTAAGTTACTAGACTAATAATGATTTGTAGATTATATCTTAAAGGTGAATCAGCTAATTGGACTCTACCTAAGGCACATAAAAACTATTACAAAATATTCAAAAGCATTTTGATAAGAGCCTAACTAAGTGGGGATGTGGTTTTTGGGTGGCTAGCTTGAAGTAGCCAAGCCTCTTAGAGAAAGAAGAGAGATTAGAGAGAAAAGCGAGGTTTGAGAGACTAACTTTGCTTGATAAATTTTGAATGAATGATTAAAAGTAGCAATCAGCGTTATATAGGAAGGCTTAGTTGTGTATTACACCAAAAAATGCCAATATTAGCTAACAAACTTGGCTAATAACTGTAACTAACTGCCTAATAACTAATCTGCCAGCTAGGCAGCAACTACTACCAAGGCAAGGCCAATACCTTACACACAAGTGCTAATAAAAGTTACAACTTGAACATAACATCCATAAGTACATGTTTTAGGCAAAACTAGGTTTTTAACACATTTTGACTCTTGATTTTGTTGACACACCTTTTACGGAAATTGTAGAAGTGACTTACGCTAAGCTGCATATAACCATTAAAATCACTTTCAAGCTTAAAAGGAGGCGTCCTCAATCCGTAGTAACCACAAATTTTTGAAGCTCTTTGGGACCCATCAAACTTTCTTTTTTGCTGCTTACAGTGAGTAGATAGAAAATTAGGAAACATAGGTCACAACTTGCAAAACACCATAGTCAATGAAGGAAGCAAGTAACTATTCAAATTATAAAATAAAATAAAAATGCAGTACAATGTACTTAGTACTGGAGACTTTAAACATAGTTCATTATGTTGGGGTTTTAGTACTATTACATGTATAGCCATAAAGAAGTATTATCAACCCTCAATTACATTGAGGATACCAAATTGAAAACATGCATGTGTTTGTATATAAATAAATATACACACACACACACACACACACACACACACACGTTACAAGAAAGAAAGAAATATCAAATTCTATAATCTTGTGGTCTTATAATCTTGTTTTCAAAATACAAAAACAAAAAAACAAAAAAAGCCTAGTAACCTTTATCTATGTGGTGTGTAAATAGATCATGCATGGCAATATTTTCGTGCGTTGTTGTCCAAATTTTACATCAACATTTCGAGTACACATTTGCGAACTCGTTCCCGTCACAGAAGTACATTGCAGTGAATTTGTAATTCATTCTACCATTTTTTTGCTTTTCAAAATAAAATTTGCACATTGATTTTAACTCTTACAAGCAGTATAAACTACTTTGAAATTTCCATTTAAACAATGGACCAACTCTAAAATAAAAACAATTTGCACATCATTATCCAATTTCACATCAACAATATAAACTACTTCAAATCTGAAATTAGTACATTCATTCTACAATCTTTGCCTTTTGAAACAAAAATTGCACATAAATCTTACCACAGATCAGATTAATATTTCAAAATTAATTTATGCGCTTTGTCGTATTTGTGTTTTCAACTTGAAACTAATCAGAAAGTGAGAGACCGATATGACAGTAAAATCAAACAGATATATCATTATCAATTCAAGTACAAGACAATTTACACACAAAAAAATCTAAGAAGTATAAAAAGAAAAACTCAAATAAATCACAAATCTGAACAAAATTAAGCAAATTACAGAAAAAGAAAAGAAAAGAAAAACTCACATATATGAAGCTGTTCTCCTGAGTCTGATTCCCATCGTCCAACACTGCCATTTTCAAAATCACACCAAAATTTTCACCAAGTTATATTTATAAAAAAAAAAAAAAAAATTCAGAGAGAGAGAAAGAAAGAGAAACAACCTCCTACACAAAACTCAGCTCTCAAATCTCACATAACAACAACCAAAAAAAAAAAAAAAGATAGCACTAACCCAAGGGGAGGCGAAGGGTCATCAGTGCGAAGGGGAGGCGAAAGGTCACCGGTGCGAAGGGGAGGCGAAGGGTCGCCGGAAGCGTCGCCAACGATCGGCAACTTGAAGCTTCGCGATAGGCGAGCTCAAGCGTCGCGATCGGCGAGCTCAAGCATCGCCAACGATCGCGACTTGAAGCTTCGCCAACGACGAGCTCAATGGAGATCGACGGCGAGCCCAAGCGTCGCAATCACCGTTGAGCTCAAGCGTTGCGATCGTCGTTGAGCTCAAGTGTCGCCAACGATCGCGACTTGAAGCTTCGCCAACGGCGAGCTCAACGGCGATCAACGGCGAGCTCAAGCGTCGCGATCACCGTTGAGCTCAAGCGTCGCGATCGCCGTTGAGCTCAAGCGTCGCCGTTGAGCTTCATTGGCGACGGTTGGCTCGATCGGCGACGTTGGCTTCTGAGCTTGATCGGCGTTGCCGTTTTTTTTTTTTTTTTTTTGAAGCAAAAGGTTTTTTTTTTTTTTTTTTTTTTGGGAGAAAATGGTTTTCTTTTGTTTGAAGCTCAGTACCCAGGCTTTTAAGTTTTGTATGGGTTAGCTGGGTATTAAGCTTTTAAGTTTTTAGTGACGAATTTCAGTTTCGTCACTAAAGACCCAAGCTTTGTTAAGATTTTTAGAGACGAAACTCATATTTCTTCACCAAATCATATTTTTAGTGATGAATTGTGATTTCGTCACTAAAAACATACAAATGCAAAATTATTATTATTTTTAGTGACGAATATTTTTCGTCACTAATTCTTCCTTATAGTGACGAAAGGATTTTCATCACTAATACTATCTACAATATTACCTACAGTGACGAAATAATTCGTCACTAAAAATTTCAACTTTTAGTGACGAAATATTTCGTCACTATAGATTAATTAAATTTGCGCCAAAGTTTCCCTCCATTGGCGCCCATTTTTTAGATTACAATAGTGACGTAATTTATTTTTCGTCACTAAATGTTATAATTTTTTTCATTTTTAGTGACGAAATTCATATTTCGTCACTAAAGCTATATTTTTAGTGACGAAAAATATTTCCTCACTAATTTTTGTCACTAAAAATACATTTTGTTGTATTGCTTGCTGACTCTACCCACGTGACAAAGCTTTGAAAATAACAAAACTCAAAAAGCTGACAAAAAAGTTTGATTTCAAACTTATTTATTGAGTCTTGTCTCTTCCCAATATTATGATATACATATATACACTCTTATTGTGCTATTTTTTGTTGTTGTTTTTCATTATTTAATTACATATTTATGTTTTAATATTCTAAAACAGTAATTGTTATGTAATAATTAAATGATTTGAGTGTCAAAAAAAAAAGAAAAACTGAAATGATTTGTTTTATTTGATGTTTACTTATTTAGATCAATAATTTTATGTTGTATAAGAAAATATAAATATAAATATATATTATTTTTAATTTTTTTAAAATCCCTGAAACACCCTAAAACAGTACATCAAAATAATTCGGTATTGAAATATTTCATTCCATTAAACAAATCAAAACAGGGCCCCAAAACGATATTCATAACATTGCTTTCAAGCAAAAAGAAAAAGCTCAAACAAAAAAATTTTTGAACTAAAATCTAAAAGAGAAAAAATTGTAACAGAGAATCTAAAGAGAAAAAAAAAAAAATTGTAATAGAGCAAACCCACCCAAGAACACCCTGAGAAACATTCCTGGAGCCGCCACTGTTCACCATTTATGTGGGTTTGGCCCAACACACCTAAAAACGGGCCGGGGACGCGGTCTCTCACAATAGTTGTATGAATGACAAATGTGAATATAAAAATTATATTTTGAACAGGTACTCAAGCAATAGACAATAAATGATGATGAATTGATTTAATTATGTAAAGTTGTAATTAAACAAATTCTAATCACGGGTGTTAGAAGCATGATAAAATGAATATATTATATATATATATATATATATGTATGTATGTATGTATGTATGTATGTATGTATGTATGTATGTATATTTGTTTATTTGATTTTTGGTGATATAAGCATTTGATGATGTAATTTTTTTGGATCTCAAGCTGAAAAACTTGACTTAAGCTTGAGTTTGAGCTTGATGTTAAGCTCGAGCTTGGCTTGACTAAATAATCAAGTCAAGTCAAGCTGATCTCAAGCTTTTTGGCATTCTCACAAGCTCAAGTTCAAACATTATTTTTTGGCTTGTCTGGCTTGAGCATTTGATTTTTATTGACGAGCCAAGCTCAAACACACACTACTCGGCAAAGCTTGGCTCGTTTATAACCGCCCGTGCCTCTACGGTCTATAAACCTCATTTTCTAAGTTCAAAAAGTCCACCCAATAACTGTCACAACTCAAAATCCTTTCCGACGAAGTTAAAAGCTCACTCACAAAGTTCCAATAGTTCCAATATTCTCTAGTGCTAGTGGATTTGATCAGAGAAAGAAAGAGGGTCAAAAAGTGTCAAAAAAGAATTTTCATTTTCATTTTTATTTTTTTTAAAGATAGAGATTTTGAGAGGTAGAATAAGGTCTGAACATAGAAATTTAATATGAAATGGAGGTGGTGATTAAAGCCAAATTTAATTCCTATAAGCATTATGATTACCTAAGGTGATTAGATATTAAAAAGTACTATTCCTTTTCTTAAGAAATAAAAATAAACAAATAAATCTACACTACAAAAAATGGGGTTTTTTTAAGCTGTGACTTCAAAAATGCGGCTATAGAGTGGCTTTGAGCCGTTTTTGTTAAAAACGCAGCTACACCACTAGATGTGAAGCGGCGTTTACTAAAAGCGGCTATAAACCAGCTCTGTAGTCATGTTTTGTGATGTTTCGACTGCGATTGTCTAGTTAGGGCTGAAGCCGCATTTTAAAAATGCAGCTATAGACCCATCTGTTTTTTTTTTTTTTTAATATATCCTAAAGCTGCATTTTCAAAATGCAATCATACCTACCTAGAGCTGCACTTTATTCAATGCGGCTTAAATATGTGTACGGCTGTGTTTATTAAACGTGGCTTGAACATGCCTAGAGCTACGCATATGAAAGGGTGCAATATATGAAAGGATTTTGAGTATAGCTTTTATCATCACAATTGTTAATATTTCTGTGCATAAGCATAGACTACATGCTAATTAAAGTATAATTGAAATAGTCTTTGGCATGAAATTAGAATGCTCAAAATATAGAGAAAATTGGCATCCAATAATAGGAAAATTGAATTACACTTGACACAAAATTAGAGTACAATTAAAATTTAATTCAGATTATTCTTTCACTTTAATATATTATGGTCTTATCTCGTAACTCTAAAGTGCTTAAAATTACAATGTGTTGTATTTTTTTAATATGTTAAAAAGAAAGCTTATGGATTTAAATGACATCAACTTTTGGGAAACAAGTTGATGTCTCACGCAATGTGCAGTACATTTTAAAATATTTTATAAGAAATTAATTATCTTATGACTCAAGTATAATATTTATTATGTATTATAATAATTAGGGAAACAAAAAAAGGAAATAAAAATTATTAAAACTAATAAAATAAAGAATATGAACCTATTACTTGAGTGAATTGACAAATATTTAATTTTTTTTTTTCACTAACTAAACTACATAATTATTTTGTCAATCTTAACTATGTATTACTTAAATTTTTCTGGTATTTGCTTCAATTGTTGCAAAAGAAATTTAATTTGAGTAATAATGCCATATTTTAAATCAATTGTTTCTTATATAAATCTTAAAAATAACTTTAGTACTTCATATTACATAAAAAATTAATGCCCTACTTATAAATAATTAATATAGAAAAATAAATACATTTATCTTATTTACAATTTTTTTAAATAAACATCAATTTTCATATATATGTTTGTGTGGTTTACTTAAAGGAGTTAGATTTCAATTGTAAGATTAATATAATTAAAACAGTAAACATATTACATTAGTAATTTCTAAATATTTAATTATTTTTGACTAATTTAAATGTACAATTATTTTTTACATTCTAGAAATTTTCTTTTGCCTATTTTCTAATTTTTGTTTCAATTGTCACCAAATCAACTAAATATATGTAAGGATAACATATTTTAAATCCATTAATTTTTTTATTTGGATAATAATTATTTAAAATAAAAATTGTCAGTTCGTTTAGACCCCTGTAAAACTAGATTGTTTAACCTAATTAATTAACCAAGTGAATACTTAGGTTTATTATTCAGATCTAGGTTAAAACAATAACAATCATATCAAGTAAAGCAGCGGAAAAATAAAGACCACAAAGATATGATGACCCAGGAAAACCAAACCGGTAAAAAACCTAGGGAGGATTTAACCTAGTTATCCTCAAGGTAAAATAGCAAATCCACTATGAAAGAATTGAAGTTTATACAATAAGACTTAGACCACTAACATCCTATTGCTACCCAAGTGTAGGAAACTTACTACCACGACCACATGATAGCTCCGAGACCACGGACTCCTTCTTTCTTTAATCTTTGCAAAACACAAACACCCCCGTTTGTGACTTTGAGATCCCACTCAAAGGTTTAGCAACACAAACTCACCTGTTTGTGACTCCAAGACCACCCTTGAAGATTTAGATCATCAGCTCCTTTGATGACTAGAGAAGGCAGCAACTTTAGCAATACCGGATCTTGAGATTCTTCAAGGAACAACACTAGTAGAAGTAATAAGAGAGGTTTTAGGAACAAAACCCTAAATAACAAAGAGACACACTCTTCTCTCTCTAAAAAGCCTTATAAAAAACGTGTTTAGGGTTTCCTTTATATAGTGGGAGAAGTAGATCTAAAACCCTAATCCTTAATGGGCTAGAACTGCTGTTTGGGCTTAATTAAAATTCTGCAGATACGATTCTCGATTGATCGAGCCTGTTTTTCGATCGGTCGAACCAGGCAAATTCTGAAATCTTCTTTCTGCAGCTTGTATGTTCTTATGTGCTCACGATTTGCCAATTTTTCTAAGCTCTTAGAACCTAACAATCTCCCCCTTTGGCAATTCGTGACAAACCTTTCATACAAAATGAAATGTTAAAATACAAGAACAACCCAATACAATAAAATGCCCAATTACATCACAAATCCCAATCTAAGACTCTTAACCTAGAAGTTGCCAAGAAGAGGTAGAAGGTCTTGATCAGAATATACCTGTCTTTCCTGAAACACTCAACAAACACATCACCGCATGTGTGGAAAGAAAGACATATAAACAATAATATGAAATAGAATATAAAAACAAAAATAAATTCTAACTCTCCCCCTAAGTTAGATACATCAAAAAGTTTTTATATTCTCCCATTTTCAAAAATAATTTTATCTCTGAAACAAGACAATCATGATTCCCACATTTCATCTAATTCTCCCCCTTTTTGTCACGTATTGACAAATACAACTCAAACAAAAAGTAAAATGACAGTAAACATGAGAGAAAAAAAAGAACCAAGGGAACATAAAACAGTTTAGCTCTATAGAAAATAGAGAGAACTCCCCCTACGAAGAGCAACAACTCCCCCTACGAACAACAACGTAAAAAAAACTTTTCTCCCCCTATAAAAATAGGAAAAACAAAACAAGTTGGGAAAAACAGTTTTGGGGAAAATTTAGGAGGTAGGGATAAATAAAAAAACACACAAACCCAAAAAAATAAAGTTGAGGATACACATGAAGAAAAAATATTCTCTTTCAATAAATGCAAACTTGACACTATGTGACCCATAAACAGTTGCATGAGTAAAGAAAATATTTGCACATTGATTATCTATCATATCTCTTAAGAAAAATATTTTCTGTAGTTCACACATACTAAAATGCACAAAGGACTCAAAAATCAATCAATCAATTTTTAATTCAAGTTGAGTACCCAATTTAGCAAAGTGTATGCATGTTATGTGTGAAAATAATGAGAGATATGACTGCAAAACTGCAAGATGGATACAGAAAACAATGCAATTCATGTGAATCCTAACCATAAATGATGCATGAAAAAAAAATTTGGTCAAAAACTCTAAAAACTGACAATTTTTCAGTTTCGATCGATCGAGCATCGATCGAATACCAATCGAGTCAGACAGAATCAAACCAAAAATTTTATTGCAATTTCGATCGGTCGAAAAACACCCTCGATAGGTCAAAATTCTGGAAAACTCAAATTTTGAAAAACAGAGCAATTTAATGCAGTAACTTCTCAAAGCACAATATTTCATGAATGAAATGCACGAGTATGAGACTAAAAGTTTTTCAAAAACATATGAATACAGCCCAGATCTTCCAAAATTAAGATTTTCAATCAATTTGTCCTTAAAAACACAAATTTTGTATCAAAATCAAGGAACATATAATCTTGGATGGCCACAACAAAATCACGCACAATAACATGTACAAAGTTTAGCAAAGAGTAACTTGTGTAGTGTGTGCAACTAGCAAAAGCTTGAGATACATGTGAGGTGATATGTGAATAGTAATCAATCACAAAGTCTACAAAATTCATCACATAAATTTGAAAGAGACTATCACCTAAAGAGTTACATCATATAACTCTCACATCTCCTAGATTAAAAGCTTGCAATCATGTAAGTTTCTTGATTTGCCTCATAATGTACACACCAATTTTAATTAATTTTAATTCATTATAACCCAATAATGTACACACCAATTTTAGCATTTAAACCGAGGCTACACCTTACGTTCTTTTTGTGCATGTGCTACACTTTCTCGAGCACAAAATCTTACGATATGCACTAAGGTGTTCATGATTGGCTAGTAAACAGTGGTGAGATAGTTACTTATGCCTTTCGTAATAAGTTCAAGTTCAACAATCAAAGGCATGTGATTTCAAGATCAAGATCATGTGATCAAAAACTACAAACATCTTCCCACACAACATGCACTACAAAGACTTTAGCCAGTAAAGTGCAGTAAATAAGCTCATCTAAGCTAAACAAAGTACATAAACATGTTATGTAAAGATAATATGGCCAATCCTTGATTTCAAATCCAAGAAAAATTAATGGAAAACACAAAAGTATTTTTGGTTTAAAAGAAATTTTATGACCAAAAACAAAAAGCACACATTATGCTAAATGAACAAAAATGCAAATGCAATGCATGATAGTGCTTAACTAAGCTATAGAGGGTACACAAATAAGAAATATAAAGTTCTTAATTAACCCTCGAGTACATGTACAAACTAGTACATACTCATACAAAATCATAAATAGCTTAGCACTTATATAACACATACTTTTTATGTTTCTCCACAATATCAAGCATGTTCTAAATCAAGAGAGAGATATCATAATTCATGTAATCCTCAAGAAAAATAAAACTAGACACAAAATAAAATATTTTTGTCTTTTTGAAATTTTTCAATGTTTTTGGATTTTTTTTAATAAAAAAAAAACAACCTAAACAAAACAAAACAACCAAAAACAAAAACAAAACATGTCCACAAATAATTGAAAGAATTAAAACAGGGACAAGTCAGCAACACTCACCTTAGAGAATCTTTTCTCATCCATATAGCACGAGTCTTCGGCTTTGTAGGTGAAAATCCATGTGAAGTAGAGTGTATTTGAGGGATTACACCATTCTTTTGAGAAAGACTAAAATCCTGCAATTTCCTTTCACAAGCCAACAAGCTTAAATTTTTCAAAAGCATATGAAACAATTTATTTGAACTCATGGCAGGAAAAATATCATCACATATCCTAGATTGCAATTCAGAATGTTTAAATTTCAATTTATGACAATTAGGACGAATGTGACCAAAGACACCACCAAAATGACAAACAAGAACAAATTTAGGAACATCAATATTCCTAACAGCAAATCTAGTCTCAGATTTTTGTTTTTGCCTTAACAAAGAATAGTTTGGACGAATATGACCAACAACACCACAAAGGTGACAGGTAGGCACAAAAACAGATTTCTTATGCTCTCTAACAGTAGGTTTAGACATAGGTTTAGAAACTTCAGCGTCTACATTAGAACTTTTACCTTTGTCTAACCTAGCAAAGTAAGCCTTTTCTTTATTATTCCTCTTGAAAGGAGGGATATAAACTTTTTCAGCTTTAGGCTTAAGAGAAACAGAAACACTTCTGTTATCAACAGCAGGCTTGGTATTAGTCAAAATTCCAATTTTAGCTTTAGATTCAGCTAACTCTTGTTCCAAGCTTTCATCTTCTCATCTTGAGAGGAAATTTGATCTCTCAAGAATTTATTCTTTTTATTAGATTCATCTAATCTAACAACCAATTCCTCTTTTTTAAGATTAGCCAATTTTAACTCTTCCTTGAATTTCTTAGCAATTCTCATAGTTTTCAATAATTCCTTACGAAGAGTTTCACAGGCATCAAAAAGATCAACAGAAATAACGGTGTCCTTCTTATTCAAATCATCACAATCAAAAACAGTAAGACACTTAAAATTATCCATGATAACAGGGATCAATGATCAACTCTTAGATCAAAGAATCTTCAACAGAAGAGCTACCCGCTCTGATACCAATTGTCAGTTCGTTTAGACCCCTGTAAAACTAGATTGTTTAACCTAATTAATTAACCAAGTGAATACTTAGGTTTATTATTCAGATCTAAGTTAAAACAATAACAATCATATCAAGTAAAGCAGCGGAAAAATAAAATACACAAAGATATGATGACCCAGGAAAACCAAACCGGTTAAAAACCTGGGGAGGATTTAACCTAACTACCCTCAAGGTAAAATAGCAAATTCACTATGAAAGAATTGAAGTTTACACAATAAGATTTAGACCACTAGCATCCTATTGCTACCCAAGTGTAGGAAACTTACTACCACGACCACATGATAGCTCCGAGACCACGGACTCCTTCTTTCTTTAATCTTTGCAAAACACAAACACCCCCGTTTGTGATTTTGAGATCCCACTCAAAGGTTTAGCAGCACAAACTCACCTGTTTGTGACTCCAAGACCACCCTTGAAGATTTAGATCATCAGCTCCTTTGATGACTAGAGAAGGCAGCAACTTCAGCAATACCGGATCTTGAGATTCTTCAAGGAACAACACTGGTAGAAGTAATAAGAGAGGTTTTAGGAACAAAACCTTAAATAACAAAGAGGCACACTCTTCTCTCTCTAAAAAGCCTTATAAAAAACGTGCTTAGAGTTTCCTTTATATAGTGGGAGAAGTAGATCTGAAACCCTAATCCTTAATGGGCTAGAACTGCTGTTTGGGCTTAATTAAAATTCTGCAGATATGATTCTCGATCGATCGAGCCTGTTTTTCGATCGGTCGAACCAAGCAAATTCTGAAATCTTCTTTCTGCAGCTTGTATGTTCTTGTGTGCTCACGATTTGCCAATTTTTCTAAGCTCTTAGAACCTAACAAAAATGTTTCTTTTAAAAAAAATTGTCAAAATAATCATAGAAATTCCTTTTATACAAACAATTAATGCACCCTAATATATAAATTACTCAATCAGCACATTTCAATAAATTAATACTTTAACATAAATGAAAACTATGCTAACATGGAATCATAAATAAAGAAAATATTAAGAAATGTGCCACAAGGATTTTTTTTTATTTTTTATTTTACAAATAGAATAGAATTTCAACTTATAATATTTGCTTAATGATAATTACTCTTTGTAATCAGGTTAAAGTACCAATCGGTTTTGTGTATGCAGAGTTCGAACACCATATCTCTTCAAATATAATAGATTTTACTAATTGAGCTAATTAGAATCTACTACATAAAAAAAGCTTATATCATTACAATTGAGGTTCATGCTTTTATATATAGATAAATTTGGTATGCGTGATTAACTTATTTAAAACGTTAAACCAAACTATATTCTACATAATAAATTTTAATAATTAAAAACAAAACTATGCCGTTCAACAAGATAACAATTTAATATAAAGTATTTAATTGAAGTAACTTTTGTTATCATTTAGAATTGTTTAACTTGAACCTAATTATAATTGATGTGACAATATTATGGTTTACGATAATATACTATTAATGTAAACTCAAATTTCCCATAAGCTTTAACTCAAATGATATCTCATCTCTTATAAGAACAAGATGAAAGTTGAGATCTTGGGCAAAAGACTCACTAGTGCATGTGTAATTACCAAACACAAATGGAAATTAACAATTAAATACACTCAAAATTTAATGCATTTAACATCTATATCACAATGTTGTGAATTAGTCATGAATACTTACAAAAACAGGAATACTGGGGAGGTGCCCCCTTTGTGATAAAACATTGTTCTTTGCAATTTCATTAACTTACGATTCTGCCATTGAGCGAAAAATGAGCTTCTTAAACACAAAAGGCAAATGAAAAAGAAAATGAGTAGGAAGTGGGAAAGGTATCTATGCTTGTTAACTTAAATTGATATTCTATGAAAAAGAAAATGGTATACCCCTTTTATCGGATTGTCAATAACCTGATGATATCATGACTACTTATGAGTTATGATCATTCTCACTAATAGTTTTTGAAAAAAAAAGCTTCCACCTTTATCACTTAAAAATTAAGAAAGGTAGAGCAGCTGCCCAGAATCACAAGTCACACCACAACGTAAAGAGATAGAGAGAGGAGGGATATCAAAGAGAAGAAAAGATCAAATCAAAGATTTGTTTTGTCAAGATTTGTGATTTGTTGTGTTGTTAGTATTTTTTTTTTTTTTTTTTTTTATGTTTAGACTAGATTTGTGATTTGTTTGTTGGTATTTTTGACTTGTAAAAAGTTTTTTTCTTGTTATTTGAATTTGTGAATGGTTTTGTTGGTTTGTCTAAAGGTTCTTTTGTTATCCGGTTTTGTGAATTGTCCAAAGGATTGTCTCAAGGTTTTTGTTTTTCTTGGGCAAATAAGATGCAGTGATGGTCAGGTAAGCTTTTTGTTTTGATTTCATGGGTCAATCTGAAAAGTATTTTGAGGGAGGGGGGGGGGGGGGGGAAAATATACATTTCAGGGACAAAATTATAAACTTCTGTGTAATATACATGCTAGTATGTGATTTTTCAAAATTTGGTGTGGGGGGGGGGGGGGGGGGGGGGCATGGCCCCCCAGCCCACACGTAGGTCCGTCACTAGTTAGGCTAATTGGTAACGGAACTTATTAAGTAACCCAAAAGTAACCTCTCTCTCTCTCTCTCTCTCTCTCTCTCTCAAGTTTGATCTATTACCTTTTCCTTATTATTATTATTATTACTTTAGCCTTTATGTTTTGATAAGATTGCTTAACATCGCTGATTGTTTCTTGATTTAAAAAAAAAATCCATTACTGACTTTAAGAAATCAAGGTACTTAAATACAATATTTTGGCGTAAAACCTATTCACTAAAGAGAGACAAAGAGATAATTCTCCATGTTTACTTTGAATATATGAAATGGGCAATATTGATATTTTCAAACTTTGTTAATAAATATTGATATCTTCAATAACTATCAGAAATTTTCAAATATTTTTTATCATTTTCTCTTTATTGAGTCTTTCAACAATTTTGTTCCTAAATGAATTTTCCAAACTCTTTTTTGCTAGATAATTGAAAGATTGTCTTCATAAGTCATCATAAAAATGAGCCCTATTGATGAATAAAAAACTCTAACTAGAAAAAATTGGTTTAGCATTTAGTAAAATCTTTAGTAATTGTAATAACTCATCTATACTGGGGTTTAAAATTTACACACATGAAGTTTTATCTCTTATGGTTGCCATCTACATAGTAATCTTCTATTTTATGATTTCTTCTATACGTTGTTTTGAAAATATTTCTTATCTTCAAAGAAAGCAATGCATGGATTAGGGTCCCACTCTTCCCCCCTTTTTTTCTTTTAAAAAGATAAAGAGAAAGATAAAGATGATTCTTTTCTACCACATGCAAAACCTTATACTTGCATTTGAAGCATAGTTATTAAACACAACTTACCGGCCTGATCAGAAAAATAATTCGGTGAACTGACACCTAAGTTAGTCTAACTGTTTAAATGAACCATTTATGCAATTAAAACTGGTAAAACCTAGTAGTTCGTTTGCAACCGAACCGGTTTTGTAATTTTGAACAAAAATACCATTATAGCTTATACGTTCATAGCAGTATCGTAGTCTAAATTTGCAGCATAATGGAAACAAATGATTTTATAATCAGGTTAATGCTGGACTTTTTAATAAGATAAAGTTTTGTGAGTTCCAGTTAATTCAACTGGTAAAATTTCTGATAGTTGAATAAGAGTTTTGGGGTTCAATCCTCGCCTACATAAAAAACTGATTGGTGTCTTGGTCTAATAGTAAAGAGAAATCATCAGGAGCGGGCGTCATAGGCTAAAACTTTCTAAAAAACAGATATTTTTGTATTAAAATAAAGAAAGAGCTTCAAATTTTATCTCAAAACATAATTCATGGGATTAGAGCAATTAGTGAGATATGTAATATGCATAGACAATAACTTTGAAGTTCAATATATACTTTTATTCTTAGAATTTTAGGACATGTAACTTAATATGGTTATTTTCCATCTTATTATGTGTGAGTATGTTGATTGGGTTTATTTAATTTGCGAGTGGGTTGGATGGGTTTTAATTGTAATTGAGTTGGGCTAGGCATTTCCCAATGTGAGCTTGAATATAGGTGGTCCGGACTTTACAGAACTAAAGGGCCAAGTGGGCTTAACCAAGTCCAATCCTCATCCTAGACGAGATCGGGTAGGGTACCAATTATCAGGTTAGGTCCAACGCAATATGTTTCTTATTTTCTCCCCGAACAAGGTATGCCATTCTTTCTAGTCATACATCTTTATCATCTTCAACCGAAGTATATCAAACCACGCCTTTGATCAGTGGCTATCATAGGTATGGCATTCATAGTACTCAAAATTCAAGCCTCAATCGTGGCACCCAACTTACCTTCATTCCAAACCTTGACTTGTGTTTCATTCAATTAGGTCTAGCTAAGTTAACTATTACATTCGATTTTATTATGATTTTTCTTCAAGATCCCACATTTTCTCTAAATGTCTTCAAGCTTCCACATTAAGGTTGAGGGGTCCATTTAAGATATCAAGGTCCAAGTCTGTTACATAACTTTAATCAAGGTTCATTTTATCTAATAATTGTATCTAACATGGTGTTGGAGTAACGTTTTATCTTTTCTAATATGATATAAAAGATATTGAAAGCTTGAAAATGTGTTAAAAACACAAGAGCTGTTTAGACAAATTAAAAGTTACGGCTCGTTAGATTTTACTCTAACTTATACTAAGTGCGGAATAGAGTGAATGCGAGAGTATAAACAAATAAACTATTCTAATCCATAATCAATATAACATGACATTAAATTGAATGGTAGAAGAGTAGGGAAGAAGAATGCAAACACAAGATAACGCGCCGATATGTTATCCGAAGAGGAAACTGAAATACTCAGCGTAAAATCTCTTTGCCGCCCTCCAAGCGATAATCGATCTACTAGACAATCAGTTGGGATACATGAGCATCAAGAGACCCTCCAATCCTAATATATCCAATGCACATAGCCCTCCAAGCTCCTACTCCAACAAGGCTTCTTAGAACCGTGTCTTGTCTAGCTCTCCGGATCTCGCAATATGCTTGATTGTATCCGCCAAAGCCTGGCTTCTTCCAATGCTTCCCAGCAGCACCAAAACCTCACTTAACACTCTAAAATGGTGTGGTAAGTGTTTAGGCTATCAACCTCTCAAGTGTATAGAAATGGAGAGGTAGGAGTTGAAGAAAATCCACAAGCAATTGTGTAGAGAATTGTGGGTATAACAATCTCTAACTCTTAAGGTTTGTGGCTAGGGTTTTCTCGCAGAAGCACTCCTCAACATCTGTGGGTAATGTCGGTATATATAGTGTGAGTACAGATAGTGTGTATCAGATATGATAGTTCAGCAAAATAGAATGTTTCGTGGGTATCTCGTGGGAAGGCCTTACCTGCGAGACACTCGCGAAAACCAGCTGTCACCAACTTGTCCTGACTCTTCGCATTTCAGTCATGTAGTCAGCACACAGCCATATAGTTGAGTTAGCCCCGGGAAGTCATTCAATTTGGGCAGATCATAGCAGATACAAAGTCTATAGTTTTCTATTCTAAAATTTTCTCTAAGATTATGAGTTACCAAAGATGAAAGATGGCTATTTTTGTAAAATTAGGTCACAATCCATGAAAATATAGTCATAAAGGAAAGAATTTGAGTGTCATTCTTTTATCTGACCAGTTAAGACTTTTACTTTAAACCGATAGAGAGAGGGAGAGAGTAAGTAATTGTGGCTGTCAACTAAAGCAAATAGGGAAAGCTTGGGCAGGGAGTTGATCATTGGTTTGTTTTAAAGGAAGTTCTCTTTTCTAATGTTATAGGAGTTGAGTGTATTTGCTGTTAATAGAAGTGGGGTCTTACCCTATCACTAATATTTGTGTGTTTCAAGGAGCTTTATGTTATTCCTTTGGTTATTGTAAATCTAATCTCTATAGAGTGTTGTACAGAGAGTGCAGGGTTATTAGAGATCTATGTGGTTTTGTACTTTGTTTTTTGTTAATAATATATATCTTACCCATAAAGAAAAAAAGAAAAAGAAAAAAGAAGTAAAGAATACTAATGCACTAACAAACCATGTAAATCTGCTTTTACATTACAATGTTGGAAAACTCAACAATACAAATTAATTTAAATAAAAGGAATGTGCAAAGCTAATAATCAACATGTCTACTTGCAAGTTAGCAAAATTAATAGTATTGTTACATGAATGACTCAATGAAATAATCAAGCAGTTTCTAAGCAGAACACAAAGCCAAATGTAAATTTTGTAAGAAAGTGAAAGAGAAGCACTAACTAGTTAAGAAGAGCTCTTAATTTTCCTGTTAATTTTCTTTTTCACTCTCAGTTATCTTGCCTTATTAAAATTTATCCATTTGAATGCTTAGACCTTAGAATTGTATCTTTCAATTTCTGTAATTTATGTGTGTATCAACTATCCGGACTAAGCACTAGAAATAAGTAGTTGCATTACAAATGTTCTGAACAGCATTTGCCCGAGGGCCTTTCTCTCTTTGTTTCATATGAACAAATTTCCAAGAAATAAAATAAGCATATAATGATATGAAGAAATGAATATGAAAAAACTCAATTTACCTTGTGAAATTCACAAAAAAAAAAAAAAAAAAAAACCATTTCATTGAGTAAGCTAAGCACCACCATCACAAAAAGCAGTTTGCTTTCCCTTATTTAGCCATCTGGAAATGCCATTGATAGATTCAAAATTGTCAATATGAAAATTACAGGATGTATCAAAACATTTTGTTATTTTGATATGCAATCTCTTTAATTTTTTTTTTTTTTTGGATAAATCAACTGAAAATTCTATTAGCCCAGGCACCAGAAATAACCTTTGATGCTATTCCCAAAACAAGGAAAATAGCAAGCCAAAATGCAACACAAAAGCTCCTAAACTCTAACGCTAGAAAACAACTACTCAAAACAAAATTCAAACCTTGACTTTGAGATGTGCAGTAGCAACAGAATTACAACCGGCTATTTTCTTTTTCAACATACTCAAGGAATCAACCAAACCGACCGACTCTCTCCATCTATAAATAATAGTGTTGAGTTATTAAAATGATGTACACCAAAGAAAAGATATGAAATAGAAACAAAGCAATAGCAACTCCTCCTTAGGAGTTAAGACATAGTAGAAAAAAATTTATATTTTTTTATAAAAAGCCTTCCACCTTAAATACAAAGGTGTGGCCTTCTCCTCTGCTAACACACACACACACACACACAAAAACCAAATTTCAGCACCACACTAACAAAAACCCAAACCCCCTGATCATCAAACACAAAGCCACAACAAGTTTAGAAAAACCGAATCCATATGAAGCATTTCAACAAGCACTTTCTGTGCGACTTGAAAAGAAATAACCAAATTAGTACCTCTTCAGTATAGAAGTATTGCCAACGTTGTGGTTTAATGAAATTTAAGAGCGAAATTTCGAGGAACTCTCAAAAACCAACCAAGAAATTAGGGTTTTATTCTATCCTTACCTTAAAAATCAAAAGAGTTGATCCTTTAAGAAACCTTCAGCGGTTGGTAAATGGCGATGCCGACGAGATGACAGTGAAATTGATGGACATAAGGAACCCATTTGAGAAGAAGGAATCTGGGTTTTTTAAGAGAATTCCAGAGAGGGAGGACGGGAGAGAGGATAGGGAAGAGGAAACACTGTTTTTCTTTTTTCTTTTTGGTTTTTATATGTTTACTTGGTCTACCGGTAATAGGTTTCCACTAAACTTAAATTAACGGTTAACAGTTTTAATGATTGAGATTTGTGTAGATACAGTACCCACTAAAAATATAAGGATATTGGAGAATGACCCAATTTATAGAGCAATAATAAAGTATCTTCTTTAGAGTATTTATAACAGTGAAGTTACAAATTTAGCTTTTTAGCTCTATCAAAAGTTATTTTATTTATTTTATTTGCATACATGCTACAGTAGTGAATCTATTTTAGCTTTCAATACAATAAAATAATATAAATATTATAATAAAATAATATATCCCTTACAATAAAATAATATATCTCACTACTCAAAAAATATCCACAGCACCAACCACAACCACCTTTACCATCAACCACACCCACCACCACCACCACCACCACCACCAGTCCACAGCAAGAAAAAAAAAAAAAAAAAAAAAAAAAAAAAAAAAAAAAAAACCAACGCAACCTAGAGAAACCCACGATGAAGATCGGTGAGATGGAGGACGGCGATGGGTCGGCTACCATCAGCCAAAACCACACCCACCACCACTACCACCACCAGTCCACAGCAGGGGAAAAAAAAACCCACGATGAAGATTGGTGAGAGGGAGGACGGCGATGGGTCGGCAACGTGGGACAGCGGACGAAATACGGCGGCATGGGATGGTGACGTGGAACCTAGAGCAAAGAGTAGATGAGAGAGAGAGAGAGAGAGAGAGAGAAGGAAGAAGAAGAGAAGCCAGAGAAAGAATAAAAGAAAGGGAAAAAATCAAGCAAGTAAAGAATATTTTAATCGGGGCTGAATAAAAAATTATTTTTTTGTTTTAGATTTCAGCTACAGTGCATATCTATAGATAGATGTGCACTGTAGCACTAAAGCTAAAAAATATAAGAATGGCTCCATTGCTGCATGCTCTTATTGGTATATTGGTGGAACTAAAATAATATATCCCTTACAATAAAATAATATATCTCACTACTCAAAAAATATCCACAACACCAACCACAACCACCTTTACCATCAACCACACCCACCACCACCGCCACCACCACCAGTCCACAGCAGGAAAAAAAAAAAAAAAAAAAAAAAACCAACGCAACCTAGAGAAACCCACGATGAAGATCGGTGAGATGGAGGACGGCGATGGGTTGGCTACCATCAGCCAAAACCACACCCACCACCACCACCACCAATCCACAGCAGGGGAAAAAAAAAACCCACGATGAAGATTGGTGAGAGGGAGGACGACGATGGGTCGGCAACGTGGGACAGCAGACGAAATACGGCGGCATGGGACGGCGACGTGGAACCTAGAGCAAAGAGTAGATGAGAGAGAGAGAGAGAGAGAGAGAGAGAGAGAGAGAGAGAGAGAAGGAAGAAGGAAGAAGAAGAGAAGCCAGAGAGAGAATAAAAGAAAGGGAAAAAATCAAGCAAGTAAAGAATATTTTAATCGGGGCTGAATAAAAAATTATTTTTTTGTTTTAGATTTCAGCTACAGTGCATATCTATAGATAGATGTGCACTGTAGCACTAAAGCTAAAAAATATAAGAATGGCTCCATTGCTGCATGCTCTTATTGGTATATTGGTGGAGCTAAAATAGCAATATAGCTATTTAGCTCCATTGCTACAAGTGCTCAACGGTACTTGCCATACTTACTTAAAAACATAATTTAATGAGTCACGTAATTTTGCACGCATGGATGGCTTTATGAATGAAAGTGTTTACTTCCAAATTGGTTTTTAAGTCCTTCAACCCAATACACGGTGATTAATAAATTATTCACTTATATTTGTAATCATATGACTTATTTAATAAGGCATGCGTTTGTTTAAAAAATTTAATGGGACATGTAATTTAATAATTGTTTAAGGTTTTATGAACCGTCATCTAATGAGTTGGTAGGAATTTCTTCGATTGGGTTTGTATGGAAAATTTGTCCTTTTACGGATCGTCACATAATGTGTTGAAAGAAACATTTGTCCTTCTTCGCTATGAGACTTGTACATTTTTTTTTAATTATTTATACCCTATTATATATTATGCCATCACAATTAAACTTCTAGATGAACTTCAGACCATAAAACCTTGAACAGCCTTCCTTTTTAGATGGTTGGCTTTTAAACCATGATTATAACAACAAACGATTTTAATAGGAATTAATTAATTGAGTATCCCTCTTCTAAAAAAATTGGCTATTCCCACTTCTATGCACCTTGATCCAAGTAAGAATGAATTTGCACATATTGCTTAGGCCCATCATATGTGACACGGATTGCAGATCACATTGCTATATTGCACGCATGGGATGATGGGACCTTTGGCTTGTTTGTAAGGACAGAGCATAGGTAAAAACTTAGTCCAAATTTGTTAAAAACTACTAGCAAATATTAAATGCTCAGGCTGTAGTGGACATTATTAGCACTCGCTGTGATCATTCCCATCCTGATAATGCTCTTGTTGTTGAATGCAGGTCCCTCCTCCAGTATTTTAAGGAAGCCCACATTAATTACATACACCGTGAGGAGAATCATTGCGCAGACATTTTGGCCAAAGAAGGATTGCATAATCTCAATTCCTTTGTTTTATATTCTAGTCCTCCTTATATTTTGTACTAGCTTTTAGCTGACGTTTAGGGTGTTTGTACCCTAGACTCTGTACCTCTATTCAATCTTTAATGCATTTTTCAGTTGCCCCAAAAAAGACAGAGAGAAAGCCCAATAATTATGAAGGAAATGGTGCTAGAATTTTAGTGGGCTTTATAGCCCAATAATATTCTGGAGTGAGTTAGTAAGGCCCGTTCAAATGTGAGCTTGTGTAGTTCGGAATCAGGATGAATGGCTGGCCTTGATATTTATGGTCAGGAATGGGCCTATTATAACTAAATGGTCTCAAAAAAGTGTAATGAAAGAACAAAATTATACTCTTTCTTTTTTTCTTTTCTCTTTTTTTTTGTTAATTTTTTTACACAAATTTTAACATTGTTGAACTGGTCAATTGTGAGTGGTAGAAAAACTGTGATAGATCTATTAGCGTCAGTTGGGTCGATCACTTTCACAATTGTGAAATTTTTTAGAAATATTTTGTATTTGTAGAAGTACTGTTTTTTATATTATAATGTGTTCATGTTGTACAATAAAGTAAAAAAAATATAATTTTAGTGGTGTTCCAAAATGAAGGTTATTTGCACTAATTACAATTTATTATCTTAGTAAGTTCTAAAAAAATAGTAAAATTTGTTGTATGGTAGTCTTGTTGAAATAATATTTAGGGAAGTAGTTATTAAGTCAAAAATACAATTACACCAAAGAGAGAGAGAGAGAGAGAGAGAGAGAGAGAGAGAGAGAGAACAATTAACAAGCTCCATAAAAAAAGTACTATTAAACCAAAATATTGTGAAGTTGAGAATATAATGATTGATTAGCTTCTTGGCATGCATGAATTGTTCAAATGCATTAATGGTACGTGCACAGGGTATATTTGTAACATTATTTATATGGATAAAACTTACTTAAAGTTACTTATATATTGTATAAGTTTCCAATTTACTTTATATATATGACTGAATTGAATTAAATTTTTCTATAAAAAATTATGTTCATGTTGTATTGCTCAATGCAACTATGTGTTCAAATTGAATTGAGAACATAGGGTATAACACCTAAAAAAAATGGAATAAATTTGTTATATACAATTGTAATGTAAGCATCCCTTCTCCCCCCACCATTTAGATTTGCAATTGCAATGTATCGCTTCCCTTCTCTCTTCTCTCTTAGGACCAAAAAAAAATAAAAGAAACGTGACCAACTAAGTGTGAAGGATTCTTTGTGAGAGAGAGAGAGAGAGAGAGAGAGAGAGAGAGAGAGAGAGAGAGAGAGAGAGAGAGAGAGAGAGAGAGAGAGAGAGAGAGAGAGAATGATATAGTATTTTTGCATATCAAATTGTTTTGGACTCATATTTACAAAATGCTTCCATGAATGAAACTTTATCTCCAAGCAATAAAGTTAATAAATAGTACAATTTATAAATTTTATTTTCTAAATAAATATACGTTAACGTTGCCCCATTCAAAGAAAAGATATACAAATTAATTTAGCACTTGGGGGAACTTATCATCTAAAAACGAACATGTACTCACTGCTAGACCTCATTGGATGAATTTACTGTAATGTAATTGCCACAGCAAAAGGAAAAAATGTAGGGAATTAACCCGAAATTCCCAACCTGTGAGAAACAAAAATAGAGAAAAAACACACGTCAAAGAAAAAACAATCACACGCACAAGATAATATTTACGTGGTTCGGCAATTTGCCTACGTCCACGGAGTTGCAGGGATTTCACTATTATTAGGAAAAAATACAAAGTGCGGCTACAGTGTTTTTGCTCTCTTAAAAACAATATGGCAAAACCCTAATTACCAAAAAAATAGTTTTCATATCCTGCGCACAGGATTCATAATGGGCTACAAAATGGGCCAAACATTTTTTGGCCCAAGCTAGAGCGCTCATGAACTAAGCCTTAGAAAATCTCCAATTAAAAACTACGCAACATTATTCGGGTCAGGTTAGGTTGTCAACTGAATCAAACATAACTAGGCTCCATAAAGCCCAACATATCTCCCACTTGGAGACTAGTTCAATCACCAACATCAGCCGCTGTCTTCCAAAAACAATCCCTCATCCCTGCAACTCATCCTCCTATCCTCAAGTTAGATGGCCAACTGAAGCTGCACACAGCTTTAGCTTCTCAATAGTGACACCTTTAGTCAACATGTCTGCCGAGTTCTTAGATCCACAAATCTTCTCAAGTATTACCAGCTTATTTTCAACAAGGTAACGGATAAAGTGGTATTTTGTTTGTATATACTTCGACTTTGAACGAAAAGCCGAATTTTTAGCAAGAAAAATTGCACTCTGACTGTCACTGTGTAAAATGCCCATCTCTTGCTTCTTACCCAATTCTTCTAAGAAACCATGTAGCCAAATCATCTCCTTTCTAGCTTCAGTTGCTGCAACATACTTAGCTTCTGTAGTAGACAAAGTAACAATTTTTTGTAGATTTGAAGCCCAGGATATAGCTGTACCACCCAGAGTAAATACAAACCCAGTAGTACTCTTTCTACTATCAATATCACCAGCAAAATCAGAATCTACATAACCCTGCAGTTTCAAACTTTCACCTGTGTAGCATAGACATGTATCTGATGAACCCCTCAAATATCTTAGAATCCACTTAACTGCCTCCCAATGCTGCTTTCCAAGCCTACTCATGAATCTGCTCGCAACTCCCACTACATGTGCAATGTTTGGCCTTGTACACACCATAGCATACATCAAGCTATCAATAGCTGAGGCATAGGGCACCTTGCTCATATGGTCCCTTTCTTCTTCTGTCTTCGGTGACTGTTCCTTGCTTAGTTTGAAATGACAACCCAAGGGTGTGTTCATTGGTTTAGCTTCATTCATGTTGAACATGTTGAGAACTTTCTTCATATACTCTGACAGTGAAAGCTTTAATGTACCATTAGCCTTGTCTCTAATGATTCTCATACCAAGGATTTTCTTTGCAGCTCTCAAATCCTTCATTGCAACTGTTTTGGCAATTGCTTATTCAGATTATTAATCTCCACAACGCTAGACCTTGCAATGAGGATATCATCCATATATAACAGTAAAATGATGTAAGAATTGTCAAAAGACTTAACATAGCAACAGTGATCAACTTCACATATCTTGAACCTAATTTTATGCATAAAATTGTCAAATTTCTTGTACCATTGTCTAGGAGTTTGTTTTAAACCATACAAGTTTTTTCTCAGTTTGCAGACTAGATTTTCTTGTCCTTGAACAATAAACCATTCAGGTTGAATCATGCAAATGTCTTCCTCCAAGTCACCATGAAGGAATGCCATCTTCACATCTAATTGCTCAAGATGTAAATTTTCTGCAGCCACCATTCCTAGTACCAATCTGATTGTTGACATCTTCACAACTGGAGAAAATATTTCTGAGTAGTCAATGCCTTTCTTCTACTGGAACCCTTTGACAACTAGTTTAGCCTTTTAACGCTTGCTGCCACAACTAGTTTAGCCTTGTAATGCTTGCTGCCATCATGCTCATTCTTTATTCTGTATACCCACTTGTTGTGCAAAGCCTTCTTTCCTATTGGCAATTCAGTCAATTCCCATGTTTGATTCCCTAATAAGGAATCTATCTCATCCTTCATGGCTAATTCCCACTTGCTTGAATTTTCATCCTGTAAGGCTTCTTCATAACACTCTGGCTCACCACTATTAGTCAACAAGTGATAATTTAAAGTGGGTGAATAACGATGTGGAGGTCTAATGGTCCTAGAAGATCTACGGATTTCAGTTACAGCTGTACTCTGATCTATTTGTGAATCTTCATTCTCCTTATTCTCTTCACCCCTTTCTAGACACTACTTTCAATCAATTCATCTAAGTTGACAAACTCAGATTTCTTTTGATTTATTTCTGTAACATCTAACACTACAGTTGACTTTTCCTTGTACATAACCTGTTCATTAAATATCACATTTCTACTTCTAATGATTTTCCTGTTTTGTTCATCCCAAAACCTATAGCCAAATTTCTCATCACCATAGCGAATGAAGAAACATATTTTAGACTTCGCATTAAATTTACTATGGGCATCAGAATCAATATGAATATAAAAAATACAACAAAAAACTTTTAAATGTGAAAACTTTACCTCTTTACTGCTCCAAACCTCCTCTGAAAGTTTGAACTCCATGGGAATTGATGGCCTTTAGTTTATTAGGTGAGCTACAGTGCTAACAGCATCAGCCTAGAAAGTTTTTGGTAATCCAACATGCAATCTCATACTTTTAGCACGCTCATTGAGAGTTCTATTAATGCGCTCAACCACACCATTCTGCTGTGGTGTCCCAAGAATGGTCTTCTCCATCTTAATTCCCTATGCAACACAATACTCATTGAACCCTCTATCTATGTATTCTTCTCCATTATCTGACCTCAAACATTTTACTTTCAAACCTGTTTCTGTCTCAACTATAGCCTTCCACTTCTTAAAATTTTCAAATACATCAAATTTATTTTTCAAAAAATAAACACATACCTTTCTGCTTGAGTCATCAATGAAAGAGATGTAGTACCTTAAACCTCTAAGGGATGCAACCAGAGAAGGCTCCCACCAATCAGTGTGTACTAACTCCAATTTTTCAGCCTTTGGTGTCCTACCAGTTTTCAAGAAGCTCACCTTTTTCTGCTTTCCCAAGATACAGCTTTCACACATGTCAAAATCAATGGACTTCAATTTTGGTAGTTTTCCTTTTGACAGGAGCATCTTCATCCCTTTCTCACTTATGTGACCAAATCTGCGGTGCCATAGGCTTGTATCAGTACCTACTTCAGCAATTGCAATTGTGTCTCTTGGACTTGAGATCATATATAGAGTACCAGTCTTCTTTCCACAAGCCAATACTTTGGCTCCCCTTTGTAACCATCCAAGTACCACCAACAAATAGTATTGCATGCCCTTCATCATCAAGTTGTCCAACAGAAATCAAATTCCTCCTAAGGTCAGGAATATGTCGAACCTTCTCCAATAACCAAACAGACCCATTGGGCAACAATATACGGACGTTTCCATACCCACAACATCCAAAGCTGTACCATCAGCCAAATACACCTTACCAAAATCATCTGTAACATAATTTTGCGTGATTTCTTTGTGTGGAGTGGTATGAAACAAAGCTCCTGAGTCCAAAACCCAATCATCAAGTGGATTGTCTACTGCAAGAAGTAATGCATCATGTATCTCTTCTGTTACAGCATTAGCAGAATCATCTTCATTCTTCTTCTTAGGAATCTTACATTGCCTCCTAAAGTGACCTATTTTCCCACAGTTCCAGCATTGTACTTGTTGGCCTGATCTAGATTTACTGCTGTTCTGATTAGAATTTCTAGATTTTGATTGATTTGAATTTCTGTCATTACCTCTGCTTCTTGTCTCAAGGTTTAGGGCGGAACTAGATCCTGAGGTTTTACCTGCATCTCTTCTATGAATCTCCTCAGCCATAATTAAATCTCGTATGTCATTGTACTTTAGTTTTCCTTTTCCTATAGAATTGCTTACTGCCATTCTCATTGCCTCCTAACTATTCGGCAAAGAAGCAAAAACGATCAGTGCACGAATCTCATCATCAAAATCAATTTCTACAGACGACAATTGATTTGTGAAAGTGTTAAATTCATTCAGATGTTATGCTACTGATGCGTTCTCTGCCATCTTCAGATTGAACAGTTTCTTCATTAAATGCACCTTATTGTTTGCTGACGGCTTTTCATACATACCAGACAGAGCCTTCATCAAATCTACTGTGGTCTTCTCCTTTACAACATTGTGTGTAACAGACCTAGATAGGGTTAACCTGATAACTCCCAGTATCTGTCTGTTAAGAAGAGCTCATTGCTCAGCCTTCATAGTCTCAGGTTTTTCCCTTAGAAGTGGCAAATGCAACTTCTTCCCATAAAGATAATCCTCGATTTACATTCTCCAAAATCCAAAGTCTGTGCCATCGAATTTATCTATTCCAAACGCCTTTCCTACTTCCTCTGCAATTGCTCCCACTCAAACCTAACCCTAGCCTCTGATACCAGTTGTAGGGAATTAACCCAAAATTCCCAACCTGTGAGAAACAAAAAATAGAGAAAAACACATGCCAAAGAAAAAACAATCACACGCACAAGACAATATTTACGTGGTTCGGCAATTTGCCTACGTCTACGGAGTTGCAAGGATTTTACTATTATCAGGGAAAAATACAAAGTGCGGCTACAGTGTTTTTGCTCTCTCAAAAACAATAAGACAAAACCCTAATCACAAAAAAAAAAAAAAAAAAAAAAAAAAAAAAAAAACAATTTCTATATCCTGTACACAGGATTCACAATGGGCTACAAAATGGGCCAAAATTTTTTCAGCACAAGATGGAGCGCTCATGGACTAAGTCTTAGAAAATCTCCCATTAAAAATCACGCAACATTATTCGGGTCTGGTCGGGTCATCAACCAGAATTATCGTGGGACTAGCTTTGAACTATTAATTGAGTTTTGTTTACTAATATAGATACATGAGATTGGAATTGCATATTTCTTAGACATTTCTAAGAGACTATACTATATTATAAATTTAATATTTAAAATAATATGTAGGAAAAAATTAGACTTTATGTCTAAAATTGAACACTTTACCTATCGAAATGAAAGAAAATAATTTGTATAAAAACATCAAGAGAACATGATTTAATTTTTTTTTTTGATTACATACACTTTTATTTATTAAAATTTAATTGCCTTTAAAGAGATCTTCATATTGCATTTTTGTTACTACGCTCTTGTTGAGCCTTCTCATTCATCACATCATTGGCCACATCATTACTCTTTTTATTATTTATTTTTTACATTTAATTTTTTGACAATATTATATATATATATATATATATATATATTGGCTTTGCAAATTCATCGTACATAGATTTAACTTTAAATATTCATCTAATTTAATTTTGATGTTATAACTAAATAATAAATCAATGAAAAATAACAATAAAAATATTGTCTATACATATTCATCTTAGGTGGTTTAAATTTAATAGTTGATAGACACATTCAAATACATAGCCAACATTGTATTTTGATACAAATTCAAAATCTTACTTCCAAAATATCTAAGTATTATGTCAAAAAAAAAAAAAAAATCAAACAAAAGCTAAAAGAGGGAGAGAGAAGACTTGTGACAAAAAAACTTAAAAAAATCAAACACACAACCAAATCATATTAACCCAAAATAGTATTATATAAAAAAAAATACAATGTTTCATCAACCAAAAGTAAAGTTACAAAAAAGAATAAATAATATATATATATATATATATAGAGAGAGAGAGAGAGAGAGAGAGGGTAGGAGAGAGAGTAATTACCTTTTCAAGAGAGAAAGAGAAAAAAAAGTGAGAAAAAGAAGTATCAAAATAAAAAATATAGTCATAAGTCAAACACCAAATTATTCAAGCCATGATATATAATAGAATAACATTATATTCTTGTAAACTATATTTATATGCAGTAGAATAACATTTAATAATCATAGAAAAGAAAAGAAAAAAAAAAGAAGAAGATAAAATTTAAAAACACAAAACCAAATTGCAACCTAAAGTAAAATTCTAAAGAACTCATAAATACATCAATCTAAAGTAGAGATATGAAAAAAAAAAATTCACATAAAAATAAAACATGTGAGAGAGAGAGAGAGAGAGAGAGAGAGAGAGTAATAACCTTTTTCATGTGAGAAAATATGTATAGAATGGAAGAGAGAATGTCATATTTATAATAATGGAATGGAGGTAAGAAGAGTCAAAATAAAAGGAAGAGAAAGAGATAGATGAAGAGTGACATTAAGGTTAAGAGTAATGAAGAGATGAAAAGGTAAAAGAGAAGTTATGGTTGGAAATAGTGGAGAGAAATGGGAAATAGGTAGATGATGCGATCGCTGATGTGGCTTAACAAGAGCATAGCAACAATAAATACTACTCTTCAATAAATACTACGCTTCAGCTTTTATATTTATATAGATAATATTGTCATATATATAAAAATATTCCAACACTATGTATATAAAGGAATTATATACGGCATCTTTGGGGTAGATAAGCAATAGTAGTGTTTCTCAAAAAATAAAAAAATAAAAAAATAAAAAAGTAGCAGTCTGGAGAGAAATCGCACTTGTCCCAAAAAGCATGAGCTCAAGCTAGATAACAATCCAAACAAAAAATGCTACATATGCAATGGATGCAAGGAATATGGTAGCAATGGAATGGGATACATATGTGAAGATTAAGACTATGATCTTCACAAAGGTTGCATGTTTAGCGAGCCCACCACAACCCACGAGATCTTCAAAGACTTTGTTTTCAAATTCTACGAGCAACCACCCCCTTCGGAACTCTACGACAAAAGAACCAAGAGACATTGTAATGCTTGTGGGAAACATGTCAAAGGTTTCATCTACCATTGCCCTGAAAAGGACTTGGATTTGCACCCCTGTTGTCTTAACCTCATGAAAGAATTCCAAATTGATCATGTGAAATTTCACCTTCGTGGGACTAAGTCAAAGTGCATATTTTGCAATCAAATTGATTTTTCAGGAATTGAGGTGTGGTCATATGTGTCCGAGTGTGGCGAGTATAATGTTCATGTTTCTTGCATAAGGGAATTGATAGTTGAGAAATTGGAGAATGGAACAATTGATATTTTGGCTTTGAAGAATTTGGGGCTGCCTATTCAACATCAATTGAAAAGAAATGGTGGGATGGGTAAAATGTGCTTCAAAATACTCAAAATATTTCTCAAGACAATTATCAGTATTCTTCTTGGTGATCCAATTACTTTTGTCTGTCTTCTTGCTGATTTGGCTAACAATTAAATAGATAATGGTGGTATTGTATTTATATTTTATCAATAGTCATATGGGCATGTATTTCTAGATTAAGGTTATATTCGGTGTAATTCTAAGTAATATAATATGATCTAATAACTTTTTACTATATTCATATTTTGAGAATTTAACCATTAGATTACAATGTCTTCTTTTATTCTCAATGTTTGCATAATTTTAATATGATCAAAAATTAATATTATAAAATGAATAGAATAAATTCATACAAAATTTATGTGCATCAATTTTGTATAGTCAATGATGTACATCCCCACGTATTAGTCCAACGGATTGAAATTAGCTTGATATGAATCTTATCAAACAAAGCCACATGACCCTAAAAAGTCATACACAAACAGGCAATTAATGTGGTGCATCATGCAAATAATGTGAATTTCATGAGATACATGAAATTCACATCACTAGTCTACTTTAAAAAAGAGTGCTTTTACTACGGAAATTTCACAAAACGTCATACACACATCGACATGCATGGGAATAGTGTTCCATTGTAGAGTCTTAAGCCATTATTCAATATACAATTTCTAACCATAAACAGAATCAATTAAAAAGTATAATCAAGCTATGTGGTCATTTGAACAAGATTTTGCCTCCTACTAAATTAGGAATAAAAATAAAATATGCAAAGGCCAATACATATGAATGCAGAATTTCCCTATATATTTTCCTATAGATACAACCTTTCTCTCTCTCTGAATTACAAGTCAAGTGAAGTTACAAAACAAAAAACATGCAGCCTTTAATTATTAGATAAAAAGATTATTTTTAGTAAGAGAGAAAAAATTTTTACCGTGTGTTTTATTATATATAATTTATATTCATTTAGGTAAACTTAAGATGGAGTATTATTATTATATTTTTCATTTTTTTAACTATGGACTTATCATAAAAATAAATAAAAAAGTTGTAATGGCTTCCTGTTTTTGTTTTTCAGATCAACGTGGCACTCTAAGCTTCATAAAATAAAATAAAAGTTAAATTAAAAAAATAGTGGCTAACTTAGAAATCAGAACGTGGCACTGTCACTTACCTCCATTCTCTTTTCTCCTTCTTAGTTTTAACTTTTAACTCTGACTCTCTTCTACAAATACACAAGACTGAAGCATCAGTGTCGTCGCTGAGGTTCTAACTCAAAAATATTACCTTCTAATTTGGAGGGGGCTATGTCCTATTTTCCTTGAATCCATATCTGAAACAAGCTGAATATATATTCAAATTTTTTTTTTTTCCAAATCTTGGGTGGCCATCCAAAATGTGGCTCCATCCAGACTATCTATTCAAGTTACGTTTTCCCTCATACATTGAATTTTCTAGACAAATAGCTTCATATGGGTTATAAGATACAAGGGCCGATGACTAATTTTATTATCTAATTTTTCTATCAAACTAATAATGCATCCCAATAATACAACGCATGCACCCTGGCAAGAGTGGATGATGAACTATGCTGCATGTTGTTAACTTAGCTTTGCCATGTTCATTGTATTCATAACCTTTATTTATCTCCATCCTAGTAATTTCACTTCAGTAAGATTTAGTATGGAATATTGAGAACTTGATAGTCATTTTGGATGTGACGAAATTTGATTGTCAACTTTAATTTAAAAAAAAAAATCCTTTTTTGGAGAATAACTTCTTTTAGAAAAATCCAAACATTACTTCTCCTCATGATACCCTTCAAGAAATGCATTTTAATAAAAGGAGGGGGGGGGGGGGGACCTTTCTTGGACAATGAATTTCTTGCATAATAAGTCAAGTATCCAACAGAGGCTTTCCAAATTGCCAATGCATCGAGTTTCATAGTGTAAACTTGCGATCGAGACAAAACACCAGAATCTGAAGTAAATCCTATTTTGTCTTGTTATAATTTTCAATTATTTGGGTCGGTGTTTTTAACAAGCATCCAAAAAGGATTGCCATTGTTGTAAGCTTCATGTTTGAGAACTATATTCAAGTTGATTTGTGTCTAGCCTTCTCGTTTAAGCTTGACAGAGATCTTAGCCACTGATTTTGCATTTGCTAAGGTACACACCATTAGCCCCACATGCCATACCCATCTTCATTTTGCATAAAGCAGGAGATCATCACTGGAGTAGATACACAGTGTTTGACCACTACGATCAAAGGAAAATGGAAAGTACTCTTTATTTCACACCCATAATAGATTTGGCTGGTATCTACGTCAAACAACTCACCTATCTAGACTTCATTAGTGAGAGGACTTGTTTGTCTTTAACTGCTTGCCGACTGAAAATTTTATAATCCTCATGGATCTACAGTAGTCCATAGAGCATCCTGGTTGGAAATGAATCAATTATGAGTACGTAGAATTCATGACAACTTCATATTCTGCCTTTCAGAATTCCTCCAAAGCAAAGTTAAAATGAGATAATACTTTTTTTATACTTTAGACTAAATTGTTACATGCCATTCAATTACAAGAATGATACAAATCATGAAAAATATTTGTTCAAGAGTCCAATTAACATGTGTCCTCAGGACATTTATTAATGAACCATTTAAGAAAAGTTTTAATACCACTTTCATGGAAAATATAACAAAGCGATGAAAAAAAAAGTCAGTTACTTTAAAGACCTTTTAGCCAAAGAGAGTTTTCAAATCTTTCAATAAGGCCATATGACATTCTAAAAGATCACTATGGTCACATGCCAGGACTATGTTTCTTTACAACAGTGAAACAACAGATATCCCAACACACAGCATAAAACCGTTATGGCTACATGCTATAAAATTGCGGTTTAACCCTCAGTCAAGCAACAAAAATTACCTGGATTGTTACAGCATCTCTGCATAGTTGGATAGGAAACAGAATTTCAATTGCAAAGGAAACAGCTGTTGCTATTGAGCAGTAAAAAAAGCTCAACTACACACCACTACCACTAATTAATATTTGGAATATATTTTATGTTGGTGCCGAGAATCCTTGGTGTTTTCAAAAACACATAAAAAGCATATTGCCATCTTCTTAATCCATACACTTCAAGTCACATATCGGAGACAGACAAAAGATATGCTTCTGTTTTTGTAGCTTGTTTCTCATTCATCCTTTTGAACAATCCCTTCTCAAATCCTACAAGAGGTAAAACAACAGAAATTAATCTCTTCTGATAGCTAAACATACTTTTCAAAATAATTTTGTTGCTTCTTTAGTGCATAATAATCTTCCTGTGGCAAATGATCTCTCTCTCTCTCTCTCTCTCTCTCTCTCTCTCTCTCTCTCTCTCACATAAGTTCACTATAATGGGAAATGACCAAATGATTGGGATCACCACATCATGGCACATAGGAAGATGTTAAGGCAAGATCCATAACTTCTCGAGAAAAATAAAGAAACATCTGACTAAAGGATGATGGAAATGAACCAACTAGAACTACGGTCAACTCCATCCCAATGTCTTCCTAGTCTTATAACATATCTATTTGGAGCAGCATCTAATCTTCGTTTTAACCAGCTATGATCAGGAATGCCTTAGGAACAACAGACTCTAATTCCTTCATTTAATTTTCTCATTATCCCCTAGGTATGATTTTTCATCGTTAAAAACAAAGAATTAAAGGAATTGGAATTTTATTAAGGAAAACTTTAGTGATGTGTAGATTGTTAAAATTGGTATTTTCCTAGATTATGATTTACACAATTACGTTAGTACTTGAATCCTTGGTTTTATCCAAATTCTAATTTCATCCCAAAATGCTTAGTTCTTAAATCTAATAGGGTCAATGATATTAAATCCATGAACAAAGTCATATTAGATTTGGCCCACCGTTTCCATTGGGGTTATATATTAAATCCTAAAGTATTGACTACTGCCTTTGAGTTTTGATAAATAAAAGTAAACATATATTGGGTAGAGATGCATTGCATCAGTGTTATTGTTTAGTTCAGCAAAGTATAATCATATTGAGTCAATTTGTATAATTCAATAAGCTTTATATTTTGTAGAGGATTTTAAGTAATTTCCATGGTTAAATATAGGTCCTATTTAAGAGTGTTTTGAGACTATTTGGAGGGTGCTTTGGCTGGACTTTCAGAGTGATTCAAGTGCTGTAAGTAATTATGCATAATATGCATAAGTTTTGTTCTTTAGGTTCTTAGAAGTTAAAGGTTTTCAAAAGTTATATTTTTAAGCTTACGTTTTCTAAAGTTTATCAAAAGCATTTTTACATCATTGAAAGAGAAACTTTAACTTTTAAATAATGTTTTAAAGAGAAATTTCAAATTTTAAATAACATCTTGAAAGTCTGATCTCATTTAAAAGATGATTTCTAAACTAAACTATTTTCCAAAAAGAATTGAGTTTCAATGTAAGTTTTCTAAAAAGGTTCTTGTTCTTTAAATTTGTGTAAAACCAAGTGATTTTAAAGACATATTCCTATTCTCCATATGTTATTTAAAATGTTTCTTTTAACAAATTGAATTTTTAGATCTTACTCAAGAATTGTAAAATATTTGTATAAACTCCTTAGTTCCTACTCATTCCCTAAGAGAGTCAAGCATCCTTTGATATATGTTTCAATTCGATATTGTGATATTCGATATGCCTTTATATTTGGAATAATTGTTAATATTAAGAAAATTATTCTATTTTGTATAAACTTTGCTTTTGTGACATGTGACTCAAAAAAAGTGTTTTTAGAATTGATTAGGTATATGTGTAAGCCCACTCACGGGGTTGTATGTGAGAATAAGTGTTGATCCCTCACCAGCAATGGTAAGATGTTGGTATCCACTCACAGGATCGTATGTGAGAATATGTGATATGTGACAACGTGCTTTGATCAATTATCTGTATGTGTTTTCGAATGATTTTAAGATTTGATTACATATGCATTAAGTGGTTCATTATATGTTTTGGAATAATTATATTTGATATCATTGAATGAGTTTGTGAAAAAGCATAATACTCGTTCTTTGCTTGACTCTATTTTATTGTGTATTGTGTATAATTGTTTACTAGATGTGTGGCTCACCCCATCAATTACAATTTTCAGATTAGAGTTTAGTTGGGAAACAGAAACTTTGGGTCTCTTCATAAGGTGCAAGGTAGAGCGTGGGAGTTTTTAGGGGATATCAATAATGCATAAAGCTTTGAAGGATTTTTAGTTATTTTTATTTCACTTAAGATTTTACAGTATTTGAAGATTATTTCTAAATTTTGAATTTTAGTATTGTAAGAGATTTATTAAGAGAATTTTTTATCTGGAGTTTACTAAATTATGTGTAAATTAATTTTTTTTATTTAGTTATGTAAGATCAGCAAGTTATTTATGCATCTAAATTCATGTTCCATGGATTTGGGTCGTGATAGTAGCTTTGTAGTGAAGCACAATTAATGTATTATTCATCAAGTGGATGATTTAGATGTTTTTTTTTTCTTTTTTTGGTCACATGAGTAATCTATAATTAGTAAAGAACCTTAAATCCAGAGACAAATTCAGACACCATGCATGTCAAGTGCTTTATCAAAAAAAAAAATAATAATAATAATAAATCAACACAAAGCCTTAATCCCAAAATTTTCAGGTCAGCTATGAATCCTCAAAAAATTTATTAGGGTCGATCATATGCTTTGCTTTCTTCTTCTTTATCCAAATTCATACTCTCTACTACTCCATATTTCTTGTGGGGGAACCCTTATAAATGTATAGTGGTGTCACAAAAGTTTTTGTACTTTATACATCTCGTGAATCGACTCTCAAGTATTAAGTGAATGTTCGTATACTTTGTAGACAAACATGTTAAATTTTTAATAATAAAATAGAAGAGCACATGCCACATTAAGAGATATTATGCAAAAAATGAATGCAACTCATGGACTATTAATCGAGCAGATTATTATGTCCAAGGTTTATATAATCTTGGAAAATAGAATACTTTTATTAATTAAAATTGTAATACAAATTTGATTTAATAAGTGAAAATGTTAGTGTATTTTGTAGGTGAATATGTTAAAATTTTAGTAATAATAAAATAGAATAACACGTACCATGTTAAAAAGTATTTCAACATGCAAAAAATGAATGCAACTCATGGATTGTTAATCGATTGGATTATTATGTCCAAGGTTTATATAATTTGAGAAAATAGAACACTTTTATTGATTAAAATTGTCATATAAATCTATATATATATATATATATATATAACAATAGGTGAAGTTGAGGTAAACTCAAATTAGAATTCCAAATCAAAGTTCCAATTTTGTACCATGTGTCATAAATTATTTATTCTTAAAGAGTTTTATTTCTTAATTTTAGAATCAAATGTGGGACCACATCATAAATATATATATATATATATATATCTAAGTGAGTTATTAAGTACAAAAACCAAAGAGTCTAGAATAAATGAATTGTAAAAAAAAAAAAAAAGTGCTTTACAATAATTAAAAAAAATAAACAATTTACATTTTATACCTAATAATATCCTTACAAAATTTTTTAAAGAGTTAACAAAATATAAAAAATGACTATCAATAGTATTTAAATTATATATATATAAATTATATTATGCATCTTATTGTATATCTTTAAGTGTATCCATGTATATGCATGAGGTTATAAACTAGTTGGCTTAATAAACACAACAATAACATAAACATTAATAAGAAAATATTACTGTACTCATAAACATATTTTTCTTTCTACAAATACAAACCTTAGAAAATAAAAAATAATAATATTTCTATCTATATGTGACTTTATTAGACTTTCTATAAATTAATTTATTGAATATATATATATATATATATACACACACGCGTATACATACAACACTTTTATTAATTAAAATTGCCATGCAAATTTAATTTAATAAATGCAACAATAACATAAACATTAAGATGAAAATATTATCGTACTCAAAACATATTTTTCTTTTTGCAAATACAGACCTTAGAAAATAAATAATAATAAAAATTCTATCTATATGTAAATTTATTTGGATTTTTACAAATTAATTTATTGATTGCATATATACGTACAACATGATTCTAAAGCTCCCATTGCCTGTGAAATACAATGCACAAGTACTCCCACACCAATAGCCTTCCTTAGTTGATGGCTTGATATGAGAGTTTTCCAAATGATTTGAAAGGAAATTCATCCTTAAAAAATAAAATAGAACATTTTTATTAATTAATATTGTCATACAAATTGGATATAAAAAACGCAACAATAACATATACATTAACAAGAAAATATTATTGTACTGATAAACATATTTTTCTTTCCACAAATACAAACTTTTGAAAATAATAATAATAATTCTATCTATCAGTGACTTTATTAAGCTTTTTACAAACATAACCCTCTTCAAACTCAAACACACATAACCACAAATTCACCGACTACGCACAGATTAGCCAACACATAAATCCTTTGTTTCAACCATTGTTTGCTGATCAACCATGGGGCATGGAGAAGCAACATTGCAAATGCAAAAGTTAAATCAATTCCCAGGGACAATTGAAATAATTGTACTCTAGTTTTGCAATCCATACATTCCAACAACTACTACAATGCATATTGACATTGTTAAAGATTTTAGAGTAATTCATCTGATAGGTTGACGAAGTAACCAAGCTTATTGAATATTGAGGCAAATGAATAAGCACTGTCTTTCCAATTACGTAGAAATCCTTTCAGACGCAGCAGTTCAACATCCATTGGAGATTTGATGAGATTATAAGGCTTATGTATACCAATATACTAGTAACTTTGTATTTATAATTAGATTGGGAGGGGGGATAAGTATTGTAATCTAGATAAGTGATAAGAGGGTTGTATTAAGCATGTGTTGTAACTGTAAAGCGGTGTTTAAGGTTGAAATTTATCAACCATTTGTTGGCTTTTATTCCGTGCCAATTTTCTTGTATTTCAACACTTAGAAACCCTGTATTTAGGTGGGAATCTTTTAAGGGTAGTGTGTTAGAGAATGTGAAGAATTGCTCAAGATTGTGCAGTGAAACAGGGAATCGTGACTAGATCTCGCGGGTAGCTTGCAACTGGCAAGCCGCCAGAAGATGCACATGAGTGAAGTGTGTGGAGAAGCTGAATTGTCTGCTAGCTGTTGCACTACACGACAAAATATCCAGCCTGGCCATTCAGTTAGCTTGCAGCTTGAACTCACGACTCAGTCAAGTCGTTAGCCAGCTCTATTTTAGAAAAACTAACTCTTCGCATTCCTTTCTCATTCTAGTATAAATACCCCTTATACCCACGAAATGTAGAGAGCTTCCAGAGAGAATTTTGAGAGAGAAACCCTAGAGAAATCAAGATTGACTCATCCACAATCTTTACATTGTGACTCTTCAAATTCCTCTACTCTCACCCTATCCATTATTAGATCCTTGAGAGATTCATTACCCAAAACCTTTTCTCACCTAACCAATATTTGTGAGAAGGTTATTTGGTGCTTTGGGAAGCAGTTAGGAAGGGACCAATTGATATTGGTTGATGCTATGAGCTATTGCAGAATCTGGGAAGCTAAAGAACAAATAGGTTCGGCGTAACCTTGTTGGAGTAGGAGCTTGGAGGGTTTAAGTATACTGGGTAGATTAGGCTTTGAGGGTGTTATTGTTATCCTTGTATCCCAACTAAATTCTTTAGTGGATTATTGACCGCTTAGAGGGCGGCGGAGAGGTTTTACGCCAAAGGCTTCGATTTCCTCTTCGATAACACATTGTTGTGTTGTCCTTGTATTTGCATCTCTCTTCCCTTAATCTTTGCCATTTAATTTCTGCTATGGATGTGATTTTATTTTGTTTAGATTGTTTACCAATTCTGTTTTAAGCTTATGTTTATTTTCCGCATATAATTTGTTTGATATTAAGCTTGAACTGGTAACTTGTAAATTGGGGGTCTAAACGTTCGTAGTATTTTATATTCTATTTGAACTTTAAATTAGTATCAAAGCGGGTGCACTTGCTGTGATTTAATCACCTTAGTGCGATCCTTGACCCCATTTTGAGAAGGACCGGTCTCAATCGTTAAATGCACCACCATATTTTGATGGTAGCAACTATGCTTTTTGGAAAGTCCGTAGGGGGGCATTTTTGTATTCTATTGATGAAAGTGTGTGGGATGCTGTTGATATTGGATGGGTTAGGCCAAGGGCCGAAAAATCCACTTGGAATAAAGCTGCCCTTGCAGCTTCTAACGCTAATAGTAAAGCTTTGACTGCAATTTTTTGTGGTGTGTCTCCAGATGAGTTTCATAGGATATCTCACGTCTTGGTTGCTAAGGAGGTATGGAAAATATTGGAGACCATGTATGAAGGAACCAAGAAAGTGAAAGGCCCTAAGTTGCAGAAGCTAACCACTTGATTTGAGGAGCTCAAAATGAGTGAGGACAAGTCCTTTGACTCTTTCTATAGCCAGCTGAATGAAGTAGTCACCGGCAAGTTCAACTTAGGAGAGAAAACGGAGGACTCAAAGATTGTAAAGAAAATCCTTTGATCATTGCTAGAGAGCTTCCATGCAAAAGTTACTGCAATTGAAGAGAGCAAGGACCTGGATGATATCAAAGTTCAAGAATTAATTAACTCACTTCAAACTTATGAGCTATCTTTGCCATCACAAAAGAAGAGCAAACTCATGCCCTTAAGACAATTAATGAGAAGGTGGAAGCTCACGACCCATCAGGTGAAGATGAGACCGATAAAGATGTGGCATATCTAGTGAAGAATTTTTGAAAGTTCTTGAAGTACAAGAAGAATGGAAAATTTATTGAGAAAGGAAAATTCCAAATCTTTGGAAAGGAGAAAAAGGAAGCTAAGAGGAAAGATGGGAAGGAGTCTCAATCCTCTCAAGGAATCACATGTTTTGAGTGCAATGAACATGGACACATCAAGAAAGAGTGTCCCAATTATTTAAGAGGGAAAGGAAAAGTGTATGCCATGACTTTTAGTGATTTAGATTCTTCTAACTCAGATTTGGACGAAAGCTTTGACGGTGAAGGGAATGACTCTGCTTTTATGACCATTGATCATGTTGCATCATCAAATGACTTAAGTGTGCTTGTAGAAGAGCTTGGTGAGCACTCTGAATTCGAATCAATAGGGATAGTAGAGGAATCCAGTGATAAGGAAGATGAAGGTACAGTGGGATTGCAAGAGGCCTACAATTCTCTTTTCGAGAAGACCGGTGAATATGCAAAAGTGGCTAACGTAACCATCAAAAAGATGAAGAGGGCAGAGGAAGATTATAGAAGTCTTCTAGTACGACATAAGAGGCCAAGTGTGAGATAGAAAAGCTAAATGGAGAATTGTTAGAAGCTTATGCAAAAGTGAGATTCCTTGAGCTTGAGGTGGTACAAGCAAATGCCAAAGTGGAAAGAGTCTCCACCAAGAAGCTAGATGATGTCATATCCTCACAAAAACACTTCTCAAACAAATCCGGGGTTGGGATATACTAAAGAAAGTAGTTCGGCCGTCAAAATTGCCAAGGAAGTGAAGTTTGTGAAAGTCAAAGAGCCTGTAGTGGCTGCATAAGCCCCGTAATTATTCAGTAGTCAAAACTGAAGCTAAACGGAAATCACTTCCAAGATCACAAAGAGGTCCGAAAATGAACCATTTTTGTCATCATTGTGGACTTCAATGGCACACCAGACCAAATTGTCACAAACTGAGAGCATTGAATAATGCAAGTGATCAAAGGTCAAGAGGACCAAGAAATGGCAAGAGAATTTGGGCTACCGAGCAACCAAGAGGTCGACATGGTGATTCTGGAATGATGGATGTGATAAAGATGATTGGTGCATTCACCACTTACTTGGAAAGCTTCACTAGAAGGTTTGAAAGTCCTAACACTCATACCCAATCCTATACGGATTTCACCCCAAACGCACGTGACGTGTAGGTGAAAAGGGGTACTCATGCATAAGCATTACAACATGTCCATGCACTAATATTTCCTATGTTTTATGACTATGCTTGGTTATTTGCTTTGTGCTTGTTTAAGTTGAAATATTGTTTGTTTGTGTGTTTCTGCTTTAAATGTGTTTACATTGATTGTTTTTGATAAATCCTTTCTTCTTTTGTGTCAAAAATCCAAAAACACATAAAAAGTAGAAAATCCAAAAAGTTTGATCAACTTTGTTGAGTTTTGTCTTAATACATGTTTTGCCTTGTACCTTTGTACTAATGGCCTTGTGCATTCACGAGTGTAGCTTATTCTTAATGCACTCATATCATTGTGAGAAAAATCTTGAAATCAATGTGATTGTTGTAAATCGATCTTCAAACTTGTCATGAATGATTAGCCAATGGTTTTGTTGATCTTGAGAAATGCATAGACTTGTGTCTATATATCTTCTCACTCTTTATTTTCTTTGTTTTTGCCCAAAGAGCTCAAAAATGTAAATCTCCAAATGAAAAGAGATAATGAGCTGCAAAAACCTGTCGTACATACTAGTATTTGACTAGGAAAAAGGGAAAGCAACTCAAAATAAATTATATGGTGCCCAAAAAGCCAAAGGCTTATTCATCCAATTGAAATATCAAAAATTTCAGGCATTGATCTCCAAAAGAGATGTTGAGATACAAAAGATCAAAAGAAATGATGTATTTGGAGCCAAATGAAAAGCTTCAATGTTATGATGTCATGTTATCAAGTTTTGTGGGAGGTCATATATACATATTTCTGTAATTGAGATAGATCACATTATCTAGTACTAATTGTGTATGCCTTGGTTGAATTGATCATTAAAGCTTCACATTAAACTAAGGACTATCTCATTGTTGATACCCACATACATCACACATGCCTATATTCATTGAATGCCTTATTCATTTGTGTGATTGTACTTGTTTAAATGTGTTTCACATGCCCAATCGTTGTTAATCAAGCACAAAAAAGATTTTTAAGTATTTTAGTTGTTTTTGGAAAGTATTTTGTTTTTACAAAATTGTCAATTTTTTCAAAAACCGTGTTGCCCTGTTTTGGTGACTTGGTCGCAGGTCTGTCCAGTCGCGAGCCCAATACAGTAGGTTTTCGCGCCTCATTGGCGAGTCAATGCTCCAGTTGCGAAAAACAGTTAGAAAATTTTTCAAAATTTGGGCTTTTGGAGTTTCTCGCGACTTAATGTGGCGGCTTGTTCGTGAGTGGAAGTTCAATCGCGAGAATCATACAGAAAGTTTCGCGGCTCAACTCGCGACTCTCTTGTAGTTGGAACTTCCAGACGTGAAAAACACTTAGAAAATTTTTACAAAATTTTTGTTTTCAAGTGTTCTAGCGACTTGCACTGGTGACTTGCATGCGACTTGATTCAATCAAGAAAAATGTGTGTTTTGTGTTTTCAAGTCAGTTTTTAAAACTTTTGGGTTTTTCCCTCGAATATTTGTGACTGTTCATTGCCTTGCCCGTTTTCTCCTCTCTCAAACTCACCATGTTCTTCACTAAACCATCTCTGTACTTCATCATTCCAACTTCAATCTTCAAGAAAAAGGTATGGGTTTTCTTATTTTCTATACATTACTCATGGGTACAGCCTTTATTTCTTGGATTATTGTGTTGATGTTTGGTTTTTGTGTTCTATAGTGATTCGGCCATGGTTTGAGTACTCCTGTTGACTTTGTTTGATTGGGTCTTGTTTATCTTATCTACTTGCTGCAATATATTCCTGTTTATCATGGTAGATTAATGTACCTTCCTGAATATGTTGACTGGTCTGATCTGTGTTGTGTGGTTCATACCCTTTGAGATACGTCTTTATTATAGAGCTTTTCTCTAAAGCAAAGTTCTTAGCGAAACTTGATTCAATGGCAAAACGAGATTCTTTCATGCTTGGACTTCTGTGTGTTAAAAGTTAAAACTATGACTTTTATGTTGAAATTATTAATAATTGTTTTATAGTATATATTAAAATGCTGCTATAGGGGATTTACTTAGATGTTGGAAGTTTAAACAAAACAAAAAAAAAAAAAAAAAAAAAAAAAAAAAAACTAGTAGAACTTGGGTCTACAAAACTCGAGTTCCATTGGGATAAAAATAAAAATATATAATTTAGTAGAACTCAAGCCTATAAAATTCGAGTTCAACTAGGATGAAATATATATATATATATATATATATGAATTAGTAGAATTCGAGCCTGTAACACTTGACTTCCTTGAGGATAATATTTCACATCAGCTACTGTTAGCACATGGAACACAAGTCTTAAAGGTTCGAATTCCTTAAACAATTTTGAGTCTCTAAGACTCGAGATGCTAGTTTACAAATATCTTTCAAAAACATGCCAACTAGCTAAAATTGTTCTGAAAATTATGTTAAGTGCCAAATGAATCCCTCACTAGAACATACAAAGTTATTTCATCTGGTTTTATAAGATGATAGCATTACTCTTAAAAGAATCAATAATATTGTTAAAGGTGTGGCAAAGTGTAATTTTATGGAACAAAATTGCTAAAATTGGTACCTATAATATATATACACACACACACAAGTTGGGGGCAATGTGTTCAAGTTTCCCTCCATCCCTTGTTGGTATTGCGTAATGTGATAATTGAACCTTTAAATGTAAGTAAAAAAATAAGGATACCACCGAATGTGATAATAGTACAGTTAAATGTGATGTTGGCACTACATAATATTACGATGAAACTATCAAATGTGGGTAAAAAATAAAATTAAGTGTCACCAGATATAACAAAAGTACGGTTAGATGTGATCTTGGTACTATTGTATGTGAAAATGGAACCATCAATGTGAGAAAAAATAGGAGAAAGGGCTTGCGATGGGCTGAGTTTTTGGGGAACATTTAGCATTATTTCCACGCATATATTTCCCAAAGTTGTTACCTCTATATCTCTATCTCTTTCTCTTGCAATTTCCAATCCCCTATCCTACGATGTCATATGTGGATTCATGCTAGGATGAAAATATATATATATATATATATATATATATTTATATATATATATGACAATGGTTTTTTTGAGTTTTTTGCTTATGGCCTTGAGGAAAATTAAAACTTCAGAAAAATGTGAGAAAAAAAAAAATGAAGTTGGTGCTGCCTAATGTGACTATGAAACTGTCAAATGTGAGAAAAAAAAATAGGGTACCACCGAATATGATAAAAGTACGGTCAGAAGTGATGTTGGTACTGTCCAATGTAATAATGGAACTATCAAATGTGATTAAAAAAAAAAAAATAGGTACCACTGAATGTGACAAAAGTACAGTCATGTGATGTTCTTATTGTCTAATGTGACAATAGAACCATCAAATGTGAGAAAAGTACAGTCACACATAACTATGAAGTTGGTGCTGCCTAATGTGACTATGAAACTGTCAAATGTGAGAAAAAAAATAGGGTACCACCGAATATGATAAAAGTACGGTCAGAAGTGATGTTGGTACTGTCCAATGTAATAATGGAACTATCAAATGTGATTAAAAAAAAAAAAAAATAGGTACCACTGAATGTGACAAAAGTACAGTCATGTGATGTTCTTATTGTCTAATGTGACAATAGAACCATCAAATGTGAGAAAAGTACAGTCACATGTGATGTTGGTACTACATAATATAAGGATGAAACTGTCAAATATGAGGAAAAAAAAAAAAAGGAACCACCAATTGTGATAAAAGTATTATCAAATGTGATGTCAAAACTGCACAATGTGACGATGGAATCATCAAATGTGAGAAAAATAAAGGAACCACCAAATTAATACGATGAAAGAATTGTCACATGTGATGTTAAAACTGCACAATGTGAGGATGAAATCGTCAAATGTGAGGAAAAAATAAGGGAACCACTAAATGTGACAAAAGAACTGTCTAATGTGATGTTGGAACTGCATAATGTGAGGATGAAACCATCAAATGTGAGAAAAAAAAAATAAGGGAACTACCAAATGTAACAAAAGAATTGTCACATGTGATGTTGGAACTACACAATGTGAGGATGAAACTGTCAAATGTGGGAAAAAAAATAAAGGAACCATCAAATGTGACAAAAAAAAAATGTCAAATGTAATGTTAGTACTACACAGTGTAAAGATGCAACCGTCAAATGTGATGTTTTGGTAACCTGAAATAGTAGGTTGCCTTCTAGTAAATATAATATTAAATTCATAAGAAACAACTGAATAAATTTTGGTTTTATTGCTTGAAATTGGGGTTTTTAAACTTGGAAGGGCAATAAAATTTGACCCTACATCTTTAATGTCCAAAATTATAATTTTGGTAAGATAAATCATCAATTGAGATAGAATCTCTCCCAAAACCATATAACATGGTATCGACAAAGTGATCAAAAGAAGGAGGTGAGCATAATAAAATTAAGGATTGATCTTCATCTTCTACTTTGCACTCAATATTTTCAAATCAATAACAATTTTATTAAATTCTGTTGGGAAATTTAAACCCCGGTTGATATAATTAACAAGTTTTAAACCCAAGTTGTTAATTAGATTTATTATAAATAAAACTTGTTAAAACAAACAAACATCAATATAATGTCAAAATCATGCAGTGAAAAAAATAAATAAGACAATATATGATGACCCAGGAAAACCAATGAAACAAACTAGTTTCACAGTAAAAAAACTGGAGGGAAACCTTCCCGAAAAGAAATTTACTATAGTAAAGAGAAATTTCAGATCTATTACAAAACCTTTGTCCCTAAACTCTACAATCCCTGTAGATAAACTTACAATAGAAACCTTCTATCGCTTCAGAACCTTTGAACTCTTCAACATATGAACGCCACCCTTTTGATGCACGGATCACAATACGTGACTAACCAAAGATGCACGGCTCCCAGTACGTGACTAACAAACCAACTTGAAGAAGATGTTGACTACAAAGTTCTTCACTTCATCACACGATAAAGATCAAGAAGCACTTGGTTACAAAACCCAAAAGCGCAAAGACGCAGTAGCTTCTTTCAGAGAGAATAAGGCACTCGGTCACCTTTTGCATGTGTTCTCCTTGTATTCTCTTATGTGACGGCCTCTAAAATAAGCCTTATATATGTCCAGGATTGTGAGAAAAAAAACCCTACACAAATACATAAGCATGGGCTGGAAATCAGTTATCAGATCTGAAAAACTGATTTCCATAATTCTCGATAGATAGCTATCTGTCGAGCAGCTGTTGAGCTTTAATGAATCAGCACTTTTTCACTTGTTTCTTGAACAGCTTTGCATGGCTTCAATACTATACTTGAACTCTTATTCTTTGAAGTACTAAACCCATCTTAGATCTACCCAATTGCAAGTAAAGTGTTTTTTGTCAAAGGATTAGCCAATTACATAAAATATGTCCTTAACAAATTCATTAAGATGGTCAGAAATAGGTGTACCTTCTTTCATTCAAATTGTGTATAACCGCTGCTTCATATACAAACGATTTGTTAGAGACTTGGTCATGTATCGACTTTCCAACTTGAGCCACAATCTCGCATGCTATATCTTCATCTACAATTTCTCTTAGAAACTCATTTGCAAGAGACAATTGGATTGCACTATGTGCCCGTTCCAAGAGATCTTCTTTTTCCTCATCTGATAACGTTGCTAGCAAAGCATCGTTGCCCTTCAGTGCTTTCCACAATCCTTGTTGCACTAGCAAAATATGCATCTTCACACGTCATAAACTGAAATCATTCTTCTCATTGAATTTGTCAATCTCAAATTTTGCTACCAATGAAAACTTTGTCACCATACCAAAAAAACCCAAGTGAAACAATAACACAACAAAATAAATCTGACAAACAATCTCAACCCAAAACAAAGAACCCAAGGCTCTTATACCAGTTTGTTGTAAAAGCAGAAACTAACACCAATTTCTTGAGAATAGTGGAAACGTAAATATCTATTTGATGCATGTATATCCAAATAATTGTGGGTTTATGCAAAATAAAAATAGAAAGACAAAATAAACAATTACACAAGGAATACAAAGATTTACGTGGTTCGGCCTAAGCCTACATCCACGGGCGGTGTTAAGGAAAAACTTCACTAACAAAGGAGGAAGATTAAAATAGTAGCACTCTCACTAAACCCAAGAACCAAATACACCAAAGAGCTATCTCACACAAAGAATAAAGAAAACTCTTCTAAAAGCCCTCAAAGTTGCGGCACTTTTAACACACAGAACAATAGCCGCATAAGTGACCAAGTGGTGCCAAATAACAATTCCAAGTTTAACTTGGATTTCCTAATACGTCTGTGTTTTAGTTTGAGAGTAATCCAATAACAAGAGTCCTAATAGGACTTGGTCACTTATTAGTAGACCAAAAGCAAGCCACACGTAACAAAAACAAACTCTGTGAACAGCCAAAATGGGTTCCTACACTCTCACGGCCTTTAATTTGCTCTTTTTCTGTCAGTGGCTGCCATTATCATATATCCTTCTCTACAAATTCCCTATGAAATCTTGGAAAGAATTTGCTACGAAATTGATGAAACAGATTTTTGTTGACACTTTTACAGAGTGATCCACGTACTATTTCAGCAGACCTCCCTCAACTCTCACTAATAACTCTTGAGCTATCAAAAAACCTATCTCAAAGAACTCTGCAGACTTTCATAGAGTTTAACATAAATAACCCCGTTTGGTTGGGCGGTTTGGCCGGGCTAACGTGCGTTTTTCAACGAAAACGCTGGTTTTCAACATGTGTGTAATAGAATTCAAGAAAATTTCACCCAATATTGAAGCGGCTTATCAGTTGTCACAACTAAGGCAGTACAAGAAAATTACTCAATTGGACAATGCTTGGATAGAAGCTTACAACTGTACCCTCTTTGACTCAATTTTAATCTATGATATTTGCAAACCTTCGCTCTCAACCCTTGATAGTGCAAAAAGTGTAAACAAATAAGTTCAATCTTCTAAATAGTAGGACATGATTTTGGCTTTGCTAGTTGTTTGATATCACATATTTGTTATCCATTTCTCAGTAGTGATGGGTAATGACAATGTGAGTATTAAGAAATAGCAGTATAATAAAAACCAGTCTTATATATCTTCTTTGATTCATTGCTTTGACTTTGTTGAAACATAGATTTATTTTTTATTTATTTTTTGATAGATAGACCGGAAAATAATGCATATGGTGGACTCTTGACTAATTTGTTGAAGATCTATAGCTGACCTCAAAAAATTGGCACTAAGTTTTTGTTGTTGTTGTAGTATAGATAGTTGGGGATTGAGGAGGTGGTGGTTCAAACCACCAACATTAAACACTAAATAGGGTGTCACTACCAGAGAAATCGATCTCAGTTGAACCTGATGAATTATATGTTTTATATGGGACACCTTAACATACCAAGTTTAACTTGTTTCAGTTGAGGGATATATGGTTGCAAATCAATGTTTGAACTGACGAAACGCAAAATCTATCTTCATGAGTGGAAATAGCTGTTGGATTTATTTTTCAAATAGTTATATTAAGAAAACATTAAACTGAGTGACCATAATATCTCTAACGTATATAAGATTTCATAATACTTGGGAGATGCTACTATTTCTTCATCTTCTTCTTCTTATTCTTTTGATCAAACAATATCAATAGATATCAAACAATGAGTAGCCTTTCCTCTAGTGGTTCAAAGTTCAAACTTTAAACCCAATAACTCCTTTTTCAGAAGGTGGAGAATTCAGTAACACTCTTACAATTAAGATCCAATTGTCACATTTGGGGGTTAGTGAGTGAGAACAAATAAATATGATTCCAACCCATTCATGATCATGCCAAGTTGCCAACATGTATTGATGCAGTTATCCTCAATATTCTGCTAACTTTTAATATCATTGTATTTATAACCAGAATAAGAAACATTTTTAGCTAAGATGATAAATGCAGTCATTGTAATTAGTATAAGTACTCCCCTCATATCTTCATCTAAATCAAACAAGAAGATGGCTTCCATTCTTGCTTATTCCTTCCCTTAAAGTGGCCATGTTATTTTGCTGAAAATTCTCTATGCAAAACTGAAAAATACCGATGCAACCATTTTTTTATATGAATGAACTTACTATTGACCTGGCAACTAGAAATGCAATTGATACACATGTTTATACTCAAGTCACTACTTCAGAATGTCCAAAGTAATAAAAGTACTTTGAGAGTGTGAAAAAAATTTATGGTTTAGTGGTGGAGTCTTTCAAGGATGCTCTAAGGGCCAATAACTAATGGGACTACAACAAATGCTTGATCTGGACCTCCTTCACCAGTGAACCCATTTTTCTTTTTAATTGAAAGGAACAAGCCACTGAAAATTCTCATCAACATGGCTAGAGCCATTGCAAGTACTTTGTCCTTTGATTGTTATCTTCCAATTGATTTAGTCCTTTTGTTCTGCAGGTCTTTTCATTTGGCACAATAGTGTCAACCATGCATATTTTAATGAATACCATATAAATGACTATGATATGTGTTGAGAAGATTTCTTTTTGTTTATTGGACATCTTTAACCTATTCAAATTACTTAAAAGTGCATTATGAAGAATTAAGGACACTAAATCAAAACTACGGTTTTTCTTTTTTGTATTTTTGTATTTTTTTTTTTTAATAAATACAGATAATTTCTTCATTCATTTTTCTAGAGAAACCAATTTGGAATTATATTGAAAAATAAAATAATATAAAACAAGGCAACAAAGAAAAAAAAAACAATAAAACAAAATGTTGTTGGTCAATTGTTCTAAATGTCCAAATCCTGTGGCCACCATGCTCTTTTCTGCTGGACAACATATATCCAAATATAGTTTCAACTTTACAATATGAATGGACTCATTTATTTCATCATATCATTTCAAAAGCGTTGCACCATAATAATCTGGAAAAAATGTTATAAAATCCGAATCTACTGTCTGTGATTTATAAAACTGTAAGTACTTAAATGTCAGCCACTAATAAATTGTGTCACTGTCCAGTGTCAAGCATATATACCATGCATCTTAGGCCAGGCCACCAATAGTTGGAGCAGAAAGACCATCTGGCATCTGACCATACCAATATGTACTGATATACTATATATATTTTGGTATGAATTTTCATTTTTCATTCTATAATAAGAATCATACATATAGTAGATATTAGATCATAAACGATAAAAAGTAATCAGCACTAAATTATCAGTCCTATAAATAGAGTCCCTAATCTGAACCTCTTCACTTCTTCCAACCAAAAGGCAAGATGTCTTCAATTACTTTCTTTACTAGTCATCTCCTTTTCATCTACCCTACTTTGGATGGTCCAAGAACCCAAGAATTAATCAATAAAATATGTAGTCAGGTGGAGCGTGGAGGATTATGGATATTTTAACGAAGTTTTAAACCAAAATATGAAGGCCCCAGAAACAGACATATTTTGGTCTGGCTCAGATATCACTTGGGCAAGGTACAAATAATGCAACCAACACATATCTTTTAGTTAGTTAGGAGGCTTCTCTGGCAACACAACTGACCCAGCATTTAAACAGTATCTTACAGAGTGCATAAATTATTGTTACATGATCATGGAGTCTTTCATTGAGGCATTTAGGTACTCTGATATTACATATACATATAATGATTAGGTATTTGCATCTCTAGCGGTTTAATTATACATGTCAACGGTTAATTTTGTGTTTTGTCTACCTACTTTTTTAGATATATTTTCAAGTGAACTTTTTTTTCCTTTTTTTTTCCTTATTTAAATGTTATTTCTTTTCACATTTATTTCCCTCACTTTCCTTTCTCTTTCCTTGAGCCCTCAATTTTTTATTCTCAAATATTTATTCAGAGAAGCTACCGTACTCTCCACACAAAGAGAGTGATTGTAGCTTCGTCAAATATTTTGCCTAAGATAGAGAGTTTGTTGGAGCTTGATTTTGGGGGTTAACTATCTAAAATGGAGAGAATTTTAGGTTTGCCAATATGAAGCTCTTTTCAAGCAACTACATGTGAACCCTTAGTGACATGAATACATAAATGGGGGAACAAATTATGAATGGATTATGCTATAAAAATCATTGTTTTCAAGAAATTGATATCTGATATGAACTAAAGCCATTGGAAGTTTATTCAGCGGGCGTGAGCAAAGATTTAGCTGGATGTATATCCTGCAGTAATATTTGAAGCTTAAAAAATCCAAATTCACTCCTATTAGATTCATTTCAGCAAAACATTAATGTGAAAAGGTTTGAGTTTGACTAACAGAACATAGTCAATAAACTAACCGAGAAGGCCATGACACACAGAGTCTACGAGTTTAATAAATTTTAACCAGATGGTTTTTGCAAACTCCAGTACAAAGAATTCCTCTCCATTGTTGAATATCTCATACCTCACTTGCTTAGTGATTTTCAAAAACTAACAGCAGAGTGTGACATAAATCAAATATAAAGTATCTTCTACAAATTAGAAGATAAGATTGCTCTGAAAATTTACATGCGAAGGTAACAGATCAAATCAGATCCAAGTTCCAGTGCAGATCATCGGCCCAACAAGGCAACACGCTCCTTCTGTACTGTCTGCGAAAGGTTGATATCAAAAAGCTCACAACGTATAGGCATCTCCATCTCATAGAAGGGATTCTTCAAGACATAATCTGCATACAATTCGTAGATGACTTTCAAGAGAGCTTCCATGTGCTGTGTCCCAGGCTCACAAATCACAAAGAACTTTGTCCCTACCAAAAAAGCAATTAATCTGTAAGTCTAATTTTTATAGAAAGAACATCAATTACAAGCTCATTATTTAAGATAAACTCGTGTTAAATTTCACTTCCAAAGTGTATAGTAGAGTGTTATAAAACCCAAGAATACTCCTTTACTCATGAGGGAGAATTCCAACTTAATGGTAAATATTGCAAAGGTCAAATACCAGATACAAGGGGCCCATATAAATGCAAGAGCAAAACATACCAAGGGGGCCTAATTGGGCTACAAGGCTCTTGACAAAAATAATACCAACATTGAAATAGATGATACATCTTTAATAGATTAAATTTTATTATTGGTTAATTTTCAAATAATGTGGCTACATGTCTGAGGTATAGATTGTTATAATTAAAAATTTATTTGTTTTATGGAATTTGAATGCTATGGCAATCAAAACATGACCACATTTAAAATTCAATAGTTAGGAAGTGAGCCTCAATTCATGCATCTCATAGTTGTTAAAAATGGTAATAAAACAAAAAACAATTCCGGAAGAAAGAACCGCTTACCAGTATCCAATTATTTATGATAAATTGCATAACTACAAAAAGGCAGTGAAGAAGCACCATTTTACATGGGGGTGAAAAGCTCCCCCCTCCCCTTCTTTTGTACATATCATTTAGGTAGAGAGTTCAAAAACTCCAATGGAAAACAATAACATAAATAATTAGATAGTGAGCAACCCCCAACAGTTATTTTATGTTCAAAAGTGGCTCTTAAGACACCAACATCATAAGAGGCAATCCCATTAGTGAAAAGGAAACTGATGTCACAAACTGGCACACTTTTCTAGACCATGGAAGAAAAAAACAAAGAGCCTCCCTATTGTCATAAATATCTAATATCAACTTGCAAAATTTACGTTGCTAACTAAAATCGTTAGATTCTAGCATGTCACAGCATAAATTTCTCCATACAACTGCGTTTCAGTTCAATTAAACCACAAAAGTGGCAATGCTTGACATAACAGCATGACTAAATAAAGTAAAGTACCAGTCTGCATTCCAATGAGGCTTATTAGATATGCAACATCTAGGTGCAAAAAAGTCTCTGTAACTCTTGTATGCACAATTATCAAATATTATTTCATATCTTGACACTTGCAAGATTATTTGATAAGTTTTGGCCCCAAGGGAAGATTACAAAAACTGTAATGCTTGAGACAAAACTGTATAACAAAAACGTAAGAGTGATATGCACCCATCAACAATGTAATGAGACACGTTAGATTAGCAAGATATGGATTACCAATAACTATGCTTAGCTTCTTGTCATCAACTATTTTTCCTACGCTCAAGGGTGATCAGTTAACATTGAAACGTACCAGTAAGTGATTGGAAGCAATGGAGATCAAATGTATCAGCTTCAAGAAGCTCAATGCCAGAACAACCTGCAACTGGCGATAACTGCTGAGAGATTGCGTGCATCGAGTGCCATAAACTCGCTACCCTCAAGCTATCATTAGTGTCCATCCGTCCAGCAGACCCATAATCCTGATTGTCAAACACAAACACACAGATTTCAGCAAACAAGCTCTATTTCCATCGAAAAAAAAAAATCTACTTTTCTCTATAAAAAATAACACTTCGCAGGAAATCTCCACTATAACCACAGACCCAGAATCCTATTTCATTCAAAGTTCAAAATTTTCTGGAAACGCATGATCCAAAATGTCAATAAGATAATTCAAAAGAAAAATTAAACATACTCAATATGCAAATCACTAACACTATGCTTGTTTCCATGGAAAATTGAAACTTCTACGGGGAAAACATGAAATATACAAAATACCCATCTGTTTTATTTAAGACTCTTACAAGTGAAAAGGTCAAATCTTTCTCAATCCCCAAAACTCCATTTGTCTTGTTTTGCTTTCCCACATTTTCTCAGCCACCAAACATAGCATATAATAGTTATACACCCCATTCAAACAGTTTGTTTTCATACCCACTTCCCATTCTCTCGAGAAAAATTGATTACAAAAACAAAATATGAAACTTCCTCGGGAAACAAACAGAAAAGTGTATATATAATATTTAATATTATATATATATATATATATATATATATATATATTTACCTTGTAGAAGATCAAACCACCTGATTTGTTAATGATGTAGAGGCCGTAAATAGCTGCCATTTCAAACGGCAATTTTGGAACCTGATAAACTTTTGAGAAAGATCAAAGATGATTTAAGAAAGACTAATGACGAAGCATACAAATGGATTAACTCGCAGGGTTTGCCGTTTATTAAAAATAATAATAATAATAAATAAAAATAAAAAAACTTTGCGGGGTTGAGATCCGAAGATCCGATTCGAATGCTGTTGCGGAGTTTCAATGAAGAATATTGATTGTTTTCAAACACATTTTATGTGTCAAAAAGCATCCGGCCTATTAGCTCAGCTGGTTAGAGCGTCATGCTAATAACGTGAAGGTCGCTGGTTCGACACCTGCGTGGGCCAATATCTTATTTTTCCTTTTTTTTTTTTCACATAATTTTATCATTTAAAAATTTTCTTTACAAATTCCAATATTGCTTTTTTTCCCAACTTTTTTCAAATAATTATACCTAAATTTTTTTTCCCAACTTTTTTCACATAATTTTATCATTTAAAAATTTTCTTTACAAATTCCAATATTGCTTCTTTTTTTTTCCAACTTTTTTCACATAATTTTATCATTTAAACATTTTCTACAAATTGCTTCCAACTTTTTTCTTCAATATTGCTTCCAAAATTTTTCACATAATTTTATCATTTAAAATTTTCTCAAAAAATTATATTTTAAAACTTTTTTTCCAATTTTAAATCTGTTAGGTTCTAAAGACTAGGATCTAATGTATTTAGAACTTCATTTTGTATGTTGGCAAACCATGATCAAAACAATGTTGAGTCGTGTGTTAGACTTGCTCAAAGTATGGGGTTTATTGTAAAGTTGGAATCGAGTTTTTATGCAGAATTACTTGTAACTTTCTGTGAGACTCGATCGATCGAAAATTAGACTCGATCGATCGAAAATCGCACAGAACGTTTTTCTGCAGAATTTTCCAACTCAGCCCAAGCCCGTTTTAATGTATAGGGTTTTATGTTTGCCCTAAGTATAAAAGGGAAAACCCTAGCCACGTTTTTAGAGTTCTGTTTTGCTGTGTTTGTGAATCTCATTGTGAGATCTAGAGGTGTTTACCTTCACATACACTTAGGGTTTACAAACTTGAGATTTATGTCAAGAGTTGTGTAGATCGTTACAGTTGCAGAATCAAAGAGCACAAAGATATACAAGCAGGTGCGCTTGTGGATTTGCTGAAGAATTCCGGAAAGAAGGAGTCCGTGGATCTCGGAGCTATCACGGGGTCATGGTAGTAAGTTTCCTACAGGCAGGTAGCAATATGACGTTAGTGGTCTAAGTCTATTGTGTAAACTTCAATTCTTTCATAGTGGATTCAGTTTACCTTGAGGATAGCTAGGTCAAATCCTCCCCAGGTTTTTACCGGTGTGGTTTCCTGGGTCATCATATCTTTGTGTTGTTTATTTTCCGCTGCTTTATTGTTTTTATATTTATTTGTGTTAACCTAGTTTAATTAAATTACCTAAGTTAATAACTTGGCTAATTCTCTAGGTTAATCTGTTGGGTTAAGGGGTCTAAACGAACTGACAAAATCTATCTTTACAAATTATATTCTAAATCTATTTTTCCACAAATTGCTTCCAACTTTTCTTCAAAATTCTAAGGTGATTAGATCTTCGATACTCAAAGTCGGGAAATGGTCCTCTCTCCATTTGAAATGAATCTATTTCTTGATTGAGAATACACAACTTTTATTTTAACTATTTTTTCATAAATTGCTTCCAACTTTTTTCAAAAAATGTTAAGGTGATTAGCTCTTCCATACTCAAAGTCGAGAAATGATCATCTCTCCATTTGAAATGAATCTATTTCTTGATTGAGAATACACAACTTTTATTGTATACCAACTTTGAGTGCAACTTTTTAGTGATATGGAGAGGATCTTATTCTGTTAAGTTCACCATTAGCACTATTTTTGTTGTGCACCAACCATTATGAATTCAAATTAAGATTATTAATGATGGAGTGAGAGAGGAGGGGGGGAAAAAGAGAAGAGTGTAGGACGTTTTTTTGACTGAAAGACCAAAAGAAATGGTGATGATTGAGAAAGAATGTGAGATTTAAAAAACAAAAACAAACAAATAAAAGGAAGAGAATGAGTGCAACTTTGAGTGTAACTTTCTAGTGAAAGGAAGAGGATCATATTCCATTGAGTTCATCATTAGCACTATATTTATTATATGCCAACTATTTATGAAATAAAATTAATTAAGATAATAAATGTTGGGATGAGAGAGGAGGGGAAAAGGCGAGAGAGAGTAGGAAGTTGTTTTGAATGAGAGAGCAGAAGAGATGGTGATGATTGAGAAAGAATATGAGATTGAAACAAAACAAAAACAACAAATAAAGGAAAGAGAGTGAGTGGGAGTTACTGTCTTCACAGATTATATTTAAAATTTCTTTCCTAAAAATTGTTAAGGTGGCTAGTTGTGATTGAGGTAATATCGCTTCCAACTTTTATCACGAAATGTTAAGGTGATTAGTTCTTCCATATTCAAAGTTGGGAAATGATTATCTTCATTTGAAATGAGTCTATTTCTTAATTAGGAATACACAACTTTTGTTGTACAGCAACTTTAAGTGTAACTTTCTAGTGAAATGGAGAGGATCTTATTCCGTTGAGTTCACCATTAGCACTATTTTTATTGTACGCTAACTATTATGAAATAACATAAATTAAGATAATAAATTATGGAATCAGAAAGGAGGGGGGATGAGAGGAGAGTGTAGGAAGTTGTTTTGATCGAGAGAAGAGAACAGATAGTGATGATTGATAGAGAATGTGATTAAAAAAAAAAAAAACAAACAATGAATGTTACGATATTTTTTCAACACCTTTATTTTAGCTATGATGGGCCCTAGTATGATATTTAATAATTTTATTTTAGATTAATACTACGTCCACAATATTTTCATAATAAATTCTATGTGGTAAATTGTTATTGGTTTTTAATTGGGACAATCAATTTAAACTATGCATTAAAAAAAAAAAAAAAACCAACAGAAGAAAATTGTGCATGAAATAGTGAATTTTTGCTCACCAAATTTGACTAAACCAAAAAAGAAGTCTAAAAACACAACAAAATGTCACAATATTTTCACAATACTTTTATTTTCAGCCATGGTAAGTTTTGGTCTAATATATTATTATTATTTATTTTATAGAAATGTCATCTCTACAATATTTTTATAACAAATTATAGACCCACGACTAATATCACTTTTTTATCCATCAATAGTAGCTTACCTATGATTTGTTATGAAATTAATGTGAGAATGTTGTAGACATAGCATTTTTTTTATTTGATCTCTAAGAAACTGAGATCTCAACAATTGTAAAAATATTGTGATAACAACAAGTGTTACAACCCTTTCACAAAACATTTATTTTCAGTTGTGGTTTGTCAGAGTATCATATTTTATTATTTTATTTCAACCTATAAAAAATTTACACCTCAATAATTGTGAAAATATTGTGAAATTTTTTATATTAGTATAATATGCAAGCTCATATAAATATATATATATATATATGTGTGTGTGTGTGTGTGTGGGGACCCGAGCTTGAGTTCTGGGCCCAATAAGGTGCAAGAGCTCAAGCTCAAGAACTCCTACAATAAATTTGTAGAGAAGTGGGTTGGAAGGATGGGCTAACGTGAGTAGGACAATAAGCCGGACAATGTAGGGATCACCCGAGCTCTATCAGGGCAAATACTCTTTTTCTTCTTTCCCAGAAAAATCTCCCCTTTCCTTTATTCACTTTTTTCTTTCTCCCAATTGATTTTTTTCTCCCTCTCTCTCATTTGAGAGTCCCTTACATTATATACTCTTTATCTGGATGAACCTGAACTTCCACTTGTTGATCATCCGGGTCACCACTTGAGTACCTGTCCCATCAGACACCTACCCTGGCTTTTTGTGAGTTGCGGTAGCCAAGGTAGTACTGTTCAGGGGGTCTCCTCCACATTAATGTGGCCAGAAAAGCAGCTGCTGCGCATTCAATGTGGAGGCAGTGGCCTGACTTTTCCTTTGTGCCCCTGAAGTGCACGCCTGTTGTTGGAGCTCTTCGCGCCCCCTTTTTGGTCAGTAGGCTCGTACCCGAAGTGGGATGCATGTGTCCGAGGAGGAGGATCTCCTCGGATGGGCCTAAGGCCCAATATGGCAGCTGAAACCAGGCCCCCACAATATATATTTTAAAAGAGTACATACCGATGACTGAAAAGAAAAAAGAAAAAAAAAAAAACCAATGAAGTGATGAACCAAAAAGCATTGTAGCTTTTACACATTCACACAACAAGCGTTACAACATTTTTACAAAACATTTATTTTTCAGTTGTGGTTTGTCACAATCTCATATTTTATTATTTTATTTCAACCTATGAGAAATTAACACCTCAATAATTGTGAAATTTATTATGTCAATATAACAATATATATGCCAACTCATATAAATATTTAAAAGAAAAAAAAACATAAACTGAATGACTGAAGAGAGAGAGAAAAAAAAAAAAAAAAAAAAAAAAAAAAAAGGGAAGGCACTGTAGCTACAGTGACAATTGAACAAACCAAAGAATCACTGTAGCTACTGTGCATTTGCGCATTCGCGCTTTTTATAGATACATAGAAATTAAAAGTAAAATTATATAATCTGTATAAATAACGTATTTAGTTTATTAGAATTTTTTAGTGAATAATAAACCTAATTTAATCAAAACAATGATGGGTTGATGTTTTCAAGAAAACAAAATGGTGTTGTAAGTAGTTTATTATTTATACACGTGTCAGGTTGAATGGGTGTGCATGTGTCAGGTTGAGTGAGATTAAAGGATTTTTTCAGCCCAACATGATCTTATTGGGCTGAGAAATTCCCATTGCAACCCATTTTTTGTAACAAAAACAAAAAATTGAACACAAGTTTTATTGAGTTGGCAGAATAAACTATTTTATAATGATTACATATTTAGTTAATAAATTAAAATTAAAACTAAAAATATATAATTTGTATAAATAATGTATCTAGTTTATTAGAATTGTTTAGTGAATAATAAACCTAAATTATTTGGAACAGTGATGGGTTGATGTTTTAAAAAAACAAAATGGTGTTGTAATTAGTTTAATCAAGTTAGCCAACCTCATTTCATCACAAAGTTTGTTCTTTAACTTATTCCAAGTCTTATAGCTTAATTTGCTCATATATTTTTGGACTCACTTCCACAATTTGGATATGGATCTCATGATCAAGCTAATTAACAAATCTATGATTGTATATTTAGGTTTACAGTTAATATTTAACTTTTGTGTTGTTACTCTTAGTCTTTTGAATTTGACTTTAAACAGAACAAGAAAAGAAAGTTACAACTGATTTGATTGTACATGAGAATTTCAATAAAAAAATTTGGCATAAAAATTTCAACTTTGCTGGCATGTAGGCAATTTATAAATCCAGTTGAACACGGCCAAATCATCAATATGTTTTGCCATTTTTTTTTTTTTTGGAAAATTTGAATATATGACATACAAAATTTAACATGAAATGCAAGAAAAAATTCAGACACTGTTATAAAATCACAAAATTTTGCAACTCCTTGAATGATATTTTTCCCAATATTTCCTTAGTTTCTGAATGTTAAGCAGATATATTCCTCTTTCAAAATTTTGTTTCAGTACAAATCCATTTAATCCCAAATTTTCTCAGCAATTTCATTTTGCAGTTGCTTGAGTATGTTGTAAAACATTAAACATGTTCTAATAAAATTTGAAGTCTTTGATAGTTGTAATCATGATTTTTTTTGGGGGGGGGGGGGGGGTTGGTGGTGTTGTTGTGGGGATTATTTGCTTGCAGTGGAAGCGAGAAGTTGCTTTTGCTGGGTTTGAGGTTGCAATACAAATGGATGTTTCTGCAGAAAAAATGATATATGGAGTTGTGGGTGTTAGATTCTAAGAATTAGGAATTGATGTATTAGAACTTCAATTTGTATGTTGGCAAACCATGATCAAAACAATGTTTAGTCTTGTGTTAGACTTGCTTAAAGTATAGGTCTTAATGTAAAGTTGGAATCGAGTTGTTTTGCAGAATTACTGTTAACTTTTTGCCAGACTCGATCGATCGAAAATTAGGCTCGATCGATCGAAAATCGGGCAAATCGTTTTTCTACAGAATTTTCCAACTCAGCCCTAGTTCATTTAATGTATAGGGTTTTATATTTTGCCCTAAGTATATAAGGGAAAATCCTAGCCACGTTTTTAGAGTTCTGAATGTGGTGTTTGTGAATCTCATTGTGAGATCTAGAGGTGTTTACCTTCACATACACTTAGGGTTTACAAACTTGAGATTCATGTCAAAAGTTGTGTAAATCAATACAGTTGCAGAATCAAAAGAGTATAAAGATATACAAGCAGGTGCGCTTGTGGATTTGCTGAAGAATTCAAGAAAGAAGGAGTCCGTGGATCTCGGAGCTATCATGGGGTCGTGGTAATAAGTTTCCTACACTTGGGTAGCAATAGGATGTTAGTGGTCTAAGTCTTATTGTGTAAACTTCGATTCTTTCATAGTGGATTTAGTTTACCTTGAGGATAGCTAGGTCAAATTTTCCCCAGGTTTTTACCGGTGTGGTTTCCTGGGTCATCATATCTTTGTGTTATTTGTTTTCCGCTGCTTTGTTGTTTTTACTTATTTGTGTTAACCTAGATTTAATTAAATTACCTAAGTTAATCACTTGGCTAATTCTCTAGGTTAATCTATTTGGGTTTAAGGGGTCTAAACGAACTGACAAGTGGTATCAGAGCGGGTAGCTTTTGTTTTGATCCTTTGATCTTTTAGCTGATCCTTGACCCCTGTTGTCATGGAACACGGACACTCTCTTGTTATTCCACCTCACTTTGATGGAAACAACTATGCTTATTGGAACGTAAGGATGAAAGCATTCCTGAAATCTATTGATGAGAGAGTTTGGAATTCCGTTAAGTACGGATGGGAGAAGCCCACTACTCCTGTGAGTGAGTGGCAAACTTCTCAAAAGGAGGCAGCCGCTTTTAATAGCAAAGTTATGAATGCTATTTTTAATGCTGTTTCCATGGAGGAATTTAAGAGAATCTCTAATGTTGAGGTTGCTCATACTGCTTGGAATATCCTCTAGACTGTGCATGAAGGCACAAAGGCAGTTAAGATAAATAAATTGCAGCAATTAACTACTAGATTTGAAAGCATTAGAATGAATGATGATGAATCTTTTGATGAATTCTATGCTAAATTGAATGATATTGTTAATTCTGCTTATAATTTGGGTGAAATCTATGATCAACCTAAAATTGTTAGGAAGATTCTTAGATCTTTGACTGAAGATTTTAGACCCAAAGTGACTGCCATCACTGAGAGCAAGGATGTGGACTCCATCCCTGTTGAAGAACTTGTAGGATCTCTTCAGTCTTATGAGTTAGACCTCCCTAAGACTAACAAATCCAAATCAATGGCTCTTAAGTCTGTTGATGATGTTGAGGATGATGGATTTGATGATGAACTCTCTGCTACAGAGATTGCCTATCTTGCCAAGAACTTTAGAAACTTTCTTAGGAACAATAACAGAAGGGCAAGAGGCAAGAACACTGTTGAACCTAGAAATTTTAGGAAGAATGATCCCACTAAGGTTAATAACACTGAAAAACCTAAGGAGAAAGTAGGTCAGTCTTCTAATAATTCTTTGGGACAACAATGTTATGGTTGTCAAGGGTATGGCCATTTAAAATCTGAATGTCCCACATGCTTGAGGTCTAAGGGTAAAGCTATGGCTGTAACCCTTGGTGATGATAAAGTTTCCGACAATGAATCCGCTAGTGATGAGGATGGAAACTTCATTGCTTTCACTGCTACTACTGTAGTTAATGAAAGCATGTCTGTTGAAGAGAACCCTTCTGATGGGGAACTCTCTGAGGATGCAGATTTACAGAAAGCCTACAATAAACTTTGCAAAGTTGCTGCAAATGATGCCATGAATGTTGAGTTAGGTTTGAAGAAAATTGCATCTCTTGAACTTGAAAAGAAAAATTTACTTGTGAAATTGTTTGATACAAATGAGCTTTTGAATAATGTGAAAACTGAGAACATGTTTTTACTTGATAAAGTTAAATGTTTGGAACTTGATTTATCTATTGCTAGAGAACAAACTAATAGGTCTGCAAGCTCCAAACTTGATCACATGCTGAGCATTCAAAAGTCTCCTTCTGATAAAACTGGTTTAGGTTTTGAGGAAAGTATTTATGTGCCTGAATCTTCTTTCACTAAATTTGTTCCCTCTTCTGAACCTCCTAAGAGTGAGATTGTCAAACTCTTGGTGAGTGAACCTGTCAAGCCTATAGATGTTACTCCACCTAGAAAGATTAGGGTTGATCTTCAAGCTTCTCATTCTAGAGCTTCTACTTCTACTAAGGGCAAATTGCATGATAAGCCTGCATGGGTTTGTCATTTTTGTGGAAAACCTGGACACATTCGTCCAAATTGTTTTAAATTGCAAGCTGCGAAGCGAGCAAATAAAACTAAAGTACCTGTGCCTCAAGCACATGATCCTATGGTACTTATTGGTGAATTGGTAAAGGCGTTAAACCTTTATTCCAATCCTGGAGTTGCTCCGAATTCTAAAGTGAATCATAACTCCAATGCAAGAGTTGCATCTAAAAAGTTTTGGATGCAAAAGGCTCAATCTAATTGAGTCTGTCTGACATGGTCCTTGTGCTTCATTGCTCTATCTTTTGTGACCTCTGTTTCTAGGATTTGCATTGCATTACATTCATGCATTTCATTCTAGGATGTTTTTTTTTTATAAAAAAAAAAAAAAAATTTTGCAAATAGTGTTTTTGCTATTTTTCTTAAATTTGAAGACAAGGTTGGTCAATCAAATTTTGCATATCATGTGAATATACCTTGTTTAGCTTTGATGCATTTATTTCTATTGCACTTTACTAGCTAAAGTCTTGTTGTGCATGTTGTGTGGGAAGATGCTATATTTGTTGATCACATGATCTTGATCTTGATCTTGAAGTCTTATATCTTTGATTGTTGGACTTGAACTTATTGAGAAAGGCATAAATAACCATCTCACCACTGTTTATTAGCCAATCATGAACACCTTAGTGCATATCGTAAGATTTTGTGCTCGAGAAAGTGTAGCACATGCACAAAAAGAAAATAAGGTGTAGCCTCTATTAAAATTGGTGTATACATTATTGGGCTATAACAATATCACAATTCAAATAAAATTGGTGTGTACATTATCCCGACTTTTATTAAGTTTCTAATCAATTAAATTGAATAATGAGGCAGATCAAGAAACTTACATGATTGCAAGCTTTTATTCTAGGAGATGTGGGAGTTATAGGATGTAACTCTTTAAGTAATAGTCTCTTTCAAATTCATGTGATGGATTTTGTAGAAATTGTGATTGATTAATATGTGCATATCTCCTCATATGTTTCTCAAGCTTATGCTAGTTGCACACACTACACAAGTTATTCTTTGCTAAACTGTGTACATGTTATTGTGTGTTCTTTGACCTGACCAACCGAGTTTGAAAATTTCTGGAAATTGATGCAGAACATGTTTGCTTGTTCGAGTTTTTTTTTTTTTGAGGTATTGAAAGAAAATTTTGCTTTGAGAAATCTGGGTTGAATTCATATGTTTTTGGAAAACATCTCATCTCATACTCATGCATTTTTCTCATAAAATCTGATGCTTTGAGAAGTGACTGCACTGAAATTGGTGTGTTTTTCAAAAAATTAATTTTTCCAGATTTCGATCGATCGAAACTGATTTTCGACCGATCGAAAATGTTTTAAAATCAATGGAAAAGTTTCTGGTTGACTCGATCGATCCAAGCTGAATTTGGATCAATCGAAGTTTGTTTTCGACCGATCGAATGTAATTTTCGATCGATCGAAAATCGTGCTGTATGTTTTTAAAAAGGAGTTTTTCACGTGATCTCTTTACCTTTTCAAAAACTTTTTCAAACTTTTTGTCTCCTCACCAACCGGTCAAAGAGATTTTTGCTGGATTTGTCGTTTTCTTCCGATCTTTTTGCTAAATCTCTCTCTCCCAAGGCCGGTAAGTCCTTTTTGCCCCTCCCTTTGCATTTATTTTCAAGATTCATGCATTTTTCATGCATTTTATGGTTATTTTCAGAATTTTGATTTTTGGCATATTTGGGTTTCTTTTTTGGTCCTTTTCTTTTAAATCTTTTATGGGTTTTTGTGGGGACAGTGTATTCAAGCACTCCATATGGTTTAATTTGATTATTTTTGTGGTTTGTGAAAAATTTGAAATTCTAGGGCTTGGAATTGATAAAATTTGGGGTTTTTGTTCAATTTGAATTCAATTGATGAAATTGGCTTGTTAGATAGATTTAATTGATCATTATATTGAGTTAATTGACTATTGTGTTGATCAATTTATCACTTTGTTGTGTTTTCAAAACTTGGGTTTTTCAAATTGGGTATTTTTTATTAAATTGTATGCTCAAGCCAATTTTGTTAATTTGGATCATACTTGAACTTGTTACTGCATTAATACATGCATCATTTGGTGTTCATGCTCATGCATCATATAGATTTGCTATTTTTCAATATTTTATGCTGTGCTAACTTGCAGTCTGTCCTTGGTTTTTGGTTTTTGCTCTTCTTTTTCTGTGTCTCTCCTTATTCCTTAGCACCATGCCTAGGAAAACTAGAGCCCGTAGGACTTCTGACCCTTCACCTTCTTTCGATAGTGATCGGTTTCCTACTGCCCAGAACCAAGAGACCTATGAGAACCTTAATCTTAGGCGTCAAATTTAGGGTGAGCGTAGAGTCATCTTAGATGAGGTTGATACTGAGGTGAGACGGAACTTTGAGCGTCGGGGTTGGTTACCTTTACTTGATTTTGAGCGTCCTCCTCCTGCTTCTTTGATTAGAGAGTTCTATTCGAACCTCTCTATCCATGTCTACGATAACAACACCTTAGTAAAGGTGTGGTTATGGGGTGTGGAGTATCGCATTACCCCTTCGGTAGTGTCTGATGCTCTTAGGGTGCCCGTTGTTGATCATCCTGTTTTTCCCTATGAGGAGTCTCCGCCTCTTGATGACGTTTTGTTATACATCACTGGGTCTTCTATCCAGTGGAGTTCTGATCCTCGGACCACTTCTGCTGAGCTTTCCGAGCTGCACTATCTTTTCTTTAAGATAGCGTGTCATTCTTTGTGGCCTATTTCTCATGTCCACACCATCCCTCTTGAGCGATGTGTCTTTTTGTACGCGCTTGTTACTGATGCTCCTATCAGTTTTCCTCATTTGTTCCTTCGTTCTTTGAACGAGGTTCATCGGTCTAGCTCTACGGCTCATGCGCTATTCTTTCCTATTTTCATTCATATGATTCTCCTTCATCTTGGTCTAGATAATTTTCCTGTTTCTGAGCCTGTTCATATTATTGCTCCTATTGGTGCTACCTTTTTGAGGCAAAGGGCTGCTCAACTTCGAGCTAGCTCTAAGCGTCCTAGGGTAGAGCCTTCTGGTGTCACTCCACCCCCCTCTTCTTCTACAGATGTTCCTGCAGCTGAGCCATCTACTGATCCTGCTGCTACTGCTGCTGCTGATGTTCCTCCACCGTTTGATGAGGTTTCTGACCTTCGTCGGACTCTGGATACTATCGTGACCGTTCAGGCGGCTCATGGTCAGTTATTGGTGGACATTCTTGATGAGCTACGTGCCTTGCGAGCTGATCTGGCAAGCTCTCATCGTTCTCCTCCACCTCCTTTTGATGATGAGTAAGTGCCCTTTGGCAATTCGTCACAAAAAGGGGGAGTGCATATTGTATATCTTGGAGATTTTTGTAGAGGAGATTTTTGTTTTAGGGGGAGTTTTTTTTTTTTTTTTTTTTTTTTTGAGCTTTTGGAGTTTTTGTGATACCTTGGAGCTTGTGGAGTTATTAGATTGTATCTAGGCGCTTCACTTTGTATTTACATTTTTGGCTCTTGATTAGGAGATATATGTTTTGTGATACATTGGTTACTGATATGTTTCTTGTTTCACTATACTTCATTGCTTATTGATTTATATTTATGATGTTATTCATGATATATATCTTTATTTTGTGTTATGTGAAATCAAGAAGTTCTTTTTTATATTCCTTGTTTTTTTTTTTCTTCCACACATGCGTTTATGTGTTTGTTAAGTGTTACAGGAATATACAGGTTGTTTTCAGTCGAGCTGCTGTCTACTTTGCAACTGTTAGATAGTAGTTTAGGTTGAATTGTCTAAGTGGCTATTTATTTTGTAATGGGCTATTTCAATGTGTAAACTTTGAACTTTTGTTAAGTCTGTGTTTTGTCACGGATTGCCAAAGGGGGAGTTTGTTAGGTTCTAAGAATTAGGAACTGATGTATTAGAACTTCAATTTGTATGTTGGCAAACCATGATCAAAACAATGTTTAGTCTTGTGTTAGACTTGCTCAAAGTATGGGTCTTAATGTAAAGTTGGAATCGAGTTGTTTTGCAGAATTACTGTTAACTTTCTGCCAGACTCGATCGATCGAAAATTAGGCTCGATCGATCGAAAATCGGGCAGATTGTTTTTCTGCAGAATTTTCCAACTCAGCCCTAGTCCATTTAATATATAGGGTTTTATGTTTTGCCCTAAGTATATAAGGGAAAACCCTAGCCACGTTTTTAGAGTTCTGAATGCGGTGTTTGTGAATCTCATTGTGAGATCTAGAGGTATTTACCTTCACATACACTTAGGGTTTACAAACTTGAGATTCATGTCAAGAGTTGTGTAAATCAATACAGTTGCAGAATCAAAAGAGCATAAAGATATACAAGCAGGTGCGCTTGTGGATTTGCTGAAGAATTCAAGAAAGAAGGAGTCCGTGGATCTCGGAGCTATCATGGGGTCGTGGTAGTAAGTTTCCTACACTTGGGTAGCAATAGGATATTAGTGGTCTAAGTCTAGTTGTGTAAACTTCGATTCTTTCATAGTGGATTCAATTTACCTTGAGGATAGCTAGGTCAAATCCTCCCCAGGTTTTTATCGGTGTGGTTTCCTAGGTCATCATATCTTTGTGTTATTTGTTTTCCGCTGCTTTGTTGTTTTTGCTTATTTGTGTTAACCTAGATTTAATTAAATTACCTAAGTTAATCACTTGGCTAATTCTCTAGGTTAATCTGTTTGGGTTTAAGGGGTCTAAACGAACTGACAGTGGGTATTGATCCTCAAAGAAGAGATGAGTTAATTACGGTAAGGACCAGTGTGTTCTTTCCTTGAGACACACAATCTTCATTGATGTGAGCTTGAACTAATTGTCCTACAGATGTTGTGTCTTTATTTATTTATTGGTAATTACATCCCTATGGGTTTGAACCTACAACCAGCCCTCCACATTGCTCTTACAAGGGGATGAGGTTGAGGTGCTATTTGAGCTAGAGCTTATTGGCGCATATGTTGTGTCTATGTAAATGGATGTTATGAAAAGGAAGTGCTAAGGTCTAACTCAGAAGTAGGGACTAATTGCCCAAATATTCAAAAAGCTATCTTTATACAGGTCTCAAGATTCACAAGATTTTGACATTATCACACCCTAATAATAGCTAAGAAGGGGGGGACAAGATTCTTTCTCATATTCTACTAATAGAGCAGAAGCAATTTGTGTGTTTTGACTTTAGTCATTAATGTTTCTTATGTCATTGGCTAGGGTGTAAAAGTCATTAGCTTCTGTCAATTCCATTTTTTGGAAGTAACCTAGATGATCAACTTAGAGAGTAATTTTACATTGCGTGATTGTCATGATTCAATATACATAAGTAATTATTGAACATTCCTCTTTCATTTATACTAAGAATTTGACTATAAGAGTATGATTGTGAGGCTTCTTATAATATACAGGAGAATAATTAAATTTTGAATGGAAATGAAACAGCGTCTTGGGCATTGGTAATTGCATGTAAATCATAGGCATTTGAGATATCAATGTCATGAAGGATGCGCAAGGTAGCTAATATCAAGAGAAGACAAATGCATAGTTCACAAACCATATGCAGTTGCACCATTGTTGGGACTGTCATTACGTAAATGGTTCATTGGTTAGTTAGGTACTGGATATCAATCTATCATGGAGGATGCACAAGGTATCTGACGGTCAGAGAAGACGAGGGCAAATCTGTATGGGTCTTCTCAAGCCATTCAAGGTATTTCCATCTTTAAGCACTCACCATCTCACCAGGTATAAATTCTTCAGGTGTAAATGTCTAAAATTTGGACCAGTTTCTACATCTCCTCAAGGATGAAACTGTTATGTCTTTTTCAGGTTTATGTAGCTCATGGGAAGTTGCAATTAGCAACGCCTATGGATAAAATCAAGGACATCAGCAAACTGTCACTAATGGTAATTTTTTATTTTAACCTTCACATTACTTGTAGATATTCAATATGCATTTCTTTCAAATATTAAATTATGAGAGAGAGAGAGAGAGAGAGACAGTGGTGCTTTTCCTGAGCCCTTGTTTCTGTTTGTGCTTGGAATTGTATTTTCAGAGAACAGTCGAAAGTTGGCTGAGGAAAGAACGAGATGAGGAGAGGAAGAGAAGGAAAGAGAGAAAAGCATGTGGACTTCCAGAATTTGACAAACAAATTGAAGGAAGTCGTGTGACTGGTGATCCAGCCCGTACTGCCACTCGTGCACTTAACAATGGTTGGGCAGCTGGCCGGTTGCATTCCACCAATGCTGGAGAAGAGAACTTTGTTTTAAGCTCAAATAGAGTTCTGAGATAGATGAATTCAAGTTGTTCAAAACAAAGGAAAGGCCCCAAGCTTTGTGCCTTGATCACAACAATTAGTTGGGATAATCTGTGGCAGGTCCTTATGAATTGGGATGACCACAGAATTTGTTGCCATTAGTACATGACATTCAGATTATCATTTACAGTTGTGTAATAATTTCTTGTGTTACTTCTGTGGAAGCATGCTATGAAAATGGCTTGCTTCCTTCAAAAAATAAAAAATTGTTGATATATTTATTCGATCCTGTCAACAGTCAACACTAAATTATGCTCAAGACCCACCATATCCAAGATAGATACTTTATTAGGTGATTAGCCCTCTAAATATAATTCTGATCCAATGGTGTCAATCCATTTGATTTAGATAAAAATATTCATAGACTTACAAAAGTTTACAATAATAACTGTCTCAGATAAGTTAAAAAACGTGAGCCATCAATGGTATCGATGTCATATTTTCAACAATGTGAGCCATCAATGTCATATGAACGCACGTTCGTGCCTTCGGATATTTGGCAAATTAATGTACACAGTCAACACTAAATTATGCTCAAGACCCACCATATCCAAGATAGATACTTTATTAGGTGATTAGCCCTCTAAATATAATTCTGATCCAATGGTGTCAATCCATTTGATTTAGATAAAAATATTCATAGACTTACAAAAGTTTACAATAATAACTGTCTCAGATAAGTTAAAAAACGTGAGCCATCAATGGTATCGATGTCATATTTTCAACAATGTGAGCCATCAATGTCATATGAACGCACGTTCGTGCCTTCGGATATTTGGCAAATTAATGTAGCAACTACAAGCTACCATGAGGAGGAATGAGATTCTAGTCATAAGAGACCATAGTGATACAATTTATCCCATCCTAGCTCTAATGGATGATTACCCTTGCTCATCTATATCTATATATTACTAAAAGCTGAAGCGTAGCATTTAATGTTGCTACGCTCTCGTTGAGCCACATCAGCTGCCATGTAATTTCCAATTTTTTTTTCCTGAATTTTTCCTATAATTTTAAAATACTTTTACTAAAATTTTCCCTAATTTTAAAATACTATTAAAAAGAAAATGATTTCCAGCTATATCTTCACAATAAAACCCAATCTTTATAGCTTTAATTATGTCCACTATATCGCAGCACATCCTTGGTGCGATAGTCACTCTATAAGTATAAATGTTTGTAAGGTTTGAGGGGCAAGGGTCGGAGATCAAGTCTCCAAGAAGAAGCTTCACACACATATATATTTAGATTACTAATTATGTCCACCATAAAGCCCAAAACATAAATATTATGCTGATGTCCACCATTAAGCCCAAACCCAACCCTTTATTCTTTTAACGCCAACCCTTTAATCATCTTCTTCTTCAGACCTTTAGCATGACTAACGCCAACCTCTCTCTCTTTCCTCCTTCGTCTCTTCCTCTCCTTATTTAAGTGAATCACTCCTTCAGACCTCATCGCTATCTCCCCTCCTTTTGCTCTTCCTATCTTTCACAGTTTCAAAACCCTTTATTTAATTGAATAAAAAAACAACATATTTGAAGAAAATCTCAGAAATACTAATAGAATGTGGATGATTCACTTCAGGTATTTCACCTTTGTTCATGTTTCATTTGGGAGTGTTTCTTCTGAATGATTTGCTTAGATTGATGGGTTTGGAGCCCTGTAGTGGGTTTTGCTAATTTCAATTATTGGACGCATTACTCTCTCTTTTGTATTTCAGTAATTCAATCAACACTCCATTTCCTATCCGTATCCTTTTGTGAGAGGCAAATTGGTTCGACCATAGGCCTAGGTTCAAGGCCACTATCAACTTTAATGGCAAGGAGTTGTTAGCTGCCTCCTCTGTACGAGCCGTCGATATCTACATCCGCTACAAGGTCTGCATATCAAGTTGAGGTATACTTAAATTTTATTTTCTATGTAGATTTAAAATTTTTAGGGTTAATTCTTCTATGTTTTCCTGTTTGAGTATTGAGTTTATGGTTTGCAATTTTTTGTATTTTTAGTTGTTGCCGTTGGCTGTAAAGAAAAGCTCAAAAATTAGGGTAAGGAAAATTACCCCAATCTGTGATTATTTTTTTTAGGCTTATATCAAGTTGAGGTTATACAACATTAGGGAGATCAGAGGAAGAATGTTTCCACCTTCCTTGTGCAGGCTGGCATTGTGAAGAAGGAACATATCAAGATTCATTGTTTTTGAAAAGCTGTATCCTGCAGGTCAATCTCCATATATGGTTTACATTATTCTCATCACGCTATATTGGATAGTTTATGATTTGAACCTTAGATTGTAGCCATAATACATGTGACTTTGTTATATACTTATATGTATGTCTATCTTTTGTGTCAATTTGGTAGTTTTGCTACTTGTTGAGTTGTGTGGGAGGTCATTATGGATTTTACCGAAGCCTTTATCCATACCTTAATCAATAATACTAATTTCCTATTTTATATAGATGATTGTGCATTGATTGGATGTATTTAAATGTCTAATTGATTTAATTGTCACGTAATTCGGTATTGCCACATTCAGCTATGATAAATTGATAATAGAGTAGATAAACTAACATAAAAGGCCAAGAGTTATTCAAACAAGAGATGAACACCTTAATAACTTCTTCTTTCATTGCATATGCTTGCATTTTTTTTTTCATGTTTGTAGTTGTACACCATTAAGCAAGGGTTACATATGATTCTTTATTCATTGTTTTTTTTTTTCCTTATTTTTTTTTTTTTGGTAGTAAGCTTAATTTAATTACTGCGTTTGAAGTTTTTTTTCTTCTTCGTTCTTTCCTATGTTTTTTTTTTTTTTTTTTTGCTCCAAAAGAACGTACTACTACATATGTAGTATGTTAGTTGGAGAAGTTAAATATTATGTTATGATTGGTTAAATGAGATTTTTACTTTTTTTTTTTTTTGGGTTTCAATTTTTATAATTTTTAGATGTAAATTCCACAGGGCTCGAGTTTCTTAGGGATTTTGTGCACAATAAATCTCTCTCTCTTCCTCTTAAATTTGCTTTTTTTATAGAGTTTACCCTTTTTTTTTTTAATGAAAGAATTTTGATTTTGTTAATTTTTAAATTTTGAGCAAATTATTGGGGTTTTAGTCCATAAATTTTGCAGTTAGAATATTGTTTCAAATTTGGTGAATTTTGGGGAATGTAATAGTGTGAAAATTTTATAGACTTTTACTGCCTAGGAAGCCAATTAACTTGAGTCTAACAAGAAAGCCATGAACAACTTAAGTCCAACATGAAGGCCATGAACATCTAGGCAGTCTGTTGGCATGTTTTTGTTTCAATTTTTTTCCTTTCCCTAATATAGTTTTGCTGTTTGATTTGTTAGTTGAAATTGAAATAACACCATTTTCTTATTCTAGATGAAATTGTTTATGGGTTTTTTTTTTTTTTTTTTTATGTATAGTTTTCAATGCAACTAACATCAATTCAATACACAAACATGAAGGTGGAAATGAGAGTTCTTCATGCTCTTTTTTAAAGCTCTCTCTAATTTATTAATTTCTGTTGCTTACTGTTTTAATGTTAAGGATTCAATGACAAACTTATTTTGTATTTGTACTATTGTTTTACTTGCGGGGAAAATTTGATGAGTTTTCTATGTTTGTGTTTTGTAGTTCATATTGATTTGCTGGATGTGAATGGTGATGTGGGGGGGCTTAGACGAAAATAATGAGCTACCTGTCTTCTATCTCAAGGTTTTTGTTTTTCCTTTATATTAAGCAGTGAATGCATAATAGTTTCTTTGAAATCTTATATAGATTCTATTTATAATTTTGGGTTGAACATAATATATTCAAAGAAACTCCTATTAATTATTTTTTTATTGAGTTATTGAATCAAACATGCATCCAAAATCTATTTTAAACGGAAATAATTCAACTGATGATTATTTACCCTTTTTTTTCCTAGACTAGAGATGAATGTTTTACATTGAATTGTGTACCTGATGGTGCACTCCCACACATAGATAGAGTGGAAGAAAACTATAAACTAGAGTTCTATGGAGTTCATGAAAACTTGCCTCAAGTTATGATTAGGAATTCTATGATGATTGTCTGTAACTTATTATAGAACATGGTGGAAAAATTGAATCTAAAGGAAAGAGAAACCATTTTGGATTAGCTCATGTTGACAAGTTTGGGGTTTGATGGTGCCATATAAGTTTCAGTGGAAGTCTTCTCTTAGTTGCTAAGCTGTCATGTATGTAAATTAGGTTACTTATTGAAAAAAAAAATTGTAAATTAGGCTAGACATTGAAAGTTCTTGCTAAATGCTATAGTTACTAAAAGCTATGTTAGCTACTAAACTACTTGAGATGTTCCTTAAAATTTTGGGCTATAAGTTAATAAGAAATGTCTTTTACATTATGCTTTTAGATACAATTTTTATTCAACTTTGATGTTGGTTTTTATTCCCTTTTAGATTTTATAGAGAAGTAGGAACACAAAATTTGTATTTTAATTTTGTGTGTTTTTGTGTATGCATATCCGCATTCCCGCACATAATATATACACTATCAACTTATATAGTTGCATGGCTAAATAGTTTAGCAAATACTTGTTAGTCTTAAATGGGGTTTCACATTTTAAAAAAAAAATTAATGAATTCAAAGCGGAAATTTGTTAGATAGCATCGATTGTGTTTTCAACCAATTGAATATCGAGAAACATTTGACATTTTTTTTTAATGAATTAGTTTATATAACATGCTTCATTAAATAGATCAATCTTCAAATATTTAGAAACAAATTATAAGTAGCATGTAACTTTGCAATATGAACTAAACATTAGACTTGCATATCTCTTTTCCAACTACAAAATGTACCAATATTGAGAAACATTATTTGAAAGGAGATTTAATTGGAAAATAATTGTGTTTGCCGAAAGTGGAGTGAAGATTCATAAATTTACTTTTGTAAGTTTGGAATGAAGTATTTTTAAAGGTTATGATTATGGATTCATCAAACTTGCAACATTTAACCATTTAAACTTTCTATTTAAGTACATGAATATTAGGACTTAATCTTATAGGTTTCATCAATCTAGAGGAAGATGAATTAAAAAAAAAAAAAATTCTTGAACATTTTTCTGAATTTTCCCGTGCATTGTACAAGTTAGTGACTAGTTTAAGCTAAAACTCATTAACTCCTCAAAATAACGAACTTAGCTTATTGAATATTCTTCAACCGTAGTCAAGCTCCTATGTCAGAATTTCTTCTGTTCCTTGCCAAATAGAAACCAGCTTTATTTTATTTATCAAAAAGAGAAACCAGTTTTATTTGATTTTTTATTTATTTATTTTTTTTAAGAATAAACTTGTAGGGTTTTGTTCTGTCCTATTAAAGCATCTTAACACACTCATAAAAGACATTGACATTGGATCTCATGACCAACAAACCATCTTGTTACTTTTGTACCAAAATGCAATCTAAGTTTCCAATCTTCAAGTTAATGGACAAAGAAGCAACTACCTTAAGTTGATAAGTTATTCAAGCTACAGTAGTCTAAATTACCAGACCAACGTCGATATAGTTTAAGAAAGCTTATGATACTGGGGCATGTTCAGCTTAGAAACATTGAAAAACGTCTTCACCACACCTTATCATAGGAGAAAATATATAATGTTTTGAGTGTAAAATTAACTTGAAGCCAATATTCGTCACTTACAAATTGAATTCTGAATGGTTAGAATACGAAAGGTGTTCTTGACATTGAGAAATTAAAACACCTTCACCCTAACTTCTGAAGCAATTCTTGAATGCTTCTATTAGCTTGACAAGATGCTAGCAAGTCAACCAACATGGTTGTGGTGGTCGCATCTGCTGAGAAACCCTTGTCAACCATTATTTGGAGATATTTCATTGCCTTTGATGCCTCAGTATGTTGCAAATACCCTTGGGTGATTGTGTTATATGTGCGATCACTTGGTGGACAACCATTCCCATCCATTTTCTCAAGCAGTTCACTTGCTTTATCTATTAATCCCTCTTTGCAAAGCCCTTTGATCATTATAGTGTAAATCTGAACATCAAGTTGCAACCCTTTGGTTGATAGGCTCTGAAAGAGTTCTTTTGCAGTCGTAAGTTTCTTGGCATTACATAAACCATCAATCAAGATGCCGTAAATCACAATATCACGGTCTAGCCTATTGTCTTCTATCTCCTGAAACAATAACATTGCCTCAGCAATTCTTCTATTCTTACATAAGCCATCTAACAAGACAGTAATCATTACCATATCATCAATTGCTGTAGTTGCAGCTCTCTTGGGTTTCATGTACTTTTTATCCTCTCGCAAGAGAAAACATGTAGGAGGTAGATTTAATTTAGCTAGTCTATCATATATACATTATGGTTGGTTTGGTTTTTTTTTTTTTTTTTTTTTTTTTTAATTGTGTTTTTAGATGGTCATTGATTTTTTTAAAAAGAAATTTGTTACCCAGAGAACGACACAAGACAAATAATTCCGTTACCAACACGCCAGTACTACTCGCCGCTACCTTCAGCGGACATAATCGGGGTCAACAAGCTGGTCTTCGGGTCAACAAATATATATATATATATATATATATATATATATATATATATATTTGTTAACGGAATGAAATTTGTTGTATCCTATTGCTGAAAAAAGAAGTTCAGGTGGTCTTAGTATAATTTACTCTTAAAAAAAATTAAATTTAACATGTGCTTAGATTTTTATTTTTTATTTTATTTAGAAGAATATGCTTAGAATTAATTGATAAGAGCATTAGCATCTGGTAGGCTGTAAATAAGCTAAGCTTTGTTGAGCAGTGCATGTTCAAGTTTGACTCGTTAGGAAAAGTCAAAAACTCTAGCTTGGCTTGAACTCATAACAAGCCTAAGAATATTATTTGAGCTTGAGCTTGTGGGAAAGCCAAAAGACTTGAGCTTGGCTTAACTTGACTTAATTAATTAGTCAAGGCAAGTTCAAACTTAATATCAAGCTCAAATTTGAGCTCATGTCAAGCTTATAAGCTTGAGATCTTAAATCTCTATAATTAAGAAAAAATAAAAAGAAAATAGTATATTCATTTGATCATGCATCTAGTTCTACTTATGATTAGTCATTATTCGAATTAAAATTTTACATAATTAAATACATTCATTCATCATTCCCTGTCTACAATTTCAGCAATTGTTAAAAATACAATTTTTACATTCACGTTAGAAGGTGAAGAACCAGAAAAATACTTATTTGTAACTAATATGAATAAAAAAATACTAATATGTTTCCAAACTTTACTTTAGATAATTGATAAGGAAAGATTATATGTGCCCAATTTAATTAATTAATTAATTTTTAAATGTAACTATAGTTTAAAGTGGTTCTTGGTCAATTTAGAGGGAAGAAAAATATTAAGGTAATGGGTAGTAGTCCCATGTTGGCCATGTTATTATTAAGATATGCGTAATGAGTATATTAGCTAGCACATATAAGCTTATAAATGAGTTTATGCTTGAGTTGTGTTATATCAAGTCTAATAGCTTACGAGCTTGTTTATGAACAAATTTTTATGCTTGGGCTTGGTTTGTTTATTAAAAAAACCTAAAACTAAGGCTCAAGCTTAGCTTATTTATAAACAAACAAACATTAATGAGCTTTTGATCGAGCCAAGCTTGAGTTGTTCATGATTGGCTTGGTTCATTTACAACTCTCCATCTGGGGTAGTATAAAAGTTGCTATTTTTAATTATTATATCATCTCACTTTACAATACACCCACTATCACAGTTTTTATTTTTCCACACTAATTCAGCAACACTCACCACTTCAAACCCACCCCAATTCAACAACCTATAGCCAATTCAAACCCACAACGATTCAAGTGTTAACTAGAAAAGCCAACTTTATAGCCAATTTAATAACCCTAGCAAGTGTTAACTAGAAAAGCCAACCCAAAAAAAAAAAAAAAAAAAAAGCTCAATAATTTAAAACTTGGCCTAAAAAAAGGGAAAAATTAGTTTTAGGCTGAGTAGGAAACCGATTTCAAACCGAATCTTATACATAGTATCACACATGTGACCACAAAATAAGGTGTGATGCGGTTATGGTTTTGGCTAAACTCTAAACTGGACCGCACATGTGACCGCAAAAACAAGGTGCTATGCAGTTATGGTTTTAGCTAAACCGCACCGCAAAGTGCAGTGCTAAAAATGACCCAACACGCAGCACCCCGAACACCCCTAATTTTAGTTATTAACCATTGGTTTTTTATTAGTTTTTAAGTTAATAAAAACCTTAAATATACCTTTTTTTACCTTTATACATGCACGCACACACAAATATATATATATATATATATATATATAGTGAATCTTTACATGTACCTTTAAGGAAACTTTATATATTCCACTTTTTTGGATGCGTAAAATTATAGACTACTACTCCATAGTGATAGTGGCTAATTAATTTTATATATTTTTTTCAGTGATCTCATTTATAATGCTTTTTACTATTATCATATATTTACTAACTGATGATTTGCATAACAAAGGCAACAAATGAGAGGTAGCATTGTTCATTAGATTTTCGAAAGTAATAGAGAATGAAAATTATATATATATATATATATATATAAATGAGAGGTAACATCTTTTTTTTAATTATGACTTATGATTAATATGGTTTCCATAGTTAGAGTTTGATTAGTTTTAAATTTAAATTTAATACTATTTATGATTGTATTTAATTTTTGGTTGTTGATTTAATTTTTTACGTGAATTTAACAGTTTATGTTTATACACTGTAATGATTTTAATATTCTTTACACGGTAATCTCTATTTTATTTTTTTACTTCTCCTTACAACCTCTTTGTTTTCCAATCAACGATAACTAATTGACGTTTGATTTTTTTTTTTTTTTTCCTTATCTACTCATGCGATGCTCTAAGATACTTTTTCTAAATAAATATACGTTGCCCCATTCAAAGAAAAGATATACAAATTAATTTAGCACTTGGGGGAACTTATCATCTGAAAACAAACATGTACTCACTTCTAGACCTCATTGGATGACTTTACTGTTATGTAACAGCAGAAGGAAAAATACTAATTACACTTAAAGCAAACCCTTTGTACACTCTAGAGCTGTAATTTACAAAAAAAATTGGCAAGACGTTCATGTTAAAAATCATAATTCAACAAGTAGTTTTCCAAAAGATCATATATATATATATATATATATATATATATAGTAATACTTATCATATAAGGTTACTTTCACTCTACTCTCATTTACATAGTAGGGCGAATTGTAGGTTCCATCAGTTGAGTAATGGTGGCATGGAATTGTTGTGGTAAAAATATTTTTAAAAAATTGTCCTAACTTCACGTATATGATTCATTCAAAATCCATGACTATGTAGATAATACAATTCCTTCTAAAAAAAAATTGTAAATAATAAAATCCATGTTTATTAAAAAAAAAAAAAAATTCAACAACGTTAACATTGTCCATGTGCATTCATTTTCCTTAACATGGAAGGCATACCATTTTTAGAGATCATCAACTCTGTCTTGTACTCACTCGTCTCTCACACACAAAACCTACATTAACTGCAATGCTCCGGGTGGTGGATGATACACACAAAAAACCAAATCAACTTGTCACACCAGTAGCGGCTCCAGAAATTTTTTTTAGGGGGGTCAATTTTGACAATTTATTGGTCTTTATTATTATATTAACCACAGGGTTTTGAATTACGTTCTAGTGAATATTCTGAGTTGACTAATGGAATGGAATACTCGAGTAATCGTGTATACCGGTACATGGTTTTAATATATTAAACTTATTATCTAATCAAAAGTTTAAAAAAATACCTCCTTATTTTCCCTTAAGTCTTTCAATACTTCTATCAATGGTTTTAAAAATTAGGTTGGTCGATCAAAAAATTGAAAAAAAAAAAAAAAAGAGTGATTCCTAGTTAGATGACATTATAATAGTTATTTTGTAATTTAATAATTTATAATTATATATTTACTATACATATTTCCTTCTAAAAAATCTACAAATATTAATTTAGTTGGTCATCTATTAGATAGTGTTTCACTGTTATGTGCCTATATTTGACCGTAAAAAAAATGGTTGCATGGCCACAATGTGCCAATCTATAAATATATTGATTTTTCTAAAAAAATAAATCTTAACTAGTAGCAAAGTAGAACATGTCATTCCAATTAATTTCCACACCTATCTCAATACTTCTTTAATTTTTTTTTTTTTTTTGCTGTTGACCTAATAGTCTCTCTCTCTCTCTCTCTCTCTCTCTCTCTCTCTCTCTCTCTCTCTCTCTCTCTCTCTCTCTCTCTCTCTCTCTCTCTCTCTCTCTCTCTCTATGGAGATCGCCAACAAGCCATAGCCCATGAGTGTTTCCTCTACTGTCTACAACTAGCATGGCCACCACTAGAGGCCACTGTGATAGAGGGACATCCTCTGCTGCAAAGCTGCGAAAAATGATCTCCTCCATTGCAAAACGAACATTTCTCTAATCCTGCATTGTGAATTTTTCTATATTTCATCTTCGTCTTCTTCTTTTTTTTGGTTAGGGTGTTCAAGTTTATATTTTAGGGGGTCAAAAGAAAAAAAAAATTTAAAAATACACTATATAAATTTTTTTTTCTCTTTAGATCAGGGGGTTCATTTAAACCCCCTACCATTAACGTAGCGTCACCCGTGTGTCACACAAATTTAATTCCCTCTCTCTCTCTCTCTCTCTCTCTCTCTCAAGCTAGCAAAAATGTCTTCAGATGGAAATATGAGCCTTTGTTGCCCCTCTTGCAAGCGATGTGTCACTATCATACTTTGCAAATCTTAATGCTCTGCCCCTCATTGCTATCTTTGCAACTGGTGCTTATGTTGGGTGCAAAGCACTGTGTGGGTCCAGCCCACATGCATTGTCAAAGCTCATTTAAGAGCTTGCTTCCAAAAGTCTTCAAGTCAGCCAAGCCTCTTAATGAGCTTGCTTCCTCAAGCTTCCAAAGTCAGCTTTTGGGTTAATGCAAAGCTGAGCAAGTGTGTGAGACACGCTGAGGAGAAAAGAAAGAAAAGAAAGAAGCAGAGGCCATTCGGCCTTGAGTGAAGAGCTAAAGCAGGAGAGAGCCATTCGACCATTGTGAGAAAAACACAAGTGAGAGCTTCAAGAGGTGCAGTCCAAAGAGATAGGGAAAAACACAGTGAGAGTGTGAGAGAGTGAAAAAGAAAAAAAAAACATTTTTCTTTGCTTAAATTACAGACAAGGAAGATAAACTAGTGGAGTTCTCATAAAGTTTTTGAGTGCTACAACCATGGAGAGTTGGAGTATTCAAAGAAAGATTTTGCTACTGGCTTTGTGGTGAGAGTGTATTTACTCCCTGAGATTTATTTATTGTATATCTAATTTATTGTAGACTTAAGTTTAGCATAAACTTGATAGTTGTAATCTCTATTTCATAGTGGATATTTTTTGGAGCTGCCTCGTGGTTTTTCCCTCTACACCGAAGGTTCTCCACGTAAGATCTGGTGTTCTTGTGTGGTTGTGTTTATGTGGTGCTTGCTGAATTTTTTTTTGTTTCCATAATATTGTTATTAGTTGGTAGTCATTAATTTTAATTCACACATAGACATTGAAAGGATTAGGATTTTTCCCCAACAAGTGGTATTAGAGCTATTGGTTGCTTGGGTTTGACTGTCTTGTGTTGGATTAGATGGAGAATATGGGTATGAATACTATGGTTAAACTCTCGGCGTCGAATTATTCGATATGGAAGCCGATAATGGAGGATGTCCTTTATTGCAAGGATTTACACGACCCTATTGAGGGTGATAGTGCCAAGCCTAGTGATATGTTAGATAGAGATTGGGAGAAATTAAATGGAAAAACTATCGGGTGTATTAGACAATGCATCGATGTCAGTGTTTTTCACCATGCGTCTTGGGAAACAAATCGCGCCATATGCCCTCGCAGAAATTCAAATATCATCGCAAAAGGTTATTAGCGAGGGCATATGGCCCTCGAAAGCCGTCGTATTTGCTCTTGTTGCTAAAAGAGATTTTACGACCATACCTTCGCAAATAACTAATTTACGAGGGCAATCCACCGTCGCAACTGAACAAATTCGTCCTCACAAATATATTACCAAACGACGAAAAAAGTCGACGACTTATTTTTAGCGAGGGAAAACAGCCGTCGTTAACAACTATTTGTAAGGATTTTTATACCCTCGCAATTAGTTATTTGCGAATTCCAAATTGACGACATACTTTTTAGTGACAAATAATGACATCGCTAAAATTAATTTTTGAGGGCTTTTGGCCCCTCGCAACTTATTTTTTGTGAGGGGAAGCAATTGTCGTTAATAACTATTTGTGAGAACATTTATACCCTCACAATAATGACATCACTAAAATTTATTTGTGAAGGCTTTTAACCCCTCACAACTTATTTTTAGCGAGGGAAAGCAGTTGTCGTTAATAACTATTTGTGGGGACATTTATACCCTCGCAATAATGGCATCGCTAAAATTTATTTGTGAAGGCTTTTAACCCCTCGCAACTTATTTTTAGAGAGGGTAAGTTAGTCGTCGTTAATAATTGTTTGTGAGAACATTTATACCCTCGCAATAATTGCATCGCTAAAATTTAATTGTGAGAGCTTTTAACCCTCGCAACTTATTTTTAACGAGGAAAGCAGTCGTCGTTAATAACTATTTTATACCCTCGCAATAGGGGCATCACTAAAATTTATTTGTGAGGGCTTTTAACCTCTCGCAACTTACTTTTAGCGGAGGAAGCAATCGTCGTTAATAAATATTTGTACAAACATTAATGACGTCACTATTCAATTAATTGCGAGGGACTATCATCACTATATAGTTATTTATGACCAAATTTTTATATCAGTGGTAATATTTTATATAATTTTTTAAATATTTTATTGTTTATTTATTTTTAATTTATTATTATCATTTTCGTTTAATTATCATGTTACAATGGTACAATAATTAGTAAAAATTGATACAATAGTCCAATAACTACTAAAAATTAATCCATCAAAAGATAAAAATTCAAATAAGTTCAAACTTTAAAATATAAAACATACAAAGAAATCTTGAAATTAAAACTTGTGTTAAACTTAAACTATGCTATGACAAGATTTATATTAGTCTTCCTCTGAATCACTCTCCAAGTTGTTTTTAACCTCTATGTTATTGTTTGAGTTGTCCTCTTCATCTCTGCTAGTACCATCCTAAAAAAATGAATAGAAAAACATTAAACATCAGTTAAAATGAAACAATTAAAGTAAATTTGTAATTGTGTCAATGCCTCAATAAATAAGTACACATATACCACATTAAATCTAATCATATAATAATATATGATAAACAATAGTAAATTCCTTACGATCTCAGATAAGCTATATGCAAGCTATATTGCAACTTACTTATGAAGGCATAATGCGACCACAAGAGCAGTTACCACTTCCAGAATTAAATATAAATTAAAATAATATAACAATTATGTAAAAGTAAACCACAAAACACAAATGCTATACAAAATTAAATGCAAAACTTATTCATAGCTGTCAAAACAGTAGATAGTGTCATAGTCTTATTATCATTTATCAAAACTAAATATAAAATAACAAAAAATTATAATAGATGTAAGTTATAAACCACAACAAACCAATAGAAAGTTGTAGAAGATCCAAGAGGCAAAAGCATAAGTTTGAGAACGTACCGTGGTAGTTGCATCTATGTCAGATTGTTGTGGTATGCCCATTGATTGCAACTTTTGTGCAAACTTCTCCTCAAGCTTCTCCACAACTTTTGCAAGTTTGGAATCCATTTCCTCTCTAAGACGTGCCTCCAAATCTTCTTTTTCTTTTGTAAAATCTTCTCTACAACGTTTGCTACAACCTTTACCAGTTGAAGTTAAGCCATACACATCCTTAGCCTTAATACCTATTCCCATGCCAAGAACACGACCATGACTTGGTTCACCAACCACTTCACGAAAGATCTGATAATCATTTGTCTTAGTACCTTCAGAAACAGCTTTGGCCTTTATGGCATCCATTTTTTCCTACACAAATAAAAACCACGTGGATAATCAAAACAACAAACAAAAACTAAGGTTGATAACAAAATTAAAATTTTGGTATAAGTTGCATACATATAATGTCTTAGCATGATCAGTTGCCCATTCTTTGCCATCCTTCTTTGTGTGAAATTTCTTAAAGCAATCAATGGGGCTAGGTTCAGAGCCCGTCTCAAGATACTACAATATTTAAAAGAAAAAAAAAAACATTGGTAAAGTTATTAAACTATGTAAATACATAATAAAATGTAAAACTATTTGATGATAATATAATATACCATTTCATATCTGTACTTGGCCATTGGTACAGAACCTGTAGTGGAAAAAATTTTAGACTTATTTCTATTATCCTTATTTGTCAAACTTGTCTCCTGCATGCAAAATTCATACACTAAAACATTAGTTTCTATGAAAATATTAACAAATAATGGTTAGAGAAAGAGTAAGAGAATTTATGACATGCATTCCATTTATACTCACCCCCCAATCTCCCGCCATCCACTTATCCACCATCTCTTTCCAAAAAGGGGTAGGAATGAAAGAAGGACCATTCTTGTAACGATCTTCTTTATTTTCGTACTTCTGAAAAATAGGATTTCTTACGCGAAACATCCAATCAGAATAGCGGTGTTTGACTGATTCTACAAACGCTTTCTTGACTTCCTCATCTGGTTGTTTATGCTTAAAGCGTTGAGCTCTATATCGAGCATATAAAGTCTCTAGCTCAGAATTTGGGTATTCTGTAAAAGTTGTCCAAGCTCCATTAAGTTTTTGGTGAAAAAGAATGGTAATCTCTCGTGTGGCTTTTGGTGTAATAATTCTGAAAATTGAAATTAAACATGTTAACAATATCATATAGCTATGGTATCATAATTAATTTCAATAAACCAACATAGCAATAAGTCACTCACTTGCCGTCATAAATCTCAACCTCTATTTCACCATCTCCGGCATTGATGCCTTTAGCCTTTCCTCGACCCCTCTTTTTTCCAGCATTAGTACCTATTGATAATACAAATAAAAATAAAAATTTGATAAAGAACATGTACTTATTAAAAAGAAAAAAAAAAGAAAAAAAAAAAAGAAGCTCTCCCAATAAGGGAAAGAATCGTATAATAATATTGTGAAATAAGTTCATAACAAAACATATATCACATTTAGAATCTGTTCTTGATCTCTCACATATTCAAGCACACGAATATTATTTTAACAGCAAAAGAAATTAACCCAAAAAAAAAAAAAAAATTCATGCTTAAAGTTTTGAATCCAGCTAACATTTAGTTTGAGTGCACAATTGCATGCCTTGCTACCAGATGAAAGAGTCATTGGGCAACACAAGAATTTCAATGCTATTAAAGATATTTTACCTTATGTTAATAATAAAATTCCCATTTACGTTATCTAACTAATGAAAATTATACCATGGAAAAAAAAGCTAGAAGAATTATTTATCCCTCCAAAAATAATACAATGATTTCATCAATTTCAGTAGGGTATGATACAGCAATTCAGTAGATTTAAAATATGGACATCCAGTTGATAGATTTTACCCAAAATTTGAGCTGCCCCCATTTTCATAACTTCTCAAATTTTTTTATAGGTAAATGAGCCATTCAATAAGCGCAAAGCACAACCCAAGTACACAGGAAATACAATTTAAAATCTGCATGTGTTGTGAACAATATCAGCAAAAGGTGCATAACAAAAAAGACAAAAACTCAATGCTTTGACTCCAGCTAACATTTAATTTGAGTGCACGGTTGCATACCCTGCTACCAGATGGAAGAATTATTAGGCAGCACAAGAATTTCAATGCTATTAAAGATATTTTACCTCATGTTAATAATAAAATTCCCACTCACATTATCTAATTAATGAAAATTATACCATGGAAAAAAAGCAAGAAGAATTATTTATCCCTCCAAAAATAACACAATGATTTCATCATTTTCAATAGGGTATGATATAGCAATTCAGTAGATTTTAGATATGGATATCCAGTTGATAGATTTTACCCAGAATTTGAGCTGCCCCCATTTTCATAACTTCTCAAAAAAAAAAATATTATAGGTAAATGAGCCATTCAGTAAGGGCAAAGCACAACCCAAGTACACAGGAAATACAACTTAAAATTTGCATGTGTCATGAACAATCTTAGCAAAAGGTGCATAACAAGAGAGACAAAAACTCAATAAGATGGAAACTATCTGTAGAACATCATGTACCAGAGGGAAATGAAATTAAAAAAAAATACTAACATATAGCATTCGACACTAGTTCCATGATTGCAGAAAGGGCAACTGAAGACGGTATCAAGCTTGTTCATTTTATTACTGAACTTCTACTCCCTCCCTCCCTTTCACAGGTCTAAAACTCTCTACATACTAATGTTATTGTTCTATGCACATTAATTTTCCACGACTTATTTCATTTCATCCTCTTTGATACATCATTTACCTCGGTCATCTTAATTCTTTGAATAAATCAATAGTTTTTATCATCAATTGGATCACTATTATGAAATTCAAACTTCTAACAAAGAAACATGTAAGATCATCACAATATTCTCAACCAGCCACTTGCAATGATGCTATAGTAATATGATGGATTTAGAACTGTTACGCATGATGCAAATCCTTGGTAGAAGTGCAATAATGAAGGTGCAACCAAATCACAACTTAAATTATGAATATAAGTAATTGCGAAAAAAAAAAGGTATATAATGTAAATACTACCTATTATAATGGAATTAGAGGCCTGCGGTGCTCTTTCATCAGTTTGAGGCTCAGATGATGGACGTAGAATTTGTGAGAGCTCCTGCTCACAAACTTCATTATGATCAAAGGAAGGCCTAGTTGACTGAGTTTCTTGTAGTTGAGAGTCTTGAGACTCACTAATGCCTTTACCTTTCCTCTTAACTTTCCTTGCCATGCCAACCTACTATTAGAAGAACTAACATCCGTAAACAACACAATGAAAGTAGAATATAAATATGTTAATGCCATCACAAAAAATAAAGAAAACTAGCAGTTATGGGTATTAATGTGAAATTACACTTGTTAAATCTCACAATTGCACTATTATATACCTATAAAACTGGAATCCTATAAACGAGGACAGTATTATGTGCCTATAAAATAAACCAAATGTGCTAACACTATTATATACCTATAAAATTTCATCAAAAAAATTTACATACCTATAAAATAAACCAAACGTACTATTCTATCACATGAATCCTTAGGATTGATTCTGTAAAGCTAGTTATAACATTAGTTTATTCAAAGTTAAAGTAGGTCTTATTTATATAGATAGTAAAATATTATTTTAGATGTGTACCTTTGACTGATGGATCACCAAAAGCTGTAAAAAATTGAGCAAATCTGCTAATAGAAAATAGAAATATGAAATTAGGAAGAGAGAGATAAATTAGAGGTGCAAAGAATAAAACTGGAGGGGATAAATCAGTACCTGGCACCTTCTCTTTGGTTTCGTTCACTAGCCTCTCTGTGATGAACTGGAGAAAAACCAACAAATAAATAGTAGGATTTGTGCGGGAAATTTTGGGAGAAAGTGGCGGCAAATAGTGAAAAAATTATGTGAAATATTTTAGGAAACCCATTGAATAAAAATAAAAAATCAAAGTCGCGGCAAAGAGAAAAATAAAAATCAAAGTAGGAAATATTTTAGGAAATATCTGAATGCATGTTCAAAGATCCTATAACCATATACAAAACCGATTAAAAATAAAATATAAACCATAAATTAGATATTGAAAAAAAAAGAATATTAAGAGCATCTCCACTACTACTAGACTACAACTCTTAAATAGAAAAGGAATAAACAATCTGAAGACCTCAAAACCGAAAATAGGAGAAATTTTATTTTTAATATCTGTGCAGAAAGTTTGATTCTAGCAAAAGATATACTGCAGTGAACCTAATACAACCACTTCTCACATTCTTTTCTATAAAATCAAAAAGGAAGCAAGGTAAAAAACAAAAAGATCTGAACTTTCTTTCCAGGACATTTTCTCAGCAACCCTAACAAAAGGAAATAAATTTAACCCCAAAAGAAAGAAAAAAAGTAGCAATCTTTTTCACATTTTGCTCTATTTCAAGTAATGGGTTTTGCTTTCTTGATCGTTTGAAACGATCCAGAATATCTTGAAGACACAGCAAATAGGCCAATAACACTGAAAAGCAAAGAAATTAAAAAAAAAAAAATTTTAAATCCCAGATAACAAAAATAGAGAAGTGAGAATGAGACAGACCTTGCAGGCATGACCCAGTATGTGTAATGAGAATCGACAAGGAAGAGCTGCGGCGGAGGCTAGTAATCCCGCAGTACCTTCGTTTCGCCATGCGCGACACTATTCGCCTCCAAGACCCTATGGCCAGCAAGGCTTGGTCTCACAAGCGGATAGACCTCAATGTCGGGCCGCCCGAGGCTCCGATCGTCGTGCTCATCAACGCTTGTAGCGGTGGTAGACACGGGCCTTAGCTTAAGGAGAGGCTGCATCAATTGATTGCCGAAGAACAGGTATGGGAAAAATGCAAAATAGAGTTTTTTTGTTTCTGTGAGGCATTTTGTCGAACAGGTTGTGTACTTTTTTTTAAATTGGGAAATTTTTTCGGAAAAAAAAATTGTAGGATGTTGATTTGAAGGATGTGAAGCCGCATGAGTTTGTACGGTATGGTTTGAAATGTCTAGAGATGTTGGCTGGGATTGGTGACTCTTGTGCCAAAGACACTCGTGAAAGGTTAGGAGTCGTGGTTGTTAAGAGTTTTGAGAGAGTTTGAGAATACCAAGTAGAGAACTGAGACTGAAGAAGCTAAGAGGTGAGGAAGTATGTAAAAGGGAGGAAGCCATGAGGCCCATGACCACGGACACAAAGCATTTAATCTGACCTCTGAGAGTGAGTCTGAAGTGAAAAATGAAGAGAGTCAAAAGAGTGAAAGAGAGTCTGTAATGAAGAGATATTCTGATCTGTACAGTGTAAATCTCACCGTTAGATTGGATTTTGATACTTTTGAACTATAAGTTTATAACCGTTGATTCATTTTGAATTATTGTATTTGTGCCACACTTGACACGGTCCACGTTGCCACTGAAATCAGTCTCAGTATTCAGCCATATCACTGAGTGGAGTGCTCAATTTTTACTGTTATCAAAACCGTTGATTTGAATTTTAATTTGAGTTAACGGCTGATATGGTTATTAGAAATTTGTGGGAGAAAAAGTTAATTATTGATTGGGTTTACGCGTGGGTTGGCTGGCCTGACATGTCAATTGCTCATGTCAAATCATAATGGCATGGGAACAATGACAAATTTGTATCCTAGAGTCGGTCATTTATTGCAGCACCAATCCTACAAAAGTCTGCCACATACTTCGCTGGACTGCAAAATTTGAACATGGTTATAAACTTTTTTCTTTTCCTTTTTTTTTTTATGCCCTCTCTTTGACAGTCATTTATTGTAGCACCGTTCCTACAAAAATCTGCCACTTCCTTAGCTGGACTGCAATATTTGCACATGGTTTAAGCTTTTTTTTTCCTTTTCTTTTTTTCCTTTATTTTTATGCTCTCTCTTTCACAGTCATATATTGCAGCACCAACCTACAAAAATCTGCCACTTCCTTCGTTGGACTACAATATTTGAACATGGTTATAAACTTTTTTTTCTTTTTCTTTTTCTTTTTTATGCCCTCTCTTTTGACAGTCATGAATTGAAGAAACATGACACAATGTTTTTTTTTTTTATGAACATGACACAATCTTACGAAGATACTTTCTAACGAGAAAGCTTCATTGAAAATGTGGGACTACACTACACGTAGTGAATGTCCCACCTATGCTAGTGTATGCACTAGTTTACTTTGTTTAACTATATTTGACATTTCATAAATGATTTCTATTGTACTGTGCTCAAAAATTTTTTTATAAGTAATTATGTGTTATAAAAAATTTTTATTTGTTAATTTAAATTTTAGAACATATGTAGCGGCATGTGGTTTGAAGCTTGTAAGGTTTAAAGTTTAAACATACAGTATTATTTTTTTTAAAATAAACAATAATAAATAGGAGTATGTGTATGAAAGACATAGGTTAATTAATGAAATAAATTAGATATAAATCATAAATTGAATAGCTCCCCAAAATTAGATAATAAAAAAGATTATATGTCATATGTTAAAAGAACAATATGAAAATGTTCCATAGTGAGCTATATCAAATACTATAAAAGAACAATATAGTTCAGCTATTAAATATTAAAACAAATTATGGGTTTGCTTATATGTAAAAATGGTTTAATTTGAGTTCAATTTGGTTGTTCAATTGAGCTTAAATTGCATCAACACCAATATTTTCTCATGCTATGCAAATAACGGTAAGAATTGAAATCTAAATTGGCACATGAAGGTTATATGTTGTGTACTCGTACTTTGATCAGGGTGCTCTCACAATCAAACCATCCAATCACACCCTAATTTCACCAATACCCATTCTTTACTGTACTCTTCCCATCCAATGGTTGGACTTTGAATTTGGTGTCATTTTCAAAACTGTAAAATTCTAGACCCATGCTCCTACAAGGTTGGCCTAAAGCCCCCACCACAAAATGCTCAAAAATTTACTCCTAAGAAAAAAGGCATTGTCCCCTGTTATAAAAGTCTCAAAATTTTATAAAATTATATATGTGTGTATGTGTGTACATATGTATGCATATATGTGTAGGTGTGTGTATATATATAATGGTTGTTTACCCTTTTTTTTTATTAGTGATACTAAGGATAAAACAAATTTACTATAGGATTACAAATTGACATGTTACCTATCACAAAAAAAAAAAAAAAAAAAAAATTAAACATTCATAATTAGGTTGTTGAAACTTATCGATCATAATCATTTTCATACTATATTGTGAACATTTTTCAATACCATTAATGCATTTTTCCTTTTCATTTCTATCAAGACTTCCAAAATGCAAGACCAATAGCAACCTAACCCAATTGAAACCCTAAAATGTTTCAAAAAAAGTTACAAATGCTTCACGTGAATTTTTGTCTTAAGCCCCAAATTATGTTGAGCCGCCTCTGCGCCCCTACACCTATCCCCTAAGGAAAAACTTTGACTACCTTGACCAAAAAATCTAATATACATCTTTTAAAATTTAAAGTAAGGACATTTTCCTCCTCTTAAATCAAAACCATTTATATCTAAGCACACATGTAAGGGCGCGGTTTGGGTCATAAGCCCAAGAAGTAATAAGATTAAGGCTCAAATAGCCCAACACAATGAATTTGTAGATAGTGTGCCAAAAACTAGGCTTTAATGAATTGACCGATGCTTACAATGGATTAAAAGTGGGAAGTGAATAAGGAAAAACAAGCTTCATGCAAAGAAATCTTTCCTCGGAAAAATTTGAGAAGAGTAGTTCTTGAATATATTTTCTCTAAACTTAATTGCAATTCCAGTTCTTACCATGCTATAGTGTTTTCTCTCCCGATTCTCAGATCCTCACTTTCCTCTGGAGAGTTTCTTACGTTATATAGCCTCTTTCCGTTGATCTTGGCCCTCCATTTGTTGATCACGTAGGCCATTACTCGAGTGTTTGTCAGATCAGACGTTTTCCCAGACCTTTCGTGAGTTGCAACTACCTAGACAACACTATTCATAAGTCTTTTCCACATAAATGTAGCTAGAGGGTTTAGTGGGGTGCAATAAATATGGTGGTAACTTTCATTCCTTCAGACATGACAAGACTAATCTCCTCTTTGAAGCCTTTTCTCTACAGTGTGACCTCCTCTGGTAATGTGCTACTGACGTGGTCAAGGCTCGCCTCCTTGGCCTGACCATCCAAAGGTAGAGTCTTCTCCGCATCAACATGGCAGCCTTGGCCTCATTTATGTATCCCATGACATGTACTATTCTAATCTAGCATATAACCCATGCTTACATACGGGAATGTTTAATTGTAGTGATACTATTAATGTGAAGCTTGGATTATTAAACATATAGAAAATTAGTTCGACCAAGACTTTTATATTTTGGAGTAATTATGTTCTATAATATAGTGTCAAATAAATAATGAAAAAATTACATTTGTGAAATTTTTTTTTTTTTTGGTTAATAAAAATGGGGGCCTTTATGGCTATATTTTACTCCCATTTGTGAAAGTTTAATGATCATTTGATTTTGTTATCTCAAAATAATAATAATAATAATAATAATAATAATAATAATAAGACATTCAAAGATATTAAAATGGTTTTTTGTCATAATTTCGAAGGATTAATTATTTAAATTAGAAAAAAAAAAAACTAGATTAACTCTTGACACACATGAAAATCCAAGAGCTTACCAAAAAAAAAAAAACATGAAAATCGAAGAGGGGTATTTGTAAAATCACCAATTTTTATGGTCGGTCAAGCCATATGACTATTGTGTACGTGTAAGTGATTGATTGATAATATAATTTTTGTTGCAAGTTCAATTAATTTTGAAAAAGGATTTGAGGTTAATTAAAAATAATAATTAATTACAAAACTAGGATTTGAAATCAAAAAAAAAAAAAAAAAAAAAAAGAGGAAGAAAAAGATAATAGATGAAAAAGAGAGGCGGTATTTAAAAGAAGAAAAAAAGAAAAGAAAAAAAAGCTTATAACCATGAGGCTTATAACCTCAGCGCCACCTGTCCAATTCAATAACCCTTTCCCTCAAATTTTTTTTCACTTTTCCCTCTAACACTTCCTACTCCCAATTCCTTTACCTCTAAATTTTTTCACTTTTCCCTAACACTCCCAACTCACGCCAACTGACAACCAAACTGCGCGGCAAGACACCCAAAAAAAAAAAAAAAAAAAAAACAAAAGAGAAAAGCAACTAAAATCTCTCTACCAAATTCTCAACTCCTCACGCCATAGCCTAACTCACTTTCCTCCTCCTTCATCATCTTTTTCTTCTTCTTCTATTCTTCCCTCTTACACTTACACACCACCACCACCTTCGTCTCTCGCTACTGCTTCTCTCTCCAAACGACGCCGTTTCCATTTCTCCGCCGGCGGCGGGCTTGTCGTCTCCGCTTTCTCCGGCGTCAGCGTTACCAACTCTCTCCCGGTGAGTCTTATGATTTCAGAGAAAGTAGTTATTGGACCTGAGGGAATTTTATTTTTATTTGTTTATTTATTTATTTGTCACAGTTAAAATTGGAAAGGCTTTTGATGGATATAGTTTTATTTTATTTTATTTTTATGTTAATATAATATGGTTTTATATTAATATAAGATGTTATAATGGTAGATAAGGCTATTGGTTTTGAGATTCAATCTCTATCTCTCTCTTCTTGGTTATTTGTTTTCTGGTTAATTTTTGTTGTCTAGAATTATTGGTTTTCAACTGGAATTGGTATTTGCTTAAAGCATCAATTGTAAATTTTTATTGTTACCATTCTTTATCTCATTTTTTTCTGTCTCCTTTTCTAATTTCATAATTTTGGGAAAGTATTTCATAATTTTAGGGACCCAATCACTCAAAGGTACGGGTCTTTTCCTTTTTTCTTTGTTAATGAATTATTACAAAATTGCTTGAAGTTTGCTATGTATATTATGTAATGCAATTTGTGTATGTGCGTTGAATCTGCGTATGTGCGTTGAATTTGGTTGATATTGCACATGAAGCTAGCTGCAACAAACCTCGGCTTGCCTGGACTGTGTTATTGTTTATTAATGTATGGTAGTCTCTTACCCTGTTCTGGTAGTGGCTGAATAGGGTATGTTGGTTTATTAATGTTCATACTTGTAGATGTTGATAAATAGGAGAGCATGTACCACCTTCTCTTGTCATTATTAGGCATGCACTGAGAATTTACAGTCAAGTACCCCTTTAAGAATCCATCTTAATTTGGGATCATAGTTTTTTCCTCATTAAGGCCAACTTCAAACTTGTACTGTCTTCCAATCTTCACACTTGTACTTTTTTAAAAAAAGAAATGTAAAAGCATGATGGTAACTATAGTCTATAAGCTTACCAATCGGTTTACAAATATAAAGAGAATCATTCCAAGCACCAAAATAATCCATTGATGCCCCAATAAAAGCACAAAAAGAAGGACAATGTAGTGATGCTAGCAGCTCAAACTGACAGCACATAAGAGAAAAGATCTGCAAGAACCTTCAATTGTAGGGCCCCCTTATCACAGAGTACCAACCAAAACCAGGTTGGGTTAAGCTTAATCACCCACATGAGTTATGACCGTTAGAATGTAATACACCAACACCAACAGTCAAATACGTGACAAAAGCTCCAGCTTGCTCAGTTTCCCATATCACTCTTCTCCATTCTCTTACCATAAAAATATATTAATCTTTATAGTACCAACTACAAAGTATTAAATTAACAGTTTAATACATGATTGTAAAAAATATAAAAGGGCCTCTTAAAAGCATGAACCAGATACAGACACTTCACACCTCGACTATAGTCTAGAAATCTCCACAGCTCTCAACATCAACTCTCTCTCTCTCTCTCTCTCTCTCAAACTCACTTAGCCAACTTGCTTTCAAGCTCAACCAATGCTCATAAAAGATTGTTAATTTTCTCATAAAATTTCAAAACCACAATCTTCAATTAATCATGGCTGTTCTAGTGTATCTGGTGCTTTTCTTAGCCCTTACTGGCCATTCAAGTAAGCTTCTGGATTTTTTTTAAGTCTTCCTTTTCTTTCCCCAAACCTTAGATTTAGTGGTTTAGAGGGTTATCAGGACATTTATTTTGGGATAGGTTCACATCTTGTTTTTGCCATGGTTTTCTCTTTTGCCTTTTCCTGCTAAAGTGAAATGGGTACATAGATTTTCTCAAGTGAGTGTGGAGTTTAATTTTGTTGTTTTCTTTTACTCCATCTGATAAGGATTTAAAATGAAAAAACTTTTTCTTTGCATATATGGCCAAGATATTGCTGGAGACAGTGTATAGTGCTTTTTCCCTTTGATGAAGCATGGTTTTGAGGTTAATATATATGATGTTTTTTTTTTTTTTTTTTTTGCTTTGTTCAGCTTTTTATTATGAATAGTCTTTTTTACCTTTTTAATTTTATCATAATGAAGCATGGTTTTGAGGTTAATATTAATATGATGTTGTTTTGCTTTGTTCAGCCAAACAGGAACAACACCAACAACTCCCACAACCACAACTCCAAGCACAACACCTTCAACCGCACCTACAGGCACAACTCCAACCACAACCACACCTTCAAGCACAACTCCTTCAGTATTTGGCACAGGAATCAGTCCCTCAGGAACCACAACTACTGAAATTAATGATTTAAGTGCTCCTGTACCTCTCATCACTAGATGCACTAGCCTGTTCTTCTCTCTGGGCCTGACCCTCTGGTTAGTGTTGCTGTGGTCCTGATAATAATACTACACCTAGTTTAAAAAGAAAAGAAAAGAGGGGAGGTATTGACTAGTGGGGTTGATGTGTGGACAAGATGTGTCACCATGATAGAGCCTAGGCTTGTAATTTGGAATCATCTAGAGGCAATTTCCGCTAAGGTATTTTTTTATTATCTCTTTTATTTCTGTTGTCTTCCTCCTATGTGAAAAAAAAAAAAGCTGGGCTGCTGCTGGGGAATTTGATTCCTTTTTGAGTGGTGATATGACTGGTATTGGGGTAGAAGAACCTGATCTCTTCTTTTTAGATTTTTCCTTTTTGTATATCTAGAGAGAGGCAGTCAGGTACCCCTTTAAGGGCTCTCACCTTCTCTTGTCATTATTAGGCATGCACTGAGAATTTACAGTCAAGTGCCCCTTTAAGAATCCATCTTAATTTGGGATTATAGTTTTGTCCTCATTAAGGCCAACTTCAAACCTATACTGTCTTCCAATCTTCACACTTACACTTTTTTTAAAAAAGAAATGTAAAAAGTAACATGGTGTTGCTTCTTACAAGATGGCTGAAGCATGGGCATTGATTTTCTTTGCAATTTGCAGGCCTTGATATTGTTTGCAGAAGCTTTGCTAGAGAAGCAGTAAAGAGTGGGTTTTATTCCAATCTGGTATGAAACTTAGCTCATGTTTGTTTAAAATTGACTTATGAAGATTTACTATCTGCACCATCAATGTTAGTTATGATTAATACAATGCTTTAAATGGTGTAGATAAAATGACGGTTGATAAATCTTGGATGCATCTTTCTACTAGATCGTGCACTGAGTATATTAATGGAGTTGAAAACTTTCTTGAGTATGCATTTAAACATTCAATAGATGGAGATATGAAAATCAACTGTCCGTGTATTGATTGTAGCAACAGGTGTCGTAGGACTCGGGATGAGGTCCAGTATCATCTTTTATTTAGGGGTATAAGGAGAGATTATACTACTTGGTACCTTCATGGGGAAGGTGATAGTGAAGAGGAAGGTGATAGTGAAGTGGAAGGTGATGATGATGATGATGGTATGCTATATGGTGATATGTTTGATATGATCAAGGATGTTTATCCACAGGTGGTGCGTGACAGGGAATCAAGTGGAAATGAACCACAAGAGCCAAATGGAGATGCAAAGAAATTTTATAGATTGTTGGAAGATGTTAAACAGCCTTTGTATCTAGATTGTGAAAAGTATTCAAGCTTGTCCTTCATAGTCAAGTTATTGCACATAAAGTGCGTATCATCATGGAGCAACAAGTCTTTTAGTATGTTGATGGAGTTGTTAAAGGATGCATTTCCTATGTGTGAGAGACTACCTAGCTCGAACTATGAGGCAAAAAAGATTGTCAATGATCTAGGCCTCCATTATGAGAAGATAGATGCGTGCAAAGATGATTGTGCACTTTATTATAAGGAGTATTCAGAAGCGACTCAATGTCCAGTTTGTAAACTTTCAAGATGGCAGCCAAATAAGGGTGGTAAAGGGAAAAATAAAAAGGTACCATGGAAGGTTTTGCGGTATTTTCCACTTAAATCAAGGCTACAACGATTGTTTATGTCAACAAAGACTGCTGCGGATATGAAATGGCATCATGAAAAACGTGTTAATGATGGAGTGTTACGACATCCAGCAGATTGTGAAGCTTGGAAAAAATTTGACCAAATTCATGAGTCATTCGCAATGGATCCTCGTAATGTTAGGCTTGGACTAGCAACAGATGGGTTTAACCCATTTGGAAATATGAATATTAAATACAGTATTTGGCCTATTATCTTATTTCCATATAATCTTCCCCCTTGGATGTGCATGAAAGAGCCTTACTCATTGATGTCATTACTTATACCAGGCCCAAAGGGTCCTGGGAATGACATTGATGTATTCTTGAGGCCGTTGATTGATGAGTTGAAAGAATTGTGGGAAGATGGGGTGTGTACATATGATGCTTCAACAAAAGAGAACTTTCAGACGAGAGCAGCAGTGTTGTGGACTATCCATGACTTTCCTGCATATGCTGTTATTTCTGGTTGGAGTACAAAGGGAAATTTGGTGTGTCCTTGTTGTCATAGTGAGACTACTCATTGCAGGTTACGAAATGGATATAAGATATGCTATATGGGACATCGTCGTTTTTTGGCCTTAGACCACAAATGGCGGAATAAGAAGTCACAATTTAATGGTAAAAAAGAAAGGAAGACAGCACCTAAACGATTATCTGGTGATGATGTGTTAAATCAAATTCTTCCATTAAAGCCAATAATATTTGGGAAAGGCCAGAAAAAGCAATTTTTAGAAGGGCACGGGCAGTTTCATAATTGGAAGAAGCATAGCATTTTTTTTGAATTGCCATATTGGAAAACACTTTTGTTACGTCACAATTTGGATGTGATGCATGTTGAAAAAAATATATTTGACAGTGTGATTGGGACAATTATGAATATTAAAGATAAAACGAAAGATTCTTTAAGCACTCGTCTTGATCTAAAAGAAATGGGCATACGACATACACTCCACCCCATAGAGGTTAATGGGAAGATAGAGTTACCCCCAGCTTGCTATACACTGTCAAATGATGAGAAAATGGCCATTTGCTTATGGGTAAAAAATCTTAAATTTTCAGATGGCTACTCTGCAAATTTATCTCGATGTGTGAATATTGAAGAGAGAAAAATTTCTGGTATGAAGACTCATGATTGTCATGTTTTCCTAGAAAGATTACTCCCACTTGCAGTGCGTGACTTTTTACCTAAAAAAATATCTGATGCTTTGACTGAGTTAAGTAACTTTTTCAAAGAATTGTGTTCCAAAGTGTTACGAGTGGATGATTTGGATCGTCTTGAAACCCAAATTGCAATAACCCTCTGTAAATTAGAACAAATATTTCCACCTTCTTTCTTTGATGTAATGGTTCACTTGGCCATTCACCTATCTTGGGAAGCTAAAGTTGCAGGTCCAGTGCAATACAGATGGATGTATCCAGTTGAGAGGTAAAGTTTACAAAATTTCATTATAATCTAAATTACAATTGCACACTAGTATTTTATTTTTGATAAAATTTCATATTATGCCTTCAAATATAGGTATTTGCACAAGCTTAAGAATTATGTCCGTAATAAGGCACACGCAGAAGGGTCTATTGCAGAAAAGTATTTAGCAGATGAATGTCTAACATTTTGTTCTTGCTATTTACATGGAATAGAAACCAAATTTAATCGGGTAGAGCGAAATTATGATGGAGGTACTTCTACATGTGCAAATACTTCTCAATTGTCCATATTCTCAACACCGGGTCGACATTTAGGGAAAGCAATAAGGTGTGAGTTGAATGATGATCTTCACAATGCAGCAACATTTTATGTCCTTCAAAATTGTGTTGATGCTGATCGATTTGTTGAGTAAGATGATCTTCACAAAAATTACTTCTTTGATATTCTCATGATATGATATTAAAACTGATTATGATATTTAACTGTGTGCAGAGAACATAAGAACATCCTTACAAGTGCAGGTGTTCTTGACATTGATAGGGTGCATAGACAAGAATTTATTGCGTGGTTTGAAAAAAGAGTAAGTAATTTATTTTGAAAATGTATGTCTGTTTATATTTTAACTACTACAATTTGAGTTTAACCTTATTTAGGTTTTATTGTAGATCACCAACTTATATAATACAAGGCAAGTTGATGGGCATATGCTTTCATTAGCTCGGGGCCCTGAGAAAAGGGCTATTTTTTATCGAGGTTACAATGTTAATGGGTTCAGATTTCATACAAATCAATGTGATGAAAGTAAAAGAACACAAAATAATGGAGTTATGGTGAGAGGGGAGGATCAAAGTTGCAATGTGCCTTATTATGGACAACTAACAGACATTGTTGAACTTCAATATACCGAAGGGAACAAAGTTGTGTTGTTTAAATGTGATTGGTATGATGTATCTCGTGAAGGAATTGGTTATAAGAGAGATCGTCACGGAACCACTGTTGTTAATACATCACGAAAGTTGAAAACTGTAGAGCCATTTGTATTAGCATGTCAAGCAACTCAAGTTTACTATGTTAATGGAATAAAAGATCCCACATGGAATGTTGTGATTGAAACCAAACCACGAAACCTTTATGAAATGCCATTAGATGAAGAAGAGCCATACCAAGAAGAAGAAAATTTACACTGTAATGCAAATGTGCTGCAAGAAGAAAATGAGGATGATAATATAGATTGGAGTAGGAGTGGTGTTGAGAATATGATAATCGAGTGACATGAAAGGCTTACGGCCTCCACTCCATCACAGTATTTGGCTTCATCCTGATTAGTCATTCGTGTGCATAATACTAAGAATGCTTATTGAAAAAGAAATTTAGTTACAGACAAGGTACGGGCAGTTATCTTTCTTAATTCTCTAAGGTTATTACCCTAAAAGTATAGAATGCTCTCATGGACCCCATTGAGTTTAATATGTGATTGTACTATCTATTTTGACTCTGTTTGAGCTTGAAGTTGCTTTTTTTTTTTTTTTTTTTGGTAAGAGATACTATTGTTGGCTTTATGAATGTGTCCCCTTCATGCTTATACATCTATTTTGTTTCAAACATGCACTTTAGACTAGGGAGGTAGGGACAATGGAGTCATGAACACAATTTAAACCGCATATTTAAGCTTGATCAAAATTCTTGGATACATGGAAGTTATTAGCAAGGGCATTGACCTTTAATATATCAATTGCAATCGACTCAAAAAATAGCATTAAAAATTTACCTCTTTACTTGATTTCTTTATTATTTAAGCCAACGTCTATTTGGAAGTAGAGTCGAATTTGTTTTGAGAATATCAAAATGTCTATAAGTTCATAATAAGAATGATTTAAAGCTTTTAGTGGTGAAACAAGGATTAAATTTTAGTTTATTTTGCTAGACTCTCGTATGATCTTGTTACTTACATGTAACACAATGGTGGATTTAATGGTTTAGAAACATTTCTGCAATAAGCGTGAGTTTTCATAAGTAAATTTTTTTTTTTTTTTTTTTTGGTTTGTAATTAGGGTGTTAATGTTAGCGGTGGTTGATTTTCTGAATTTTAGATTGCAGGGACAGTAAGAAAGCTGGGCATTTTGGTGGTTGCGGATGAAGTTTATCACCATCTCACTTTTGGAACTAATCCATTTGTGCCAATAGGAGTATTTGGATCAATAGTGCCTGTTCTCACACTAGGTTCCATATCAAAGAGACGGCTTGTACCAGTTTTAAAGTTTTTGGATCCAAGTCTAAATTACTGCCTCCAATTCTCACTACTTAAATGCCTTGCACTGATTTTAAAACTGAGCTTTATTTTTTTGTTCATCTTATTTCCCAGTACTATGAGTGATTGGCAATTACTGATTGCTATATGTGTTATGGATATGTAAATAACATTTTTACTATAGTCTAGTTCATGCAACTTTCCAAAGAAGTGATCACGTAGTTCTTGTAGTGGTTAATTACATGATAGAAAATGATGGATAAATTAGAATTATGAAGTTCAAAGTCAAGCTGAGTCCGAAGGTTTCAAAGAATTTGAGCAAACCATTTATAAGTTGGTGGCCTAATTGAAAACCAGAGATGAAAAACAAGATATTATGAATTTTAATAGGCATAATTTTGAATACAAATTTTTTATCACTTTATGTTTCACCAATCATTATATTCTTTGAATTTTAGAATGACTTTTATCTCCAAAGAAAATTAATATTTTCATGATTATTTGCGAAGGCCAATTGTGGCCCTCGCAAATAATTAAGTATTAGTGAGGGTATATTTTTAACTCACACAAAAATTAAACTTTTTGCAAGGAATTTTTATTGTCCCTCGGAAATAATTTGGTGGGAATATTTTCCTCCAAAATTTTTTACATTTTAATGATTATTTGTGAAGGTCAATCTTAGCCCTCGCAAATAATTTAATATTAGTGATGGCATTTTTTTAACCGTCACAAATAATACACTTTTTGCGAGAGATTTTTAATTGTCTCTCGCAAATAATATGGAGGGAAAATTTCCCTCCAAAATATTAGTATTTATGACGGCTATAACTCATAATTGCGACAGCTTTTTTTACTGGTCACAAATATTTCACATTTTACGAAGTATTTGCGAGGGCTATATTTTGCCATCACAAATAAGATTTTTTGAGAGGGTTTTTTGGGTCCGTCAAAAATTCTTGGTCGCTAATAGGCATTTTTTTTGTAGTACTATGCAACACAGTCATTTTTTTCGTATGCGATGCATGTGAACAAAAAGTTAATCAAGATATAAAATTGTAGATAAGCATACAGTAGAAAAGCATAGAGCATATGGTAGAAAAGCTTCATGAACGTACCTCAAGACCAGGATAACAAATGGAGGCACCAGTAATATTCCAATAAAAAACCCCATCACTTGATTTATCCCTGCCGTAGTAGAGCTAGCGAAGCAAGCCCGTCCGTAGTAGCAAATCCCTTGAAATAATCTGAAAAAAAATTCTGGAATGATACATAACAAAAGTAAGGAATAAGGTTATGTATAGAAAACACGCTTCATACTAGCCCCATTGTCATATTCTTTTTTTCTTTTCTTTTTTTGATACAAGATAGAAATTTACTCTAGCCTAATCTAAGTGTATATGTGTGTGAAGCTCCTTATTGGAGACTTGAACCCTGGCCCTTGTCCCCCACACCCTACAAGCACATATACTTGTGGAATAACCATTGCACCAAGGGTATACGGTGGTCCCGTTGTCATATTACTGATTCCTTTCGTTTCATTTCCTTTTAATTACTAAAATATGACTTGGTAGCAAAGAGTCAATGGTGGCCTTGGATATACAATAATACAAGCAAAGCCTAAGTGAATGACATATAGAAAACCTTTATGCTAAAAAAGTGTACAGTCGATTTAGTTACTTTGTTACGAGTGTCATTTAGATTTCAATATGATTATTAGATCGGATTAAATTCTCATTTTTCTATTAACTTAAAATTTTGAATAAGTGATATGATTAATTAAGATATGCTAAATACAAACAAGATAAAAATAAAAAATGTAAGAAAAGATCAAAGAACACCCAAAACTAGGGCTGCATCCACATACTTATATTAAGGTATTTAACGACCATTGCAAAAAGAGTAACATGGACTACATAATATATATATATATATATATGTATGTATTTATCTATATGTTTATAAACATATAATGTAAAGTCCACATAAGAGAACCAAGTACTAGTAACCCGACAATGAACATGGTCTGATGGTCATCACCGACGCTAGGGACGAAGCCAGAACTGGAAGTTAGGGAGATCAGTTTTATTGTTAGTTGCATGTGGTGACTCTAGCTTCCGGCTCAGTTGCTTAACAGCTAATGAGTTTTTTTTTGTGCATCCAAGTATGGACGAAATTATTTTGTTTAAAATTTTTTAAAGGGTCAAGTTGTTTGTTTTAGGTAAAATTGGTTGATTGAGTTTAATTGTTTTTAGCTTTACTATTGGTAATTTTTGTTGTTGAATAATTTTTTTGGGCTTGTTTATTTTGCTTTAGATTTTAGATCTGGCCTTTAAAAGGAGAAAATGCTAGAATTACAAACTTTTTTTACAAATTATTAATGTGATGAGTGGTTATTAGTAAGTTAAAATGCGATGTAAGTGATGAGCCCAGATGCAAACTAATAAAAGTTTACTACCACAACAGTTTGTAAAAATGTTATAGAAAATTTTGTGGCTAGTGCAGTACTCCTAAAAGAATCAATGATAATATTAAGGAGGGCAAAGTGTGATTTTATAGAACAAAATTGCTAAAATTGATGACTATGTATCTATTAATTATAAAAAATAAAATAAAAAATTAGGAGAGGTCATTGCCCCCTTTAGTCCAAGTCTTCCTCCATCCCTGACCGACGCTGTGTGACCACAAGAGATGGTTTTCATTCTTTCAACTCTTTGCTTTTTCTTTCTTTATTTTTTGTTGTGTTGTATAAGCTAAAGATGTTTGTGTTTAATTATGTTTTTGGGTGCATTATATACTGCGAGATTGAAATTTGAAAGCATTCCTTTTATTAGAATGCAAATCTTATCTCACTTATATATTCTATTAATTTCAACTTGCCATCCTTATAAAGTAACGGAAATTTTTTAGAATGGAAAAAAAAAAAAAAAAAAACAAAAACAAATCAAACACCTTGGCTTAACATAATTATTGGTTGGAGCATAATGATAAATTTATTGTTAAAAAATTAGAATATAAAAAAGAGGTATATTCTTTTTTGTGGATATTGCTTTATAAATTTGCTATAATTGCTTAATATTGAAATTAAATCCGAATTTGGCAAGGATGGGATGTAAAACCCATGTTTTAAACCATATACAAATATCACTATTATATTAGTAGTATTGTACAATAGTGATTTTACGTAGTGTTCATATGTTTAAACCGAAAATATTTAACTATTAACTTGCTATAATTTATGTCATTTATTTTTTCTCTACATGGGATGTTCGCTTGATTAAAAGGAGGAAGAGGTATGTAAAAAATGAATTTGTTCAAATATAACTAATGATTTGTTTATTTCATGAGCTTACTAATTTGTGAATTTGCACCACACTCCCAATTAGCTTACTAATTTGTTAATTTGATACTAATTTTGGATGATAGTGTTGATATTATACATCAACACTAGCACGACTAGCTTTATGCTTGATTTCATTATGTATTTGGCTTTGTTTCAAGTCTCATTTTGTTTGTTTCCTTTTAATTAATTCCTTTTTTTTTTTTGTCTTGCTCTTGCCTCAGTCTGGTTGTTGGAATAAATGTAAAAGACATGATTGTTAAGTCAAATTAACATCAGTAGGGGCTAGAGAGACTCTGGAGGTTTCAAATATTAATAGCTTCACTATGTTTTTGTACGTACTGTATATAGGCAGGAGAATTGTTTACTTGTTTGTGCCCGTGTTTGGTGAAAGTAATTGTGGGTGGCAATGTGTATTGTTGAGGTTTGGGAAATTTTTCTTTGAGTACCATCTACATTTTTTTTTTTTAAAGATTTTGTGCTTATTGCCTGGAATATCCAGCAATTTTGTGGACATTGTAGGTGTTATTAGTGTTACAAGTAGCAATGAGACGCTTTCAGAGTATTCCATAGTACTTAGCAATTTCTATTGTGCTTTCGCCATTGACCATTCAAAAACCCTTGGCCTGCTTAGCAATGTTTAGTTCCATGGCTATTTGTGATAGAATAAAGTTGTCACATGTTTGCAATTGTCATTTGATGGTTGCACAATGCAACATGCCAACATGCTTTACGTAACCCTTGGGTCTGTTGCTTTGTTTTGAGACTTTTGTTGATCTATTTTCCCTGTACAGGAAGTTTTGTCGATTTCTCTTGTGAATGTTACTTGGAACAGGATAAATGGGAGGAAGTAATAAAATTAATGATAAAAACGAAAAGGTTGAATTGCATATTTGGTGATTAAATGTTTCAAACTTGTTCTTATACTTTAAAATAACTCACTAATCCCTGTACTATTAAATTTATTTCAAAAGGGTTCATATTGTCATTCGATGGATAGAAAACATTGATGTGGCAAACAGAATTTATGCCACATCATAGGCTCTATGTCATCAAAGTGACTTACCTTTTATCAATTCCATTTGTTATGCTAGTATTTTCCATTCAATAAATAAATAATACAGATATATTTGAAACAGATATATTTGAAACATTTTAAAGTATAAAGGACAATTTGAAACAAAAGTCAAAGGCTGATGGCCAAATATATAATTTAACTAAACAATAGGAGCAAGCAAATTAATGAACATATAGATTTAAAGAAACAATTAACTTGCTTACTTGATCCCCCTAATTGTGCCCAGTTAAAATTTGATCTTCTGAAAGTAAATTTGTGGCATTAAAATATTAGTCAAAACCACTGAAATGCCGATGTACATCAATAGGCATCGGTTGCTCAGGAGTAAGATCATACTTAACAGCCCTGAAGGCCTATGTTTCATACATCCTTCACTGCTTGCTTTGCCATCTAGGAAGCCTTGAGTTCTAACGTAAGGCCGCTACTTCAACATTAGCTGGAATAGTGATAACCTTTATATATCCTTTATTTTTTGTTGCCTTGAGAGCTTCCTTGACAGCCAGATAGATGATCGCCACCCTTGGTAGCTAAACTAAGATCCTTTTGCCTTTTCGATCTCAACAAACAAAACCTAACCCTGCTTATCTTTTATTCTTTGATCTACAATCTGACACTAATAGAATACCTTGTCAGCTCACACATTCCACAAAGCCTTAATTTAGTTTCCCCTATATAGATTATTGTGAAGAAACCTGTTGCCTATCAAAGGTTTCCCAGCAAGTGCAAAATAAATTATGCAGAAGACAGGACAGCCTCAACATTGATGAGCATTCACTAAAGAACAGATTTGTTCCTGAAATACCACAGGTTTTACAACTTCCCCTGCAAAAATGAATGAAAAATCAAGATATTTCTTATGTTATCATTACCCCATTAATTAGTTTTATCCTCCACTGCTGTAAGTATCGTCAATTACAAACAAACTAATCTCTCATTTCATAAATACATCAAACTAATTCCATTTTACGCTACATTCACATAATAGCTGTTCAGTGCTTTTTTATTTTTGTGCCACATGGCAATTGCCCATTTGAAAAACAAATATTGGGCCATTAGCATATAAGGTCCAAGCTGGATAGTCACATGTGGATTGAGCCCTATGCCCAATTATTAACAAACAATTTTGGCCTATAGATGGTCACAACTGAATTATAAAACTAGCTTTCTGTGACGGAGAAGCTTTGAATAAGTGTTGGAACATAGTAAAGGTAACTAGAGTGAGAAATAAGAAGATATATGAACCTACTACAAACAAGGATTATTGAGTATCAAACCCACGAGGACTGTATAAACTATAAACACACCACAAGGCTAGTCTTCCTGTAATTCTTCTAAAAAATTCCATAACCTTAAATATTAAGCTATAGACAATAGGAGGTTACAGAAAAGGCTAAGTAACCTGCTACAGTAATAAGCTACTGGATAAGCAACTACTCTTCCTTGAATTTTAACATCACTAAATGCCTCATTTGTTCCTCAAAAATAACTTTTTTTTTTTCTTGATAAGTTTAGACTCATTAACTAACGGAGGAGGGAGTATCATTTAAGCTACAACTCATTAACTCCTCAAAATAATGAACTCAGCTTTTTGAATATTCTTCAATCATAGTCAAGCTCCTATGTCAGCACTTCTTCTGTTCCATGCCAAATAGAAACCAGCATTATTTGATTCTTTCTTTTTTCCTTTGGTTTTCTTTTTTATTTTTATTTTTTAAGAATAAACTTGTAGGGGTCCCGTTTCTGTCCTGTTAAAGCATCTTAACACATTTATAAAAGACATTGACATTGGATCTCATGACCAACAAACCATCCTGTTACTTTTGTACCAAATTGCAATCTAAGTTTCCAAACCATCCATGTTTCCAGTTTTCACTACACCTTATCATAGGAGAAAATATATAATGTTTGAACATAATAAATTAATAGTTTAATTGAATTACATATAACAGGCAACGACTAGACTTAATATCATTAGAGGGAACACAAAATTAAAAATTTTAATTCGGCCAAGCCAATGGACATATAACCACACAAAAAATACTAGACTTTACAAAAATAATATTTAGCATTAACTTCACATCTGCCAAACTTTGAAATGAATATTGACAAATATAAGTTCAAAGCAACCAAAATAAGCGCACAACAAAATTGCAACAAAGATAAAACTGTTAAAGGGACAAAAAGTCTAGTCACAAAAACGAAGATAAATATCATCTTATAAAAAGTGTAAAATTAACTTGAAGCCAATATTCGTCACTTACAAATTGAATTCTGCATGGTTATAATATGAAAGGTGTTCTTAACATTGGGAAACTAAAATGCCTTCACACTAACTTCTGAAGCAATTCTTGAATGTTTCTATTAGCTTGACTAGATGATAGCAAGTCAACCAAGATGGTTGTGGTGGTCACATCTGCTGAGAAACCCTTGTCAACCATTATTTGGAGATATTTCATTGCCTTTGATGCCTCATTATGCTGCAACAACCCTTGGATGATTGTGTTATATGTGCAATCACTTGGTGAACAACCATTCCCATCCATTTTCTCAAGCAGTTCAATTGCTTCATCTATTAATCCCTCTTCGCAAAGCCCTTTGATCATTATAGTGTAAGTCTGAACATCAAGTTGCAATCCTTTGGTTGAAACGCAATAAAAGAGTACTTTTGCAGTCGTAAGTTTCTTGGCATTACATAAACCATCAATCAAGATGCCGTAAATCACAATATCTCAGTCCAGCCTTTTGTCTTCCATCTCCTGAAACAATAACATTGCCACAGCAACTAGTCTATTCTTACATAAGCCATCTAACAAAATGGAATAGGTTTGGGGATTTGGATGTTGGCCACAAGCTTGCATCTTATGGAGTAGCTCCAGTGCAGCTTGAGGTCTCTCCACTTGGAAAAACCCATCGATGAGAGTGCTATAAGTCACAACATTAGGAATCACTCCCTTGTTGGACGTTTCATGAAACAGACTCATTGCCTCATCAATTCTTTTATTTTTGCAATATCCATTTATCAATATGCTATAGCTAAACACATCAGGCAAATAACCCCTCTCATTCAATATGTTAAAGGCGTACACATTCGGCATGATCTTCCTTTGTGTCATCTCATTCAACAAAGCAGCAGCCTCCCTCCACCGGCCAAAATTGCATAGGCCCTGAATTAAGTAGGTGTAAGTTACCACCTCTCTTTGCTCATCATTTCAGAAAAAAGGTTCAAAGCCACAGTTACCAATCTATCCTTACATAAACTGTCAATGATTGTGCTATAGAGCACCACATCAGGTTCAAATTTACCTTTTTCTATCTTCCTAAGCAACCTAATAGCCACACCAGTCTTGCCAATCTTACAATGCAGACCGTTTACTATCGTCCCACAAGTAATTACATTAGGTTGATACCCTTTGTTCTCCATTTCCTCTACCAACCTCAAAGCTCCAGAAATATTACCTTGAAGACAGACCTTTAAGAAGAGTGTTTAGAGTAGATCGGGTAGGTTGATAACCAAGTTTCAAAATTGTTGCTAAGACAGAGAAACCAATATCAACCCGGTTCAAATGGCAGTAGCAATTAATCAAAACATTGAGAGTATGAACATTGGGAGTAATTCCAAAGGAGCCCATATCTCTAATTAGATTAATGACTACAGAGTAATGCTTCATTCTTGCAATGGACAATTGAGTAAAATCCACAATGGAAGGCAAAGGGTGCATGTGAAGCATCGTATGAAACAAAATCCGATTCTGATTTGGACTTAAACAAAATCCGGTAAACTTGTAGCTGTGGTTTTAAGTCCTAAGGCATGATCAAGATTCTTAAAGGTTCCACATTTGCAGTAATCTCTCACAGATTTCAACAACTAATTCCGATTCTGATTTGGGGTTTTTGCATTTTCTCTACTGCTAAAAGTAGAATAAGTAAAAGCATGAAATGAGAGGCTTACTCTAATAATGAAAGGATTGCATATAAAAACAAGAGATGATGTTGATTTACCCATTTCATCGAGAAGAAGAAGAAGAAGAAGAAGAAGCAGCAAATCTGGTTTGCTACCAATTCGGTTAGGATCGGGTTTGGATTCAAGAACTTCAAAAAGGAGAAATCTTGGTCCGGTCCTGTGGTGATGGAGACTGGAGCAGCGAAGGTGAGAGTGAAGGAATGATTTAGATATATTTTTAACTTATTTTGTTTTGTTATTAGCTATTACACTGCTCCTTCAAAAAAATGGTTTGATTTTTTAGGTGAAAATAAAAAGTGACCAAGGGTCCGTTTAGATACCATTGATTTTGCTGAAACTGAAACTGAAACTAAAAACTGAAAAATACTGTAGTAAAATGTGTATACTGTAGCGCAGCTGAGAATATAAAAAGGTCCACGTTTTACTGTAGCTCAGCAAAAACGTCTCTTTTTTTTCCCCTGCTACTCACCCACCAGAGAAGAGAGTCTCGCGCCCACCAGCGGTATTTGCGAGGTCCGGCGCCGGCGAAGAGCTCAAACGAGAAATGCACGAGGAACAGAGCCCAATTTGACGCCGGCGAAGACAACCCAGTCCTTTCAGAAACCCATTTCACCCTCTTCTCTAAGGTCACTGTTCTCAAATTTCAAAAACCCATTTCAGAAAACCACAAGCAAAACACAAACGAATCCGTGCCTAAGGTGAGTGTTCTCACATTTTTTCCTTATTTTGTTATCTATCTGGTTCGAATTTCAGTTCTTGTTAATCCTAGACTTTTCTTTTCATCTTTTGTGTTCTCACGTATACCACGATTCCTTGATTTTGTCCAGTTTATAAATTTTAAAGGTTGTTGGAATGAAATGAAGTCTACTTGCCCTTATTCTCACTAGCTTTTGGTTAATTTTTAGACTAGATTTTCGTTTAGTTAAATTGTTTTCAATTTTCAATGCTATGCAATAATTCTGTGTGTGTGTGTCTGTGTGTGTGTGTGAAGTAAGTGAGTTTTTTTGAATGCTATGCAATAATTCAATGCTATGCAATACTGATGAGTTTTTATGAATTGGTAATAGTCAGTCAGTCAGCCAAGTGAAGTAGGTGATAGTTTTTTGTGATGAGTTCTTATTGGTAATACTCGTAATAGTCAGTCAGTCAGCCAAATTGGTAATAGCCTTTTTATTTTTATTTTTTATGAATTGGTAATACTCCTAACACTGATGAGTTCTTATTTCAGTTTTGTTATGATTGTTTAACAGGGTGCTGAACTATAGGTGGGCATAAAAAGGCTAATTAAACACATCAAACCATCGTTCTATGACTTTTGCTGCCTGTGCTTATTGGATAAGTGCTGGCCAGATCTGGTGGTCCAGGAATTCTAAGTTAGATTTTGCTTTGTTCCCCCTTGTCCCACATCATGTTTATAATTCTGAGAAATTGAGCATAAATTATTAGCAATTGCTCCAATCAAAATGAAAAGGAAGTTAAGAAACAACAGAAAATTAGAATTTGATGGCTGAATTTGAACAATCAACCTATTCCATTACATTACTAGTGCAAAATTGGTGTGGTATTGGAAACAGAAAAGTCCAACTTTTGGGTTGAGAAAAGAAGATACGAAAGAGTTAGTTAACCATCTGCTGCATATGGATTGAGATGAATGACAATAATGGAAAGAGAAATAGAAGTCATCATTTATGTTGGATATTAAATATGTGACCATTTACATTGAATTGGAATAGTTAGTTATCGTCATAACTTCAATAGTACATCACATAAATTCCTGCAAGCATTCTGAGCTGCCACTTAACATGAATTCTCTGGTATAATCAAGTAAACCAGTTGAATCATAAAAGTGCGGTGCCTTCACTTGGATAGTCTAGGTGGCCATGATTCTTATAGCATGTCAGCCGTTCCTTGGTTATCATTTCTTATTTCAGTTAAATATCTGATCTTTCTTTTACTTCAAATTTTTTTTTGAAATGACTACTTTGTTTGTATCTTACATTAAATAGGGAGCTCAAGCTTCTTGTTCTTACTTTAATACAATTACTAGATTCAACTCCCTTATGCTATTAATTGGCATGTGGAGGGTCAATTTTCTAGTAAGTTTATGTGTTATCTGACTCTCTTGTTTGCATTGGTTTGTCCTCAAAGCTTCTAACAGAAAAGGGGCTTTTGTTTGGGACTAATATATTCTACATCATCCACTTTGCACCTTCGTACAGGACATTTAAAATCTGATCTCCTTGTTTTAGCTGCCTTTCTTGAACACTGCCAACCTTGAAATATTGATTGTGGATACATGTTCAAGTTATTTTACAACATGTGAGTATATGGCATCTCTAGTTGTTTTAAATATTGCCATTTAGGCAAATGCTTGTCTCCCCATTTCTGATCATTTCGTGAATTTCACATTTTTGTTGTTCCCGTTTTCAGGAGAGCTCATCAAAAGGGAATATAGGTGAACTAATCAATCTCAGCTTCCCAAGCCTTGAACAAGTCAAGATAGAATCCTTTCTCAGAACAGATAATGCATTAAATTTTGTGAGGATTTTAGAAAAGCAAGAACTGGTCTTGGAAGATATTGAATTGATTCCCGCGAAGGTGGCCAAGGACTTGATTCCAAGATATTAGTGGATTTGAATGAAATTTGTCAAGTGACACCAACCAGGGGTGGACTTTAGTTTCTGCTGTTGGATTTATGGTTTGGTTGTGTGATGTCCAGATTGATATTGAATTAGTTGAGTGTATTATGTGGATGTATGTTGAGTGACTTGGTCCCACATTGGAAATAAATTGAGTCGAGTGTAGATGTAACTAGTGCTTTTCTTAGGTTTTTTGAAAATGATTTTTATGTTTATTTCTTTTTGTAAGAGAAAATGATTGTCTTGCAAGACTAATAAAGCCAATAGCATCTTTCTCTTTTATCAGAATAAGGTGTGTCTAAATTACTAATAATAAAAGAAACCTCACTAAATCAAGTTTCCAGTGCTCAAAAGATGAAGTATATATGGTTTGAAGTAGATGGTGTTTGAGCTTCAATCGTATATAACTCATACAATCAAGTTTCCCAACCTCATTTAATTTAATAGCTTAGGTTATGTCCATGATGTGCATGTCGATTATCCAATCTAAAATAACCTCAACTTTAAGGACAAAAAGTGTATTTCAAAATTTTTTATTATATTTTATATTTTATTGATATGATAGCTATGAACATATAATCATTTATCCATAATCTTTATCATTAGAGATCAAAACATCAATTCAATTTTGGTGGTACTTAGCAAAATTAAAACCTAATTCTTTTTTCAAAAGAGAACTGATTTTTCCAGTTAAGCTCATTACAATTCACAATTTTTTCTATAATTTATTAAGTCATCGAATTTATCTTCTGTTCATGCAAGATTTTATATTAACCAGATATCAAGATGTATGAGTATATGGTTGAAACCTCTTAATTAAGAAAAGGCAAACTCACTATGCAATACTGATGAGTTTCATAAATCAAAGGTATTACAATCAAGTTTTGTGAGCCATTAGTTCTGCTTACCAACAAAAAATTACCATAATACAAAATAGTTTTACAATGAAGTTTTTGAACCATCAATTATGGTTCGTACATATCGATGCTGTGATACTATTTCGAATCTGTTTCATTTCAGCTTCGTCCAAGTAAGAGACCACATTTGTCACGCCATCGTAATGACCATTTTCACTACTTCCACTTGCGTCGCTTGCAGAACGGCCAGGGTTAACGTCATTTTGATCATGTGTTCTAATAAAATTGTGAAGAACCATGGTAGCAACAATGATATAATTTTGAGTGCGTATATGAAAGGCTGGCATATATCTCAAAATTTTCCATCTATTCTTCCAAACTCCAAAAGTTCGTTCTATGACCGAACGAAGTGAGGAGTGGACATAATTAAATCTCTCCTCTGGATGATGTAGCTCTGTACCTCTTTGAAAATTGGGCATGTGGTACCTCTCTCCCTTATATGGTGCAAGGAACCCGCTCTTCATAGGATACCCCGAATCGACCAGATATTACTTTCCTGCAAATGATCACATTTATTACATAAGCATTTTCACTACATAATACATACATTAATGCTGTAATTAAATTGCATATTTACAGACCAGGAGGAGGTTTAGGGAAGTTGTCACTCTCATTATTCAGGCAATTTAAAAAGATCCTTGTGTCGTGTGCAGACCCTTCCCATCCAACACATGCAAATGTGAATTTCATATCGAAATCACATGCGCACATGCAGTTTACCGTTATGGCCCCTTTCCTTCCTCTATACAGGTGTTGCTCCTCAACTGGTAAGACCACGGGGACATGAACCCCATCAATTGCCCCAATGCAACCCTAACCATTGCCAAAAAAATGCGATGTGAAAATGACATACGTGGTATGACCATAAAGATAATTTGAATAAAATTACAAAACACCAAATTCACAAAGTACCTTGAAATGTGGCCAATAGCGAGTGGACCCTCGAATACGTGATGGGACGGTATGAAATGTAGGATCAGTAGGCTTGATAATGTCTGCTGCCATAACCGTGGCTAACAAGGTAACTACTGTGGCCACGTGTCGATGCACTGTCTCACCGAAATGCTGAAATCTATCTTGCATCATTCTGTTACCCATGGCATTACCTAGTAGCGTCAATGTCATTGCCACTGACTCCTCCAAGCAAACTCGTTTGGTACCATTATATCCATACCGAGTGCGCAATGTATGACACAATTGTCGAAACACGTGGCTAGACATTCTAAACGCATTGTGACATTTCTTCTAATTTCCATCCAATGTATATTGTACCCATGCATACCCTGTTTGTATATTTGTATGCATTGGTACTTTGTTCATATGGGTCTCCACGTAAGCTACGACACTTGCACACCCAGATACATATGCTGCGAGTACAATGTTGTCACTAATCTCAAACTCTGCGTCCCTGCATGTGTTACTAACTTTAATTGCATGTACAAAATGTGGAGTAATAGTATAATACGTAGGCTAAATATAAGTTACTAGTATAGAAACTTACTGGTCTTGGGAATCGGATGAGTCATTTAGCAAATCCATTTGGAATTTGTATACCTTGAGACTTTTTCTTTTTATGTCTGTGGAAAGCCAATACACACATATGAAGCAGTCAATTGGGTATAAAGGAACAGAAAAAGCATTAAAATAAGTTAATTAAATTCCTTTTTTCTTTATGTATTTTTATTTTTTTTCTTGAGTTTGTGTTTTATGTTAAATTTAAAATCCTTTGTTGTTTATGCCTTTCCAATCCCAAAAAAATAAAAAAGATTGGTTAAAAGCATTAAATAAGTTAATTAATAACTTCACACACACACATACACAGACACACCTGTCCTGCACTGCACACACACACACTCAGCCTCCACACACTGCACACACAGACACTGTGCATTGCACTGGTGCAGCACACACACTACACTGGTGCAGCACACACACACACACACTGCACACACAGCACACACACACATACATTGCACTGGTGCAGCACACAAGCTCAGCTGCACACACACACACACACACACACACTGCACTGCACTGGTACAGCACACACACATTGCACACACAGCACACACACACTTACATTGCACTGGTGTAGCACACAAGCTCAGCTGCACACACACACACACACACACACACACACACACACTGCACTGCACTGCACTAGTGCAGCACACACACACTGCACACACAACACACACACACACAGCCTGCAAACAATGTGGACACACACACACACACTGCACTGCATTGCACCCACACACACACATTGCACTGCATTGGTGCAGCACACCCACACACCCACACTGCACTGCATTGGTGCAGCACACCCACACACCCACACTGCACTGCATTGGTGCAGCACACACACACACACACACACACACACACACACTGCACACACACACACACACACACACACACTGCACTGGTGCAGCACATACACACACACACACACACACACACACACACACACTAGCACTGGTGCAGCACACGCTGCACAGCACAGCAGGACACCCTGCACACACACACACACACCTTGCCTTACTGGTGCAGCTCAACTGCACACACTGCACACACACACACACACAGCCTGCAAACAATGTGGATACACACACACACACACACACACACACACACACACACACACACACTACACTGCACTGCACCCACACACACACACTGCACTGGTGCAGCACACCCACACACACACACTGCACTGCACTGGTGCAGCACACCCACACACATACACACACTGCACTGGTGCAGCACACACACACTGCACACACACACACATACTGCACTAGTGCAGCACACAAGCTCAGCTGCACACACTGCACTAGTGCAGCACACACACACACACACACACTAGCACTGGTGCAGCACACGTTGCACAGCACAGCAGGACACCCTGCACACACACACATACACCTTGCCTTACTGGTGCAGCTCAGCTGCACACACTGCACACACACACACACAGCCTGCAAACAATGTGGACACACACACACACTGCACTGCACTGCACCTACACACACACACTGCACTGGTGCAGCACACCCACACACACACTACACTGCACTGGTGCAGCACACACACACACACACACTACACACACACACACACACACATACACACACACACACACACACACTGCACTGGTGCAGCACACACACACTGCACACACACACACACACTGCACTGGTGCAGCACACACACACACACACACACACACACACATACACACACACTAGCACTGGTGCAGCACATGCTGCACAGCACAGCAGGACACCCTGCACACACACACACACACACCTTGCCTTACTGGTGCAGCTCAGCTGCACACACTGCACACACACAGACACACACAGACACACACACACACACACACACACACACACACACACAGCCTGCAAACAATGTGGACACACACACACTGCACTGCACTGCACCCACACACACACACTGCACTGGTGCAGCACACCCACACACACACACACTGCACTGCGTTGGTGCAGCACACACACACTGCACACACACACACACACACACAGCACTGGTGCAGCACACAAGCTCAGTTGCACACACTGCACTAGTGCAGCACACACACACACACACACACACACACACACTAGCACTAGTGCAGCACACGCTGCACAGCACAGCAGGACACCCTGCACACACACACACACACACCTTGCCTTACTGGTGCAGCTCAGCTGCACACACACACACATAGCCTACAAACAATGTGGACACACACACACACACACACACACACACACACACACACACTAGCACTGGTGCAGCACACGCTGCACAGCATAGCAGGACACCCTGCACACACACACACACCCTGCCTCATTGGTGCAGCTCAGCTGCACACACTGCACACACACACACACACACACAGCCTGCAAACAATGTGGACGCACCCACACACACACACTGCACTGCACTGCACACACACACACACACATACTGCACTGCACTGGTGCAGCACACACACACACACACACACACACACACACACACACACACACACACACACACACACACACACACACACACTAGCACTGGTGCAGCACACGCTGCACAGCACAGCAGGACACCCTGCACACACATACACACCCTGCCTCACTGGTGCAGCTCAGCAGTGCACATACACAAACAGCTCACTAGTACAGCACACAAACACACACCCTGCACAGCACACACACACACCCTGGTGCGGCACAGCAGAGAAAAAAATCATCATAAAGACAATTTAATTTATTATTTTTTTAATGATTTCCATCATTAAACTATGCAAATAAAAAACAATTGAAAAAGATTCTCACCACCAAGTCTAGCTTTGACATGAGCTTGGAAAGTGCTCACCAGACCTCAAATTTCACCACCAAGTCTGGCAATGAAACAAAGAAATGAATTCTTACCACCAAAACAAAAATAATCGTGTCTTGGTAAACAGTAAATATTTCTCCTCCAGAATTGTCGGCAGTTTTATATTCAAACTATAGGGTAGACATTGATGCAATTACAACTATGCTTTAATTAGTCAGAAATCACATACTTACAGATGACAATTATAAACACTAGCATAAGGAAAAGGAACAGGTAAGCATACATTAGATGAGAATTAATTAGTACCCATTGTCTTACATACACACACATGACAAGCATATAGCTTGTGCCAATACAAAAAAAAAAAAAAAAAAAAAAAGAGTGCTACAGGTACAATTGGGTCGTCCAATTAAAACACCAAGCCTAAACAGCCCGAGCTGTAGACAAGCCCCTTTCCTTCAGAGAACATGCCACTGAGGGTTCATTTTGTACTGCTTCTCTAGCCACTTCACCTGGACCTCCTTCCTCTCAACATTAGCTGCAAACATGTTCCTACCATCTGGGTTATTCAGGAAGAAGAAGGTGCTGAACATATGAAGGCGATCACCGGCTTGCACCCCAGGAAGACTCAATACCATCTCCATAATTGCTTGCATCTCATTAGCTGCTGTGGTGCGAAACGGTGTATGAGTACTTACGCTTCTACTTTCAACAATAACATTTGAGATGTTCCTCAAAGAGTTGGACATGTCTTGCACAATTGAATGTTTCTTTCTTGGTTTCTTGCAAATTCCCCTGAAAAGGGGGACACCGCTTGCCAAGCCTTTCCCCTTATTCACTGCCAGTCTGGCCCTCGACGATGCTGGGCCTTCAACCTCCATTGCGTCAACTGGTGTAGAGGATTGACATTGGGGGTCAACAAATTCTTTGCTATCACTGGAGTCCCCAGACCCTTCGGTGCATTGAATTGGCATTTCACCACTCGGGCAGAATGCATTTTTCCCCGTATCAACTGTGCCTTCAAACATGATTTCCATGGACTCAAGATTTGGCAAAGGTTTGTTTTTATAGGCTAATGCCTTGGGACATGCCTACATGTGGACAACCGGTAGTTAGAACACAATATAGTTGTAAACAGCTGAGTAAATGAGCAATGAGCAATGTGAACTAACCTGAATCTTTCGGGTCCACCACTCATCAGTGGCCTGAATAACCCCAGTTACATGATCATAACCCAACCCAGTCTCACCAAAACACTCCTTCCAAGCCTTCCACAATTTTCTCAGATGATCCCATTTGTTTTTAAATTGCGAGTGAGTCACCACTTTTCCCATTTCAGCCAACTGCTCAATGACTGCATCAACCCCTTCCTTTCTCAAAAATCCTCCATTCCTCTTGCCATCTAGGACTTGAGTAGCACTCAAATCACAATAAGCTTTTAGTTCCTTAGGTTCTTTCCACCCGGTTCTCACGTCATTACCATCGGCCGTCGATTTCCCTTTACTCATTTTTGCTACAACTTCCTTCTATACTCATTGAGGCATTTCAACGAATAGTTTGCATGCATATCATAATATACTCATTGAGGCATTTCAACAAACAGTTTAAAGCTTATGATAATAATCGGTTACACATGCTCACATGAAAAATGTAAAGTAAACTCACATTTACAACATAGGCAGGAAGAGAAACACAGAAATTTCACGAAGGAGAGAAACCCACATGCTAGTGTCATGGAAAACAATATAACCACACATAAACGTTGAACACAAAATCACACAACAAAACCACACAGAAAAATATGTTGAACACAAAACCACAGATTGAAGCCTCATTGAACCCAACCACACACTAACAGAACAGAGAGAATGAAAAGTTAGACACAACTTACCCGTGAATGCAGAGACCTTGAATTGTGGCAGCAACGACGTCCCAAGCGGGAGAAGGTGAGCTCGAGCGAAGCATGAAGGGACCTCTGGTTCGTTTGTTCCGTGTGGGTTTGTAATTACTGGGTTTCAGCTCTTGTTTTGATGGTTTATTGGTTGGTGGGTAGATGCATTTCATTGAAGAGGAAGAGGACGACGCATTGATGAAAATTGAAGACATCTCTGCACGGTAGTTGAGAGGAAGAAAGAGTAGCCGTTGGAGCGTAACGATGCGTTTTGTGTAACTGGTTGAGGTTTCAGGTTTTGTGTTTCTGAACATTTTCAACGCGTTTTGTGTTTATAAAATGAAACGGTGCGTATCAAGGTAATAACATTTGTGTTTAGCGAGTAATGAATGCGCGTTTTATAGCTGCCGGGTCCCACTGCTCATTAGATGCAAACGTCAAGTGCATCCTTTTCAGCCGGATCCAAACGGTACCTAAGTTGTTTTTTACAACTTTTCCAATTTTTCATTAAAATTTTCATAAAATGAATGATTAATTTATATATTAAAGTCATATATTAACCCGATCATATTATTTAATTACGCAAATACTCTATTGGTCTTAATTTTAATTTTTCATAATTCCTCTGCAACACAGCATTCTAATTTGGCCCTATAAAGTTTTGTGGAACAAGGCATCAACCCCAGTTCTTTGAATTATGTACCATTCACCAAAATAAAGGGCACATGTTCATAAGGAACAAGCATATGCTCAACATGATGGATTGAATTCCTAGATTATAAAAATACACATAAACAAGAAAAATAATTTGTACCAATAAACATATTTTTCTTTTTAAAAATACCAACATTAGAAAATATATTAAAAAAAATATTCTATCAATATGTGACTTTATTAGGACTTTTACAAATTAATTTATTGATAATATAATCATCTTTAATATTTTTTTTTTCACTAAACAGCTATGATTTAATTTAGAAATGGAATTACAAATATATATATATATATATATATATGAGCTTTAAAGATAATTATAGTTAATCTTGTAGTTGTCCTTTTAGCCAATTAATCTTTGCCAAATTAGTCCCGCTATTTGAATAAAGTGGGTACTCTAAAATTATACTCTAATATACATTTGTTATCAAATAATAATTTTAAGAATGTTAAAATTATGATTAAGTATGACATACTTAATCATAGTTTTATAATATTATGAATAAGTTTCATTAGTTCTTAATTCTTATCCTATGGGGCTCATTGTTATGATGAGTTTGTTGGTTAAATTGTTATGATGTGCAAGGTTTACCTTACTCATAGTGTCATATGTATATTGTTTAGGTACTGAAGAAAAGTGGATAACAGTGTGCATATATTTTCCGACAAATTACGATCCCCATATTTCTCGTGGCTGAACCCTCATAAATGTTTAGTAGTGTCGCAAAAATTTTTGTACTTTGCACATCTCTTGAATTGACTCTCAAGTATTAAGTGAAAATGTTAGTGTATTTTGTAGGCGAATATGTTTAATTTTTAATAATAAAATAGAAGAGCACATGCCACACTAAAAAGTATTATGCAAAAATGAATGCAACTCGTGGACTATTAATCAAGCGGATAATTTTGTCCAAGGTATATATAAACTTGGAAAATAGAATACTTTTATTAATTAAAATTGTATTGCAAATTTGATTTAAGAAGTGAAAATGTTAATGTGTTTTGTAGATGCTGTGGATGACTAAATTTCTACGTTCGAAATAAATCAAACAAGTAAAAATAGTTTCACAAATGCGAATTTGTATTGATGAATGTGTGGTACAATTCTCTGTGATTACAAAAGAGTGATCCTCTGATTCGATCTCCTTGAAAGTTTTGTTGATTGGAATTGTGGTGATGTGATTTTGATTCAAACACTAGATATACTTCAATTTGGCTGAAGAATGGATCGAAGATCTCTGAAACAGAATTACAATGAATCTCTGGCTATGAGCTTGTTAGAAATCCTTTGTTCTTCACGTTGTTCGTGTTCTTGGTGCGTTCTTCGTCTTCGAAGGTTTGTGGTAGAAGTTCTTCGGTGCTTTATAGGCTTGAATCCGTAGAGCTTCGTTGATTTATGGTTTGTTGAGGTTTCTGGAAGCTTTTGAGCTTAATTCCAGCAAACTTCAAGATCTAGGCTGACAGCTTGGATGATTCTGCTTTGAATGTTCCTTACATTTGAGTTTGAAGTTCTTGAAGTTCTTTGAAGGAGTTGAGGCTTGATTCCTGCAGAGCTTCTGTACTTCTGAGTGCTTCTGAGTCTTCTCTAATGCTGCTTATGCTCTAGATGGCTTCTCCCTCCAATGCCTTAGGAAGGCTTCTATTTATAGGAGTTTAGAGGTAGGTGAGCGACACGTGGCGGAGTCTGTTTGGTGACACATGTCACAGCCTGATTGGTTTGCTTGTGTCATCGCTTACACGTGCTAGACTGTTTGTATCATCGCTTACATGTGCTGATGTGTGATTGGTTTATTTCAATGACACTTGGCAAATTTCTATTGGTTTTTGAGTAGTGATAGCAAAACCTAGCAGCCATACGTGATGCTTTGTAATTAGCTGTATTTTGTGGACTTGGTAGTATGATGTGTCAGCTTGTGATAAGTCGGGAATTTTCCCTCTCTACAAATGCCCCTTCGAGACTCGTTCTTGCACACAGTTTCGGAGTGTGGTGCAGGAATGAGTTTCGAAAATGAATTTTTACACTTAACTCTTTAAGTGAAGTACTTGAAGGTGGTGAAGCTTTCAGCAGAATGAGGTAATTTCCAGAGAGTAGACCCACCCACATGAAAGGCTTTAATGAGACCGAAAAGGGGTCTGCCTGTATTTGAATGTACTTGCGTGACCGAGGCTTCTCAGCAGAGGTTAAGTCGAAGTAATTTCACAAGAGTGTTCCATGGTACTTGGAGTGAGTTGGTGAGGCTGAAAATTATTTGCAAGAAGTTGGATGTGCTTGCAAGATTGAATTATTTCAGCAGAGGTTAAGTTGAGGTAATTTCAGAAGAGTATTTTGGATCATTGGTGGCGATCACAGGGTGTAGAAAATGGGGAAGAGGCGAGGATGTTGGCTGGGTACAGCATGCAGAGCTATGGGGCTAGCCTCGCGTTTTTAAGAATTCCTGGTGAAGTTATCTCAGAGGAATCTTCTTTGGATTACGGCGAGGACATGTAGGAAAGTGGTTGAATGTGCATGTGTCATTGTATCACTTAGGTTAAGTTGAAGTAATTTCACAAGCATATGATTCTGGGTTGAGGGAGATTGTGAAAAGAAGAAGACGATGAAGATGGGAAGGAGATGGTGACTGTGTGAAACATACAAAACCATGGAGCTGGCCTTGTATGTCAAGGAATTTCTGGTGTCGGTGTTTGGGGAGTATATCTTGGGATATGGGACCAACTACATACTAGGTGGTGAAGAAGACGGGGATGAAGCAAAGTGAATGAGTGAAACACATGACACCATGGTGCTGGTCCTGTATGTTGGGGACTCTCTAGTGCAGATGTTTCTAGGGAGTACACCTTGGGATATGGGACTGACTGCATGCTGAGCGAGGTCCGACGGCAAGTCATCGAATGTGCGTGTGTGATAGGACCATGCCGACAGACAATAAGTTGAAGTAATTTCAGAAGAGTTCTTTCTGAAATACTTCAAGCAGAATTTAAGTTGGAGTAATTCCAGAAAAGTGGGTTCTGCAGTACTAGCAACGATGACCTTTGGATCCCACACTGGTGGGGACATGGAATAAGGCTTTGGCGACCATTTACCAGCTCCAAAGGCTGATCTCTGATGAGCTAGTACCTTGGTGGTCATCGTAAGTGTTGGATGGAGGATAATTTGTAGGATACCCCAACATTTTTTACTATCTTCATCTATTGTCGCTTGTTGGAATAGCACAAAAAAATGAAAGATGGAGCTAACTTGTGATTCTGGTCTTAGAAACCAGCCAAGTTGCTGTTTGTTCCGAACCGCTGCTTCTGCTGGAAGACCAAGCAATTGGAGAGAGACTACGAGAGCCATGAGTTTAGGAACAGGTGTCTCTGTTGGACTTAGATGTCTTGGTCAACCAAATCCGAGGAAGCATGGAAGGTCGATGCAGGCCTTGTTATGAATAATTTTATGAACAAATGTGGTCGTTAAGGAGAGAAACAAAATTTGTTTGGATCTCAAAACTACAATGATGTTGTGAAAAGGATTTCTACTAAGCCATGATAGGGTTAATTTCAAATTGATTATGAAGCAATGTTGGTTGCTCGGTGTTGAGAATGATGAGGCTATAACGAGCAATGGCTGTGAGAATGAGGGTTTGAAAATTTGAAAGAAGCGAATCTTCATTTCATGATTCAGTGTGTTTTTCTTGATGAGCTTCAATGAATCCGAACCTTTTATTTATAGCGAAGAGACGAAGAATGGTAGATAGGTAGTTGAGAATGGCGGATGAAAAATTTTTGGTGAGAATGGCAGATGAGGAATTTTCGGTGAGAACGGCGGATGAGAATGGTAGGCACCGAATGGGAATGGTAGGTTGGAGACTGGTAGGCATCGAACAGGAGTGGTTGAATTGGTGACCCGAAGTAATTCCCAGTTCAGGATAAACTTGTGAGAGTTCATCTATTTTTTGAAAGAGAAGCCTTGATGAAGTATAGAGGATAACCCTAAAAGAATCCGGACAAAATGGATGAATCTCCAATTTTGATTTTGGGAGCTTAAGTTTCGGACACTGCTAGTACTTTGGAGAAGTGGGTCAGATTGGTGGTTTCCAAGTCTAAAACAAATAAGTGAATTTCAAAATCAGAATCTTTGCGGAAATCTGAATAGGACAAGCTTTGCTTGGACATTATGATTCTTGGTTATAGTTCACATTAAAGCCAACAGTTGTAGAATCACACCATTTGAGCAATTTTGGATTCTCAAATGAAGAAATAGACCCCAAAATCGGAATCTATGTGAAAAATTGGACAAGATAGGCCCTTCTTGAAAATTCTGACTTTTGGTCTGGATTTGTGCAAAAGTCAATCTTTTGGAAATTGGACTGTTTGCACGATTTCCGAGTCTTGAATGAAGAAACGGATCCTAAAAACGGAATGTACTCGAAAAACTGAGAGGGATATGTCCGTTTTGAAAATTTTGACTTTTTGGTCAAAGTCAAAGTTCAATTTTGGTTAAAGCTTTTTTTCTTCTTCTTTTTTTTTTTAATAGTTCAGGCAGTTCGGACCGGGTCAGAATGACTGGGTCAAACCGGGTCGGCTTGGTCAACCGGGTCAAGCCTTGGAGGATGACGTCATCCATGACATCATCCGAATTAAGCACGTGTTAGCCATTGGCGCGTGAAGCGCGTGACGGACGGTCAGTGCGTGTGAAGAATATCCGGCGCGTGGGAGCGCGGGAGATGCAGGAGTGGCGTGTGTTGCTGAAGGCAGCAATGACCGGACCTTCTGGTGGCGCGTGAAGGCGCGTGTCTTCTCGTTTGGGCCTAAAATTTTCAGGTTTTGCATGTCTTATGCCGTGCAAGGTCCCTGTGGTGTTAGTTTTGTGAAATTGTTAACAGATTTGCATAGATTTGAAGAACCAAGCTGCGGGTCATCGTGAGATTGTGGCGGCGCGTGGGGCATCTATTGGTGATGATCTTTCTGGGTTTTGTAGATCGAAGGCAGATGAGTCTAGTGGTGGCATCGGTTTTGTAAAATATTTCTCAGATTTACACTAATTTGAAAGAGAAATCCAGTGGACGTTGGGATTTGTGGCTGCGCGTGGCGGCTTGTTATGGCTCCACTGTGGATGATTTTTTTGGGTTTTGAAGCTCGAAGTCTTTAGAAGATTTCGGTGGGTTGATTTTTTGTGAAATCTTGTCAGAAGTTGCTAGAAATCCGGAAGAAGAAACGGCGAGAATTGTTGAACTTGTTGCTATTTTAGTCTACTAGTTCTGACAGTGTTTGACATTGGTTAATCAGCAAGTGTCTCTACTTTCAAGGTTGGCAGCACAATTGCTTTGAACAATATGCAGGCTAGAAGCTCATCCCAGGACTAGTGTATCATTTTCTTTCTGGCAGTATGAGTGCATTTGAGTCGTAAAATTTGACTTCAAATAATCTGTTTGGTGGCAGCATTTAATGGCTTGCCTAATTTTTTGTCTGTTATCTCAGATGTTTTCTATATAAAACCTCCCGAAGCATGTTTCAGTTTGTATCAGCATAGTCTCTAGAGTGGGTAGCATAATACGTAGAGAAATTATGCTTTTTCTTTTTCTTTTATAATTTCTCTCTCTTTTTTTCTTTTTTCTTTTTTCACACGCTTGGTTTGTACTAACCCTTTTTTTTTTGACAGACTAGAGATGAAAACTGGAGCTCTCCCTCTTTATAGATTTTTTTTTTTTTTTTGTCTAGACATACCATGAGATTTTCTTCTGACAAGTTCTTTGTTGTTGTTTGTTTTTGTTAAGCAGCATGCTTTCCTTGTTCTTTGGGCTTTTGCATCAAGCTTTTCATCAATATTCTTAGCCTGACGTTCATCTTTATTTGGCGACTTTACATTCCATTGAATACAACATTCTTACAGTGATGTTTGTCTCCATATTATCAAATTATCGCCTTGCAACAACAATCTCTTAGCAATATCCATCCTTGATGTTCTCATGGCGGCAGTCATCTAAGCAACAATGTTATCACCAGTATTCCTAATACAATGATGCTGTTACTAGTACTCGACTTTGAAGTCGTACTGGCCTTTGTCTTGGCAATTAAGTTGCACTAGCACTCTTCTTTTGCCATAAAGCTACCTTGTCATTTTATTTGCATCGAGGCCGTACCAACATCCATTTTTGCCATGAAACTATGTCAACACTTCATCTTTGTGATGAAGCAATATTTGCACTTGCATCTGCGATGAAGTCGCATCATCATTTATTTTTACCATGAAATTATGCCAACACTTCATCCTTGCCATGAAGCAACATTAGCACTTACATTTGCTATGAAGTCGCACCATCATTTGCACTGAAGTCGCATCAACATTCATCTTTGCCATGAAACTTCGTCAACACTTCATCCTTGCCATGAAGCAACATTAGCACTTACATCTGCTATGAAGTCGTGTCAACATTCATCTTTGCCATGAAGCTACGTTAACACTTCACATTAGCACTTGCATTCGTATTGAAGTTGCACCAATTTTTAGAGGCAACATAGCTCAGACATCAAGATTTCAGAGATGCCAACAAGACGTTGAAGATGCAGGGAAATGCCAACAAGACATTGAAGATGCAAGGAAATGCCAACAAAACCCTGAAGATGTCAGAACATGCCAGCAAGAATTTGACATTGCACAAACATGCCCATAGAAGCGAGGTAATGCAACACCAACTCCAGATACATAATCTATTATCATTCCGGTGGAAGTTGACGTTGTCCAGATTTCAGAGATATGATGTGAAACGACACCATTCAGAAGGAAGATGAAGTGGTTCAAATTTCAGAGCTATGAAGTGGCATAACCTGGAAAAAAGACGATGTAGCTTAGACTTGCAAGGTACAAGAAGATGCCCCCAGGAGATAAGTGATGCAAAGTATACTTCAGAAATGTGGGAGAATGTCCATAGAAGATAGGCAATGTCTTGCAGATTTCATTTAGTCTTCCTTTTCAACTACAACGATCTTTGATCATCCTATTGAGCAGTTGATTGCCTTTTAGCAATGCTTTGCCAACCAAAGGGACCTTAAAAGCATATTGATGATTGTTGGAAAACTCTCAAGCTAGACTGACAATCCTTTTTCTTTTCATGTGACTGAACTTAGTGACAAGTATTAAGCTGCCTACATACCCCGGAGAGGGATCAAGTCATCACGTAGTTCAACGGATTTTTTTCTTTTCATTTTTTTTTGATAGTTTCTTTTTGGATGATTTTTTTTTGTTATCTTTTTTTTGTTATCTTTTTTTTTTTGGCAAAAAAGGAGGGCTCAGTGTGTAATAGTGGGTATCACCACTAATCGAACTCGAGACCCCTCAAGGGCGACATGGGCATCCAACCACTACGCCACACTATCAATTGGTGAGATAGAGTGGGATTAATTTCTCCTTATTGGTACGCTTTCAAAGGCAATGGGAAGACATCATGTACCCTTGCAGCATTGCAGTGGGTAGTTTAAGCTCTTACCGGGGAGCAATTCTAGATTTTCAAGCATAGAAGCGTTTGAGGAACTTCCCATTGATGGGGCCGATCCTTACACCCTCATGATCAATCAACTTGTAAGCTCTATTGGTGTAGACTTCTTGCACAACATAAGGTCCATCCCATTTTGAAGTGAACTTTTTGCCTGTATGATGAGTTGTGATGATAGGTCTTCGAACGGCGAGGACTAAGTCACCTACTTGGAATGATCGTGGTTTAACTCTTTTATTGAATGCGCTTGAAAGACGAGCTTGATAGCACTCAAGGCGTTGTTGGGCCTCAAGCCTTTTTTCATCAAGTGCCTCTAATTCTTGCAATCTGAGCTTGACATTTTCCTCTTCAGTCAACCCTTCTTGAATGGCAATTCGTAATGATGGGATCTGGCGTTCTAAGGGAAGGACAGCTTCCAATCAATAAACAAGAGAATATGGCGTTGCTTGAGTAGGTGTTCGAAATGTTGTTCGATATGCCCATAATGCTTCTCCGATTCTTTCGTGCCAATCTCGCTTTGTTTTGGATATCACTATTTTTAACAAACTGCGAAGCATTTTGTTAAAGGCTTCAGCTAATCCATTTGTCGAGGCATTGTACATAGAGGAGTTGTATTGTTTAAATCCAAACTTCTCACATAGCTCCATCATTAGCTTGCTGTAGAACGGCTTGCCATTATCAGTTATGATATACCGAGGGACACCATACCGATAGATCAAGTGAGTTCGAATGAAATTGACCATCGTTTCTTTCTTCACTTCCCTAAGAGGCACAACTTCCGCCCACTTCGAGAAGTAATCGGTTGCAACCAAAATGTACAAGTGGCCACCAGATGATTTTGGTAATGGCCCTATTGCATCAAGTCCCCATGCATCAAAAGGCCAAGAGGCTACAGTCGGGTGTAGAGGTTCTGGCGGCTGATGGATGAAGTTTGCGTGATACTGACAAGCTTCACACTTCTTAGCATACTCCAAGGAATCTTGCACCATCGTAGGCTAATAGTAACCCATTCGTTTGATCTTGTAGTGTAACTTGGGACCTGATTGGTGTGCACCGTATATTCCAAAATGAGCCTCTTCTAAGGCTTGTTTAGCCTCTTCCTCTCCTAAGCATCGGAGAAACAAACCATCAAAGGAACGGCGGAAGAGAGTGTCTTTATAGTAAATGAATCAAGCATCCCTTCTCCGTACTTCAGTCTTATGGCGTATATCATCTGGGAGTCTTCCATGTTGAAGGTACCCAATGATCGCTTGTCGCCAATCTTCCTTTTCAACAAGGCATACAGAAATGATGTTGGCTTGCTCTTCTTCTCCTTCTTCTTCCACTAAGAGAGGTACCACCCACCTCTGGGAAACAGCGACTTTGGCTGTCTCATCCTAGGATAATGCTAAGGCAGTAGCCAAATTAGCTAATGCATCAGCCTGTCTATTCTCATTCCTTGGTATATGCTCCAATGTGATGGCCACAAAATTTGCTAGCAACTTCTTCGCATATTTGCAATAAAGGATAAGGTTTTCTTTCTTGACGTCATACTGCTCCAAGATTTGGTTGATAACTAATTTGGAATCCCCAAAGATCTCAAGTTGCAATATGCCCATCTCAATGGCCATTTGTAGACCAATAATCAACGCTTGATATTCAGCTACGTTGTTAGAGCAAAGTTCGCTTAACGAGAACGAGTATAGAAGTATTTGCCATTGTGGAGAAACAAACACTACACCTGCCCCTGCTCCTTCTTGACGTGCAGCCCCATCGAAAAACATCATCCATGGTGGCATCACTTCAATGAAAAATACATCTTCATCCGGGAAATCATCAGAGAACTCCCAATTAGATGGAACTGGGTGATCAGCTAAGAAATTTGCCAATGCTTGTCCTTTGACAGCTTTCTCTAGGATGTATGCAAGGTTATATTGTTGTAGCAAGACTGCCCATCGAGCTATACGACCCGAAACCACTGGCCTGGAGAGGACTTATTTAATTGGGTCTACTTTTGCAATTAAACGGACCGTATATGCTTGCATGTAGTGCTCCAATTTGTCTATTGCAAAGAAAAGAGCGAGACACATCTTTTCAATAGGAGAATAATTTAATTCAGCCCCATTGAGAGTTCGACTTAGATAATAAAGGGCTCTTTCCTTCCCCTCTTTATTTTCTTGTGCCATAAGAGCACCTAGAAACTTTTCTTGTGCTGCGATGTACAGCACCAAAGGCTTTCTTGGGATAGGAGCACCTAAGACTGGAGGATTAAGCAGGTATTTTTTGATGCGTACAAAAGCATTGCTACAAGCCACATCCCATTCAAAGTGCAGATCCTTCTTCATCAATTTATGGAAAGGTTGACATCGACCAGCCAAGTTTGAAAGAAATCGTCATATGTATGCTAGTTTTCCCTGCAAGCCTCTAAGTTCTCGCAGATTCTTGGGCTCTGGCATTTTCTGGATAGCTTCTATTTTAGACTAGTCAATTTCAACACCGTGGTGCCTCACAATGAAACCAAGAAATTTTTCAGATGTTACGCCAAAAGCGCATTTGCGGGAATTCATTTTAAGCTGATACTTTCTTAGGCGTTTGAACACAGATTGAAGATCTGCCAGATGGTCTTCCCTCCTTTTTGTTTTAACCACCAGATCATCGACATAACACTCCACATTTTTATGAAGTACATTATCAAAGATCTTTTGCATAGCCCGTTGATAAGTAGCACCAGCATTCTTTAGTCCAAAAGGCATCACTTTGTAACAGTAAATGCCCTTAGTAGTACGAAAAGCTGTAAGCTCTTCATCCTTAGGATTCATTCGAATTTGGTTGTAACCTGAAGAACCATCCATAAAAGATAAAGCTTCATTACCAGTAGTGGCATCAACCACGACTTCAGTGGTGGGTAATGGAAAATCATCCTTGGGACATGCATTGTTCAAATCACAGAAGTCAACGCATACCTGAATTTGTCCATTCTTCTTTTTGACAAGGACAATGTTAGCGATCCATTCCGGGTACTGTACTTCACGAATGAAGCCTGCCTCAATTAGCTTATTAACCTCAGTTTCTATTTGAGGGATAAGCTCTGGCCGAAAGCATCTTTGGGCTTGTTTGACTGGGCGCACGCCCTTCCTTACTGTCAAATGGTGTAGGGCAATACCTAGATTGAGCCCAGGCATTTCTTTGTAAGTCCAAGCAAACACATCTTTATATTCTCCCAGGAGCTTGAGGTAACCTTCTTCTTCTTCAGGGGTGAGAAGCACACTGATGAAAGTGGGTCGGGGTTCCTCAATAGTTCCTAAATTGATCTCTTTAAGTTCATCAACTGTAGCTTGTACTCCATCTTCCAAGGCTGGGGGAGCTTCATCGACCTCTTCATTGGTTGCTTCAGCATTTGAAAGTGTACCTTCTTCTATTGTAATATGAAACGAGGATGATACTTCTTCAATTTGCTCATTGTGTACAAATGATTGTCCAGTGTGTACAATCGTTCACCTTTTGACTTTGAGTGATCCTTCAGTGCTAATGTCTAGAGTAAAGTTACGCTTCATGCGTGAAGGAATGCTAATGCAGATCTTATCATTAGCTTTCTTCTCCTCTTGAACCTCAAAGTTTATTGAATTCTGAGGATGATTATCAACAGGCCTTCTTGTTGCCCCTAATCGATCAAAGATTGATTTACAAGCAAGAGTGTCTCGATGTTAAGCAAGTTGTACTTAACCTATCAAACACTATGATTCGTGATGATGAGGCCTCGATGCGATCGAACACTGAGACGCGCAGTGAAGAATGATCTTCTCTTTGTTTTGAACCTTCGCCGACCTCCACTATTATGTATTGGGAACTTGAAGCATTGCTTCTTCTTTTGATCTATATTTGAGCCGATTGTTCTGGAGTGTAGCTTAATCCAGTCTTTGGGATAGGAATTTTATGCCCTTCAAGCCGCATTTTCCTTTGTGTTTTGCTAAGGCCATGCATCTCTTCTCCGGTGGCTTCTGGAATTAGTTTCCCTAGGTCCTCCTATTTTGAGAAGTCGTAGCCTGCTCTGGCTAACAACCTATATGCCTTTGTGTCGAACCATTCTTTCGTCCGTTCATTTGGTAGAATACCATCCTCTATCAGACTCTGTGAAGACCTCACGAATCCATTTAATGGCTTCGAGGGCAAAGGATTTGTGGATGAAGTTAAAGGCATGACATGATTTTTTTTTCAATATGGCTACATCTTCCATCGTGAGCTTTGCAGGAGCCCTTCTCATGTCTTCTGTGGATTGAAGGCATTCTGCGAATGGTGATTGTCCATTCTTGCGGCGTGATAATGGTACATAACGGAGGAATGGAAGGCTATTGGAAGGATTTGAAATTTCCGCTCTCACTGAATTACTAGAAGATTCACTAGAATGATCATTCCCATATTCTGGACCTTCCTTTGGGGAAGGAATATCCTTTCTAGTGATGAATTTAACATGCTTATTTTCACCCTGCTTGCTTTCCATGGACGGAATCTCAACTGGGAGGACTTCACTAGGAATGTCATCTTCTACATAAAATTTCGCGTCAGCAAAGTGAGCTTTAGTCTCAGTGAAGGGCTTCAAATTGGCATTGACCTTTTTTTATTCCTCTTTGAAAGAACTTGAAACAATGATGCAAAGTTGACGGCACTATTCTGTTTCCATGGATCCATGGACGTCCTAACAACATGTTGTAGGTTGTCTTGGCATCAATGACATGGAACAAAACGTTGCTTGTTAATTCTCCAATGATTAATTCCAAGTGTATCATGCCGATTGCGCGTTGTCCTTCTTAGTTAAAACCTTGAATGACTAAACGACTATGCGATAATTCCTCCATAGTAAGACCAAGTCGTCTCATTGTCATTTTTGGTAGGATATTAATAGCTGAACCTCCATCAATGAGGATACGATAGATCTTTTGTTCACGAGCATAACCGAAGACATAAAGTGGACGATTGTGGGGCTTAGAGCCTAACAACAGATCCTCATCAGTAAAAGTTAAGTCCAGAGAGCATACATAACATCCCTGTGCTTGTTGAAGCGTACTGGCATAAGAGATGTACATCTCTGGCTTTTGAAGAGCTTGGGTGAGCACCTCTTTTGATGAGGTGGAGGATTGCGAGGGTTCAACTTCATTAACCTGAGATTGGAGTTCCTTTAAAGATGACGAAGTCTCATTTGGACCATCAAGGTCTACATCCTCCTTTTCATCATGAATTTCGTGACGAGAGACAGTGTGAACAACTTCTACTGAGTCATTTTGAAAGAATTTTCTGGGGAAGAATTCTTCCAATGTGATGAGCTTTCGAGGTTTCTGGGTTTGTGCCGAATCGTCATACATTTTTGTTCCTGGTCTCTTTTGCCTCTTATTTCTCCTTCTTCCTGACCAAGGTTGAATATGGCTTTGTGCTCTTCTAGACTCTTGGGTGATCAGATGAAGAGGGAATGCTCGTTTCTTCTTCCATCTCCTGTGAGTAACCATCGTCCAGCCCTCTTCCTCATCCACTGTTGACCCTTTATCCTCATTTGAGTTATAATCAGATGCTTTTTGTGAGAGCTGAACTTGAACAGGTTCTAGATAACCAAACTGGATAAGCGTGGCGTTTGCACCATGCTTAGTAGTTGGAGACATGCAACTAGGCAACACGTAAGCAAATGTAGCAAGGTTTGACTGAGCAACATCATTAAAATCTAGGTCGATTTTCCTTTCCTTGGCCAGCTTCATGATGAGCTCTTTAAGAACAAAGCATTTTTGGATTGGATGGCTTATGATGCGATGATACTTACAATAGTTCGGGTCATCAACTTTTCCTATCTCTCCTGGTCGTTTGCATTCTGACAATTCAATTAATTTCAACTTGAGCAGCTGTTCTAGCATTTCAGGCATATCGGCATCTAGGAAAGGATACACCTTTTGTTCCCATTCCTTAAGTGATGAGCGACGCATCTCACGCCGTTGGCCTTCCTCAGGCCTCTTCTCATTGGCCTTCACATTTGTTGAAATTTTGACTGGGGCTGGGTTGATATTCATTGAGTCTTTGATATTACCTTTTGAATTCTTGTCAGTTTTCCTTATTTCCCGTCTTTCTTTTCTTTCCTCAAGTATAGGAGGTTTTGTATTTCCATGGCTAGAGATACTCAATTCCATGTCATGTACAGGAGTTGCTAATTCTTCAAATGTTCGGGGCTTTATCCCTTAAAGGATGTACAGAAGTCCCCAATGCATGCCTTGGATGCACATTTCTACAGCAGATATTTCAGAAAGTCTATCCTTGCAATCTAGACTCAAAGAACGCCATCGATTGATGTAATCAACGACGGGCTCATCTTTCCATTGCTTGGTATTGGTAAGCTCCATCATGCTTACCGTGCGACGTGTGCTATAGAATCGATTGAGAAACTCTCTTTCAAGTTGTTCCCAACTATCGATTGATTTAGGTTCTAAGTCCGTATACCAATCAAAGGCATTCCCTTTTAGTGAACGGACGAACTGCTTTACAAAGAGGCCTCCTTGGGTCCCTGCATTCTCCCAAGTTTCTACAAAGTGAGCAACGTGTTGCTTAGGGTTTCCTTTACCATCAAATTGCAAGAACTTGGGGGGTTGATATCCATTCGGCATTCTCATACTGTCAATGTGCTTGGTATAGGGTTTCGAATATATGAGAGAACTTGTAGAAGAACCTCCATATTGTGCTTGAATGGTGTTTGTTATCATATCCTGCAGTTGTTGGACAGATATTGAGGCCATTGAGGTGGAATGTCCGTGTTGAGAAGTGCCTTCACCTCCTTTTCCCTTATCCACCCTAGCGTTATCTCCTTTCAAGGCAAAGCCAGGTGGGTGCTCAAGGTTAAGATCTGATTCACCAGAATCTTGTACCTCCAGTTTGTTCATCAGGGTTGCAATTTGGACATCTTTATCTTCAAGTGCTTTTGTGAGATGGGTGACCTTTTGTTCCATTTCAGCCATCTTTTCTTCCATGGTAGAAGTATTGGTCATCATCACTGGCATGACCTCTAGATATGATGGAGAAAGTGATGAAACAGGATGAGTCAAAGGTACTTCATTCCTTAAGATTCTCATTATGGGTGAAGAGCCGATAGAAAAGGTTTTTGTTATGGATGATTCATTATCGATCTCTAAATCTTCCGAGACAAATGAATCCTTGGGGGTAGTTTCCCTATTTGCAAGAAAATCTAGAGAGATGGCAGTATGAGGTTCGCTTTCTTTGGTTGCTTGGGGTTGAAGTCGGTCAAGTGCCTTGGATCGACTGCGAGTGATTGGGCCGACATAATCATCGGCAATGGAAGCATCAACCACTGACTTTTGGACATTCTTGCTAGAGGCCATTGAAGCTGATAGCAAATTGAATTTCTTTTCTTTCGAAAGAGAACGAGATGAGAGGCAGAGATGTCCCACCGGGTGTGCCAGAATATGTGGACAACTAAATTTCTCGGTTCGAAATAAATCAAACAAGTAAAAATAGTTTCACAAATGCGAATTTGTATTGATGAATGTGTGGTACAATTCCCTGTGATTACAAAAAAGTGATCCTCTGATTCGATCTCCTTGAAAGTTTTGTTGATTGGAATTGTGGTGATGTGATTTTGATTCGAACACCAGCTATACTTTAATTTGGCTGAAGAATGGATCGAATATCTTTGAAACAGAATTACAATGAATCTCTGGCTATGAGCTTGTTAGAAATCCTTTGTTCTTCACGTTGTTCGTGTTCTTGGTGCGTTCTTCGTCTTCGAAGGTTTGTGGTAGAAGTTCTTCGGTGCTTTATAGGCTTCAATCCGTAGAGCTTCGTTGATTTATGGTTTGTTGAGGTTTCTGGAGGCTTTTGAGCTTAATTCCAACAAACTTCAAGATCTAGGCTGACAGCTTGGATGATTCTGCTTTGAATGTTCCTTGCATTTGAGTTTGAAGTTCTTGAAGTTCTTTGAAGGAGTTGAGGCTTGATTCCTGCAGAGCTTCTGTACTTCTGAGTGCTTCTGAGTCTTCTTTGATGCTGCTTATGCTCTAGATGGCTTCTCCCTCCAATGCCTTAGAAAGGCTTCTATTTATAGGAGTTTAGAGGTAGGTGAGCGACACGTGGCGGAGTCTGGTTGGTGACACATGTCATAGCCTAATTGGTTTGCTTGTGTCATCGCTTACACGTGCTGGACTGCTTGTGTCATCGCTTACACGTGCTGGACTACTTGTATCATCGCTTACATGTGCTGATGTGTGATTGGTTTATTTCAATGACACTTGGCAAATTTCTATTGGTTTTTGAGTAGTGATAGCAAAGCCTAGCAGCCATACGTGATGCTTTGTAATTAGCTGTATTTTGTGTACTTGGTAGTATGATGTGTCAGCTTGTGATAGGTCGGGAATTTTCCCTCTCTACAGATGCATATGTTAAAACATTAATATATATATATATATATATATAGGTGAAGCTGAGAGAAAGTCAAATTAGAATTTCAAATTAAAGTTTTAATTTTGCATCATGTGTCCTAAATTATTTATTCTTAAAGAGTTTTATTTCTTAATTTTAGTTACAAATATGAGATTACATCATAAATATTCATTCAAGTGAGTTATTAAATACAAAAATCAAAGAGTCTAGAATAAATGACCACCGCAAACCCTTGGTGCGATGGTCACTCCACAAGTAGAAGTGCTTGTAGGGTGTGGAGAGCAAGGACCGGGGGTTTAAGTCTCCAAAACGGAGTTTCACATACATATACACTTAGATTAGACTAGAGTGAAATTTCTATCTTGTATAAAAAAAAAATGAATAAATGAATCGTAAAAAAAAAAAAAAAAAAGCTTCACTATAATGTAAAAAAAAAAAAATGGACAATTTACATTTTATACCTAATAATATTCTTACAAAATTTTTTAAAGAGTTAACAAAATATAAAAATGACTATCAACAGTATTTAAATTATATATATAGGAATTATATTATACATTTTATTATATATATTTAAGTGTATCCCTTTATATACATGGATTACAATCTAGTTTTATTAATAATAAAATAGAATAGCACGTGCCACGTTAAAAAGTATTTCAACATGCAAAAAATGAATGCAACTCATGGACTATTATTCAAGCAAATTATTATGTCCAAGGTTTATACAATTTGAGAGAAGAGAACATTTTTATTAATTAAAATTGTCATACAAATTAGATTTAATAAACACAACAATAACATAAACATTAATAAGAAAATATTGTCGTACTCATAAACATATTTTTCTTTCTACAAATACAAACCTTGAAAAAAAAAAAATTCTATCTATATGTGACTTAATTAGGTTTTCTATAAATTAATTTATTAAATATATATACACACTTATATACATACAACACTTTTATTAATTAAAATTATCATACAAATTGAATTTCATAAATGCAACAATATTGACGTAAAAATTAAGATGAAAATATTATTGTACTCATAAACATATTTTTCTTTTTGCAAATACAAACCTTAGAAAATAAATGATAAAAAAAATATTCTATCTATATGTGAATTTATTTGGATTTTTACTAATTAAATTATTGAATATATGAACACATACAACACGCTTCTGAAGCTCCCACTACCTATGAAATACAATACACAAGTACTCCCACACCAATAGCCTTCCTTTGTTGATGGCTTGATATGAGAGTTTTCCAAAATGATTTGAATGGAAATTCATCCTTAAAAAATAAAATAGAACACTTTTATTAATTAGAATTGTCATACAAATTGGATTTAATAAATGCAGCAATAACATATACATTAACAAGAAAATATTATTGTACTCATAAACATATTTTTCTTTCTACAAATACAAACTTTAGAAAAGAATAATAATAATTATATCTATCAGTGACTTTACAAGCTTTTTACAAATATAATCCTCTTCAAACTCAAACACACATAACTACAAATTCGTTGACTACACATAGATTAGCTAACATATAAATCCTCTGTTTCAACCATTGTTTGCCGATCAACCATAGATCCATCAATCAACCATACATACATACATACATATATATATTTATATATATATATATATATGGAGCATGGGGAAGCAACATTGCAAATGCAAGTAATTAAATCAATGCCCAGGGACAAATGAAATAATTGTACTTTAGTTTTGCAATCCATACATTCCAATAGCTACTGCAATGCATATTGACATTGTTGAAAATTTTAGAGTGATTCATCTAATGGGTTGACGAAGTGACCAAGCTTATTGAATAGTGAGGAGAATGAATAAGCAGTATCTTTACAATTTCGTAGAAATCCTTTCAAACATAGCAGTACAACATCCATTGGAGATTTGATGAGATTGTTAGAGTGATGTATTCTGATATACTAGTAGCTTTGTATTTATAAATGGATTGGGAGGGGGGGGGGGGGTGATAGGTACTATAATCTACATAAGTGATAAAAGGGTTGTGTTAAGCATGTGTTGTAACTATAAAGTAGTGAATTAGTTAATTGGGATTGTAAAATTATTGAAAAAGGTATTAAAGAACTAACCAAAGACTACAATTATTATCTTTTCCATTCCTAATCTTCTTCACCCTTCTTAGTAGGCTTGGTTACCCTTGAAGTTAAACCAAAAATCTATCAGTACTTGCTTAATTAGTAGGAGAATTTTATCAGAGACATTCCATGAAGATCACATTTTCAGTGACATACTTGAGATGTTCATCATGGAAATATTTCCCACATATAATTAGATTTTGAAAAATGCACTTTTTTCAATCTCAATTATCAAAGTTGGGATATCCATTAACCCATTTCTAAATTGTATGTTAAGTATTTTTCTTTCCAATGTTTTTTGTAAATTCAAATTTGGCCCTATGAAGCAACATAGCACAAGGCATTAGGTATTGACTCCCAATTCTTTGCATTATGTACCATTCCTCGTAATAAAGGGCACATGTTCATATATAGAACAGACCAAGTAGATGCTCAACATCATGAAATAAATACCCAATTTATAAACATAAAGAAGAAAATATTATTATACTCATAAACATATTTTTCTTTTCACAAATACAAACATTAGAATATATATATATATATATATAATTAGGGAAAAATGTCCATACATCTCCTGAACTTTGAACTAGTGGCCAAGACATCTCCTAAACTTTTTTGTTCACCAATTTAATTCTTAAATTGTACACATTTGCTAAATTAATACTCCAGTTAGTTTCACGTTAAAACTAACAAAATAAACTAGTATCTCATGAAATATCCAAGTGCTAACTAGTGTGTAGCTTGTGTATATGCACGGATACAATAAAAAACAATCATAACTATACAGTTCAAATAAAAAATATTGTTTTAGAAGATGTTCAAATGGTACATAGTATTAACTTACATTTTTTTTAAACCATACATTTTTAAAATATGTAATGATTTCTCATTATAAACACACACACACACACACACACACACACACACACTTTATAATTTAATTGGTTTTAGACTCTTCGGTTTTTACTTGCTACAAAAATTAAAAACTTTACACATGATAGAAAATTAGGTTTCAATTGTAATCCAATTTAGAATCTAATTTGATTTTTATACTTTAGAGAGTTTCAACCTATGACGTCTGCTCCTAATGATAGCTCTTTATTATCAAACTAAGACACCAATTGGTTTTCGGTTTAGGCGGGGATTGAACCCCAGATATCTTATTTAATCATTAGAGATTTTACCAGTTGAGCCGACTGGAACCTACTTTGATTTTTACATTTAATAATTCATTTGACACAAAATGAAAAATTAAATGAGACAAGTGGTGTGAAATTGAGAATCTAATTAAAATTTAATTGGATTTTCTCTAAACTTTGGCTATATATGTATATATATTCTGCTAGAAACGGATGTATAACCACAAAAAATGCTAGATTTTAGTACAAAAATATTTAGTATTAACTTTACTACTACAACAAAAGTCTTAGTCCCAATTTGCTAGTCAAGACACTATAGATCACAATATTGTAGCCCAAGCTTTTGTCTTCCATCTCCTGAAATAATGTCATTGCTTCACCAATATGTTAGTTCTTGCAAAAGCCATCTAACAAGATGGCATAGGTTTGTGGATTTGTAAGTCACAACAATAGGAATTATTCTTTTGTTGGAAATTTCATGAAAGAGCCTCACTGCCTCATCAATTTTTTTTTATTTTTTTATTTTTACAATATCTATTGATCAATATGTTATAGTTAGACACATTAGGCAAACAAACCTCTCTCAAGTCTTAAACATTGTATTAAATGTTTTAATAGCATCATCTATTTTGTTTTGCAAATAGTAACCATCAATCAAAGAGCTATAAGTGACTATGTCAAGCTCAATGCATCTTTGAATGATCACATCAAAAACTTCTTTTCCCTCTCTCAAGTCTCAACAACCCTTCTTTGCACAGGCCTTGAATGATCTTCCTTTGTGTCATCTCATTTGGCATGATCTTCATTGCGTAGGCCTAGAATTAAGCAGTTGTAAGTGACAAGGTTTGGTTGAATGCTTTTACTCATCATATGAGATAAAAGGTTCAAAACCTCAGTTACCAATTTGTCCTTACATAAACGGGTCTATTATAGTCTAGATTGAATATAAAAACAAGAGTTAGTTGATTTAGCAGAAGCCTCAAGTACCCATTTCTTGAAGAAGAAAGCAAATCTGACAGTAGTACCATTTCGGATTGGATTTAGATTTGCTGGGGCTCCAGAACTTCAAAGGAAAGGAGAAGAAGTCATGGCCCCTTGAGTAAATGAGTTCCTTTGTGAGTGTGACTATCATACAAGTTGGTTTGTTTCTTTTTTCTTTTTTTTTTTTTAAATATATTTCTTCTACAAATTAAATATACTTATTTATCAAGGTTTTTTTTTCCTCTGAAAAATGAACTAAAAATAAAATTGTTATGTTTTCTCAAAATAAAAATTATTATGAAAATTAGTACTTTTTCTTCTTTTAGTTTTATTTTTTTAATTTTTTTCATGACAATGAAAACTATAAAATGCCGCCCCCCCCCCCCCCCCCCTTTTTTTTTTTTTTCATAAAGGAATAGGTTAATTTATTTTTCTATCGCTCATGATATATAATTATATATATTAACTGGGGCACCTATTTCAAATGTATATCCCATTTTTACATAACAAGTTTATGAAAGTCCATGAGAAGCGGCCATGACATATTAAGAAAAACATATAGTTTTAGAATGTAAATATTAGGGCCCTCGCATTAGAGTAACTATTTAGGTTATTTAGCCTTAAAAAAAACACATTACAATAGCTAACCAGTTTTCTACAAGCTATTGTTTTTTATTTAGATTTTTGCAAATTGCGTTCTGTTAAAAGTTTATTGAAATATATTTATATTTTGAAAAAGTGAGAAAAATAGATAAATTAAAAAAAAACTAAGAATTAAAATCTTGTTGAATAAGCTGGATGCAAACAAACATTAGTCAAGCCTAGCAAGGCATTATAACTCAAGTGACAAAAAAAAAATTTAATTAAAAAATAATAATTTATTTGCCGGTTTTCGTTTGTCCTTGATAATGAATTAAAGTTTTTTTTTTTTTGGTGAAATGAATTAAAGTTTTTGCACAACCAAAATGTACCCTCTTTTATGTATTTCTGAGTTTTGATATTTGTTCATCTTGGTTTACTTCAAATTTGTTGCAATTTAATTTGTGATATATGTAAGGTTGAAATTTATCAACCATTTTGTTGGCTTTATTTTGTGCCAATTTACTTGTATTTCAGCACTTAGAAACCCTGTATTTAGGTGGGAATCATGTAAGGGTAGTGTGTGAGAGAATGTGAAGAATTGCTCAAGATTGTGTAGTGAAGCAGGGACTCGTGACTGGATCTCGCGGGTAGCTCGCGACTGGGAAGCCGCCAGAAGATGCACACGAGTGAAGCGTGCAAAGAAGCTGAACCGTTTGCTAGTTGTTGCACTACACGACAAAATATCCAGCCTGGCCATTCAGTTAGCTTGCGGCTTGAACTCGCGACTCAGTCAAGTTGCGAGGTCAAGTCACCAACCAACTTTATTTTGGAAAAACTGACTCTTCGCATTCCTTTCTCACCCTAGTATAAATACCCCTTATACCCACGAAATGTAGAGAGCTTCCAGAGAGAATTTTGAGAGAGAAACCCTAGAGAAAACAAGATTGACTCATCCACAATCTTTACATTGTGACTCTTCAAATTCCTCTACTCTCACTCTCTCCATTGTTAGATTCTTGAGAGGGTCATTACCCAAAACCTTTTCTCACCTTACCTATATCTGTGAGAAGGTTATTTGGTGCTTTGGAAAGTAGTTAGGAAGGGACCAATTGATATTGGTTGATGCTATGGGCTATAGCGGAATCCAAGAAGCTAAAGAAGAAATAAGTTCGGCGTAACCTCGTTGGAGTAGGAGTTTGGAGGGCTTAGGTACACTGGATAGATTAGACTCGGAGGGTCTATTGCTGTCCTTGTATCCCAACTACATTCTTTAGTGGATTTTGACCGCTTGGAGGACGGCGGAGAGGTTTTACGCCGAGGGCTTCGGTTTCCTTTTCGATAACACATCGTTATGTTATCCTTGTTTTTGCATCTCTCTTCCCTTAATCTTTGCCATTTAATTTTTGCTGTGGATGTGATTTTATTTGGTTTAGATTATTTATCAATTCTGTTATAAGCTTATGTTCATTTTCTACACTTAATTTGTTTGATATTAAGCTTGAATTGATAATTTATAAATTGGGGGTCTAAATGTTCATAGTGTTTTATTCGCTATTTGAACTTTCAATATATATGTTGAATGTTTGTTAAACTTTGGGTGATTGATGGAGTTATGTGTGCCTGTCCCCAATGAACCACTCTTCAAATGATGAAATTTAACTTAAATTTCAGTTAGATTGGCTCACATGATAAATAAGTTATTGAAGTTTTGTTCAATTTATCAAAATTTAAATATTGGGAAGGCTATTTTTTTCCCTGTTTGAATTAAAGGCCATTTTCCTTTTAGTATAGTATCACCTAAAATATGTATTTAGTGTTTTATTGGAGAGAATAGAATGGGCCAATTAATATATTTTATTTTTCCTCAACAACAAAAAACAAAAGTGTTTTATTGGAGAGATGAAGAAATCATTAAATTTACTATCATAAACAGAACAAAGTGAAAGTATAATTAGATTGTAAGGTCATTTGTACTATTTTTGCCTATGGTACTAATCCAATTCTTGCCGGAACTTGCATAGAAAATTAGGAACAAAAATAAAATTTTCTTAAATGTGTTCCAGTAATTGCACCTCCTGGGGTGTTTGAGTAATGGGCCCAAATATGTGCGTGAGTCACTACAAAAACTAGGGCTCTCCTGGCCCATATATACGTGTGTATCACCGTCGGGATAGCCCCAAAAAAGGCCGCTATAAGTCTCCTAAAAAATGTTGTTGTAGAACAAGTTTTTTTTTTTTGGTAGTGCGTTAATCTATTTTTTGGTTGGAAATTTTTTGGTGTAATCAGGTTTATTGTTTTGTAACTTCACTTGACTTGTAATTGAGAGAGAGAGAGAGAGAGAAAGGTTGTATCTATAGGAAAATACATAGGGAAATTCTGCGTTCATATGTATTGGCCTTCGCATATTTTATTTTTATTCCAAATTTTGTAGGAGGCAAAATCTTGTTCAAATGACCACATAGCCTGATTATACTTTTTAATTTATTCTGTTTACGGTTAGAATTTGTATATTGAATAATGGCTTAAGACTCTACAATGGAACACTATTCCCATGCATGTCGATGTGTGTATGAGGTTTTAGGGAATTTCCGTAGTAAAAGCACTCTTTCTTAAAGTAGACTAGTGATGTGAATTTCATGTATCTCACGAAATTCATATTATTTGCATGATGCATCACATTAATTGACTGTTTGTGTATGACTTTTTAGGGTCATGTGGCTTTGTTTGATAAGATTCATATCAAGTTAATTACAATCCGTTGGACTAATACGTGGGGATGTACATCATTGACTATACAAAATTGATGCACACAAATTTTGCATGACTTTATTCTATTCATTTTATAATATTAATTTTTGATCATATTAAAATTATGCAAACATTGTGAATAAAAGAAGATATTGTAATCTAACTGTTAAATTCCCAAAATATGAATATAGTAAAAAGTTATTAGTCTGTATAATATTACTTAGAATTACACCAAATATAACCTTAATCTAGAAATACATGCCCATATGACAATTTATAAAATATATATACAATACCACCATTATCTATTTAATTATTAGCCAAATCAGCAAGAAGACTGACAAAAGTCATTGGATCACCAAGAAGAATACTGATAATTGTCTTGAGAAATATTTTGAGTATTTTCAAGCACATTTTACCCATCCCACTATTTCTTTTCAATCGACGTTGAATAGGCAGCCCCAAATTCTTCAAAGCCAAAATATCAGTCATTCCATTCTCCAATTTCTCAACTATCAATTTCCTTATGCAAGAAACATGAACATTATACTCGCCACACTCGGACACGTACGACCACACCTCAATTCCCGACAACTCAATTTGATTGCAAAATATACACTTTGACTTAGTCCCACCAAGGTGAAATTTCACATGATCAATTTGGATTTCTTTGATGAGGTTGAGAAAACAGGGGTGCAAATCCAAGTCCTTTTCAGGGCAATGGTAGATGAAACCTTTGACATGTTTCCCACAAGCATTGCAATATCTCTTGGTTCTTTTGCAGTAGAGTTCCGAAGGGGGTGGTTGCTCGTAGAATTTGAAAACAAAGTCTTTGAAGATCTCATGGGTTGTGGTGGGCTTGCTAAACATGCAATCTTTGTGAAGATCATAGTCGCAATCTTCACATCTGTGTCTCATTCCATTGCTTCCATATTCCTTGCATCCGTTGCATATGTAGCATTTTTTGTTTGGATTGTTATCTAGCTTGAGCTCATGCTTCTTGGGACAAGTGTGATTTCTCTCCATACTACTGCTTATCATTTTTTTTTTTTTTTTTTGAGAAACACTACTACTGCTTATCTGCACCAAAGATGCCGCATATAATTCCTTTATATACATAGTGTTCGAATATTTTTATAAATATGACAATATTATTATTATTAAATGTTGATATAAGTGTGTTAATAGATATCAGATTCTTTCTTTGATGTCTTTCCTATTTTGAGTTGGCCAAATTAATGCATATTGATTAGCAAACCTTTCCAAACGTTGGTGCACCTGATTTACTTCCTTATTAAGTATTTTCTTTCAAAACTCAAACGTTTTCTGAATTGCTAATCTGACATGTTTCTTTCAGCATGATCAGGAAGAGAAGTGCTTCTTCGCACTGAAACCAATGGCTTCCTCGTTGGTGCCCTATTTAAATATTTTACAATACTATATCATAAACAATAGTTAATAGTTAAATAGTATACTCGGGATGCAAGTTTTAATGCTATTAGTTAATACTTAATAGTATTAAAACTTGTACCTTGATAACCTTTTTGACATTATAACTATTAAATTATGTAATATCACTTTTGATTTATAATGTGAAATGCTTAACCACAAACAACTAAGTGTCTGTTTAGGATCTGTTTAATTTGTTGAAATTGAAAACTTTTTTGCTGAAAGTACTGTAAATAAATGTAAAAGTTAGCTGAAATAGTACAGTGAGACTCATAAATAGTACTTAAAAGTGTACTGTGACCCATGAATAGTAGTAAAAATAAGCTGAATAATAAAAAGAGTTGACAAAAATATTTTTTGTGAAACACACTAAATATGTGATTTGCAACTTGCCTAGTGGCATACTGCATTCAGAGCAGTATAAGAGAGCAACAACTTGTATACTAGCAATTAAGCAAATAGATAATGATCAATAATTCTTCTCTCTATTGTCTATCCCTCTCTCCATTCTCTTATTCTTAGAAGGTCCAGCTAAACTTGAATCCAATTACTCTCTCAATTCTTTTCTGTTCTTTACAATTATAGCCTTGTAGGCAATTGTTAACTCAATGAGAAAAACCACCTTGATTTGCTAATCGCTATATATATATATTTATTGTTAAAGATATTGGGTTTATGTTAATGTAATGGCCCAAGAGGCGCAATATATTGTAAGCTCATCTCAAGCTAGCCCTAACTCTTGTATATGCCCCACTAAGGTTCATTGTAATAAAAAACTAAAAATCCAATAAAGATGTAGCCCCTACAATTTTATCCTATAGACGTAGGCTAATAGGCTGAACCATATAATCCTTGTTTTTTTTTTTTTTTTCTTGCTTCTGCTTCTATAAATTATTTTATTCTCGCATTTTCAACATTTATTCTTTTCAATCTATTATTGATGTCTTTCAATAACGTAAAAATTAAATCTTGTCCAAGTATTTTTTTCAGGTATATACTGTATAAGTATCATCAAACTAATATAAATTTTGTCCTACTATGCAACACACTCATTTTTTTCATATGCGATGCATGTGAACAAAAAGCTAATCAAGATATAAAATTGTAGACAAGCGTACAGTAGAAAAGCATAGAGCATATGGTAGAAAAGCTTCATGAACGTACCTCAAGACCAAGATAACAAATGGAGGCACTGGTAACATTCCAATAAAAAACCCTATCACTTGATTTATCCCTTGCCGTAGCAGAGCTAGCGAAGCAAGCCCGTCCGCAATAGCAAATCCCTAGAAATAATCTGAAAAAAAATTCTGAATGATACATAACAAAAGTAAGGAATAAGATTATGCATAGAAAACATGCTTCATACTAGCCTGTTGTCATATTCTTTTTTTTCTTTTCTTTTTTTAATACAAGATAGAAATTTACTTTAGCCTAATCTAAGTGTATTTGTGTGTGAAGCTCCTTTCTGGAGACTTGTACTTCTGGAATGACCATCGCACCACAGGTGTGCGGTGGTCCTGTTGTCATATTCTTGATTCCTTTCGTTTCATTTCCTTTTAATTACTGAAATATGACTTGGTAGCAAAGAGTCAATGGCGGCCTTAGATATACAATAATACAAGAAAAGCCAAGTGAATGACATATAGAAAACCTTTATGCTAAAAAGGCATACAGTTGATTCAGTCACTTTGTTACGAGTGTCATCTAGATTTCAATATGATTATTAGATCGGATTAAATTCACATTTTTCTATTAACTTAAATTTTTGAATAAGTGATATGATTAACTAAGATATGCTAAATACAATCAAGATAAAAATCAAAAATCAAAGAAAAGATCAAAGAACACCCAAAACTAGGGCTGCATCCACATACTTATATTAAGGTATTTAACGACCATTGCAAAGAGAGTAACATGGACTACATAATATATGTATGTATTTATCTATATGTTTATAAACATATAATGTAAAGTCCACATAAGAGACCCAAGTACCAATAACCCGACAATGAACATGGTATGATGGTCATGACCGACGCTGTGTGACCACAGGAGCTGGTTCTCATTCTTTCGACTCTCTGCTTTTTCTTTCTTTATTTCTTTGTTGTGTTGTATAAGCTAAAGATGTTTGTGTTTAATTATGTTTTTGGGTGCATTATATACTGCGAGATTGAAATTTGAAAGCATTCCTTTTATTAGAATGCAAATCTTATCTCACTTTTTATGCTCCTCTCTATATTCTATTAATTTCAACTTGCCATCCTTATAAAATAATGGAAATTTTTTATAATGGAAAAAAAAAAAAATCAAACACCTTGGCTTAACATAATTATTGGGTGGAGCATAATGATAAATTTATTGTTAAAAAATTAGAATATAAAAAAGAAGTATATTCTAATTTGTGGTTATTGCTTTATAAATTTGCAATAATTGCTTAATATTTAAATTAAATCCGAATTTGGTAAGGATGAGATATAAAACCCATGTTTTACACCATATACAAATATCACTATTATATTAGAAGTGTTGTACAATGGTGATTTTACATAGTGTTCATATGTTTAAACCAAACATATTTGTTACTATTAACTTGTTATAATTTATGTCATTTATTTTTTCTCTAAATGGGATGTTCGCTTGATTAAAAGGAGGAAGAGGTATGTAAAAAATGAATTTGTTCAAATATAACTAATGATATGTTTATTTCATGAGCTTACTAATTTGTGAATTTGCACCACACTCCCAATTAGCTTACTTATTTGTTAATTTGATACTAATTTTGGATGATAGTATTGATATTATACATCAACACTAGCATGAATAGCTTTATTGTTTGCTTGATTTCATTATGTATTGGCTTTGTTTCAAGTCCAGATAGATGAATTGTGCGATGTAGATACCAGCCAAACCTATTATGGGCGTGAAGTAAAGAGTACTTTCCATTTTCCTTTGATCGCAGTGGTCAAATACTGTATCTACTCCAATGATGATCTCTTGCTTTATGCAAAATGAAGATGGGTGTGGCATGTGGGGTTAATGGTGTTTACCTTAGTAAATGCAAAGCCAGTGGCTAAGATCTCTATCAAGCTTATGCGAGAAGGCTAGACACAAATTTTCTTGAATATAGTTCTCAAACATGAAGCTTACAACATTGGCAATCCCTTTTGGATGCTTGTTAAAAACCCCTGACCAAATAACTGAAAATTATAACAAGACAAAACATGATTGATTTCAGATTTTGGTGGTCTGTCTTAATCGCCAGCTTACACTATGAAACTCGAAGTATTGGCAATTTGCCCATGTTGGATCTTTGACTTATTATGAAAGAAAGTCATTGTCCAAGAAAGGTCACCCCTCTCCCCCACAACCCCCACCCCCACCCCCCTTTTTTTAAATGCACTTCTTAAAGGGTATCATGAGGAGAAGTAATGTTTGCATTTTTCTAAAAGAAGTTATTCTCCAAAAATGGATTTTTAAAAATTAATGTTGAGAAACAAATTTCTTCACATCCAAAATGACTCCTGTATTCTCTTTATTTCAAATAATAATAATAATAATAATAATAATAATAATAATAATAATAATAATAATAATAATAATTGTAAGGACACAACTTCGATTTTCAGGCCCAAGTTTTTATGGACCAACCCAAAGGGCCCAAAAACAATGAATTTCTAGAGAGCGGGAAAAAAAAGCTGGACTAGGTTGATTTAGACGGTCAACAAGATGAGTTAAAATCACAAGGAGAACGAAATAAGGAGCTTAAATTATGGAAACAGTCCTCGGTCAAAGTCCGAGGAGGTTAACTTTGGTATTTCTTATTTCCTCTGTGTAGATACCAGCTTTTTCCTTCATCCTCTTTTTATGAGGAATTTCCTCACATTATATATGTCCTTCCAAATCATCCTGATCATACACTTATTGATTATCTGAATCTTCACTTGAGTACCTGTCCTATCATGCACCTTTCTTGACCTTCTGTGAGTTGTGGTGGCCAAGATTGCACTGTTCAGGTGTCTTCTCCATATAAATGCGGACAGGAGATCAGTTGCAGAGTCATTCAATGCGGGGTTGGCAGCCTTCCTTTCTGATATTTTTTGGATATTTTCTGGTGTATGGATCCCTTACACCCGTCCAGGATAGCAGAACCTTCTAGGATGTTCCCTTTGATCGGAAGAGCTCTGAGGCCCATTCCAAAATTGAGTACCCGAGGTGGTATTATCCTCGGCGTTATTCTTAGGGTTCCCCAATTTCTGTTCGGACTTTTTACAATTCATCTTGGACGTTATGGGTTGAGTGAGACGTCTTCGGATAGATCACGATCCTCGGCGTGGGTTTTGAGCCCAAAGCGCAGGCCCATTTCTCTTGTTGACCTTTTACCCCCACACTATCTTTAAGAGCACAAGTTTCATTGACATAACCATGACTTGGGAAAGTTGGCTTTCTTCCTTTGGAATTCCCTCTTCTTAGAGTATCCACAACCGAAGATTCCATCCTATTCTATTTTACCACCTCAAAAAGCTACTTTATCAATTATACAATACCATTTTACAATACACCCACCATCCCAACTTTTATTTTACCATGCTACACATTAAAATAATATAAAAAGAATATAAAAATATTTCTCACTCTCTGATCTCTATTTCTCTTAACTCTCTTTATTTCTCTTTGATCTCAGTCACACCACCCACCTTCGCTGAGCAAAATCCATAGCAAAATCTAGCCAAAATCAAAATCCATAGCAAAATCCAATCAAAATCCATAGCAAAATCAAAATCCAAAATCCAAACCTATCACAAATCCACACAACTCACCGCCGCTGCAAGGTGATAGTGCCAGAGATTAAAGATATCTTTGATGGTTGCAACACGATATCTAGTGCCGTTGATGGCTTCTCAGCTGTGGCTTCTCCGGTACCGTTGATGGCTTCTCAGATTTGGGTTTTTGGGTTTTGGGATTGCTGTGAAAGATTTGGGTGTTTTGAGCACCACTGCAGATTTTGCTCACTTGAGCCATTTCTCTCTCTCTCTCTCTCTCTCTCTCTCTCTCTAAAACTGAAGCTTTCTCTCTCTTAAACTCTCAATTTCTCAAATGGGTTTTGGTTTTGGTGCAATGGGTGTTTGTTGAATTGAACTGACTATGTGAGGGGAGAGTTCGCCAAACCAAATAGCTCTGCTACCAGAAAATTTGAGAATGTACTTTGTTTTTGTTTTGTGCTATGAGTGCTTGTATGTTGCGCTTGAAATGTTGTAGAAAGAAAGAGATGAAGAAAGAGGGAGACCATCACAGAGACTCAAACCGTGAAAGAGAAGACAGAGGAGAGAAAGAATAAAAGTTATTAAAAAACTGATACAATAGCGCTACAGTACCATCCTACAAATGTTGTAGAAAGAAAGAGATGAAGAAAGAGGGAGACCATCACAGAGATTCAGACCGAGAAAGAGAAGACAGAGGAGAGAGAATAAAAGTTGTTAAAAAACTGATACAATAGCGCTACAGTGCCATCCTACATTTAGGATGGTACTGTAGCAACGTTGTAAATTTTTTTACAATTCTTCCCATTTGGCCTTCCAGCTGCAAAGTACATTTTGGGCCTAAATGCCAAATGTACCTTACATTTGCCATTTGGCCTTCCAGCTGTAGAAGCTCTCACAGTTCTTATTTTAAATCACTATTGACATAGTAGAGTTTTCCACATGATTTTGTTGGGTGCAAAGCACCATGTGGGTCCAGCCCACATGCCCTATCAAAGCTCATTTATAAGATTGCCTCCAAAAGTCTTCAAGGAAGCCATGTCTCTTAATAAGACTTGACTTAAGCATGTTGGACATGCTGAAGAAATAGAAAGGAAAGAAGCAAAGGCCATTCGGCCTTGGGAGAAGAGAAAAAGCAAATAGAGAGCATTTGGCCATTTTGTGTGTGAGTTCCAGTGTGAGCAAGACACAGAGAAAGAGAGAGCTAAAGCAAGAGAGCCATTCGGCCATTGTGAGAAAAACACAAGTGAGAGCCTTAGGAGGTGCAGTCCGAAAAGATAGAGAGAAACACAGTGAGAGTGTGAGAGAGTGAAAAAGAAAAAGGTGACATTTTTCTTTGCTCAAGTTACACGCAAGGAAGATAAATTGGTGGAGTTCTAATGGAGTTTTTGAGTGCTACAACCATGGAGAATTGGAGTATTTAGAGGAAGATCTTGCTACTAGTTTTGTGGTGAGGTTGTATTTACTCCTTGAGATTTATTTGTTGTATATCCAATTTATTATGAACTCAAGTTTAGCACAAACTTGATAATTGTAATCTCTATTTCATAGTAGATATTTTTCAGAACTGCCCCGTGGTTTTTCCCTCTATACCGGGGGGTTTTTCATGTAAGATTTGGCGTTCTTGTGTGGTTGTGTTTATGTGGTGCTTGCTGGAATTTTTTTTTGTTTCCATAATATTGCTATTGCTTGGTAGTCATAAATTTTAATTTACACATAGACATAAAGGGGATTAGGATTTTTCCCCAACAGATTTACTGCTAAATTTTTTAATGTGTTTAAAACAAAATTTGTTAAATGTAGAAGGGAAAATCAAATGAAACCCCCCTCTCCCATCACATGTATGTGAGGGACCAAACTTTTGTTTGATCATGTCTTGAAAATTTGTTCATATTAGTGATTATGGAAATAAAATTTATGAACAGAACGCTTACTATGTACCCACAACTCTAATTGTGTTGGCTTCTATTTGATTGCACCCAAAATCCTAGTAGTGCCAAAATCTGATATCTTTGGATTCATTTCATCATCTAGAAATACATTACTTGCTTTCAAATCCTTATGGATGATTTTGAGTCGAGAGTCCTCATGTAGATAGAGAAGTCCCTTTGCAATCCCATTGACAATGCTTGTACGTTTAACCCAGTCTAGTTCTTTACATTTCTTTGGATCTGTATTGTGATAATGGGACAAAAGTTTCTTTCATATAGGACACTTTTGCCATATAATTTCCTACAATAAACGATGTTGTGTATGTGTTTGAGAGAGAGAGAGAGAGAGAGAGAGAGAGCAAACAAGACAAGAAGACATCAAGACTAGAAGTTTTTCTTCTCTTTCCAAGTAGCAACCCAAGAGCCTTACTAGATTCCTATGTTGGAGTTTTTCATCCCTATACTTCTATCACTTCAGTAAAAAAAAAAAAAAAAAAAAAAAAAAAAAAATGAGAAGGCCGGCTCGAAACTCAAATTGTGACGATGGATAAAGTCACAACTACTCTCTTTGTCTACAAAGAATGTTGTGAGATGAATGAGCCGTGTGCACATTCAATTACGCTTTCATTTTTTTATTTTATTTTGAGCTCCATTGACTTTTGAGCTACGATGAGTAATGGCTTAGGCACATGGGCAGGGTGTAGGTGCAAGCTTAATTAACTATCTTAGAGCACTTGCAGCAGTGGAGCTAAATAGCTATATTGCTATTTTAGCTCCATCAATATACCAAAAAGAGCACACAACAGTGGAGCTATTCCTAAATTTTTTTGCTTAAGTGCTACAGTGCACATCTATTTATAGATGTGCACTGTAGCTAACATCTAAATTTTTTTTTTTTATTCAACCCCTATTAAAATACTCTTTCCTTTCTTGATTTTTTTTCCCATCCTTTTATTCTTTCTCTTCGGCTTCTCTTCTTCTTCCTTCTTCCTTCTTTTTTTTTTTTCTCCTTCATCTACTCTCTGCTCTGGGTTCCACATCGCCAGTTAGTTTTGGGTTCCACGCCGCCATCCCACGTTGCCGATCTTCATCTTCATCGCCGTCCCACACCGTCGACCATTGCCGTCCCACGCCGCTGACCATCACCATCCTCCATCTCATCGATCTTCATTATGGGTTTTTTTTTGTTTTTTTTGTTTTTTTTTGTTTTTTGCTGTGGACTGGTGGTGGTGGTTGTGACTGTGGTTGTGGTTGTGGCTGATGGTAGCCGACCCATCGCCATCCTCCATCTCACTGATCTTCATCGTGGTTTTTTTTTTTTTTTTTTTTTTTTTTTTTTTGCTGTGGACTGGTGGTGGTGGTTGTGGCTGTGGCTGATGGTAGAGGTGGTTGTGGTTGGTGTTGTGAATGTTTTTTTTTTTTTGGTAGTGAGATATATTATTTTATTGTAGGGGCATATTATTTTATTGTAAGAAATATATTATTTTATTATATTGAAAGTTAAAATAAATCCACTGCTGCAGCATATGTGTAGGTAAAATAGATAAAGTAACTTTTGGTGGAGCTAAAAAGCTAAATTTTTAGCTCCACTACTATGGATGCTCTTAGAGCATCGTATGAGTATTTGTATAGTAGAAAAAGTATTGTATTTTAGACTGTGTTTGTTTCGAGTGTAAATGGAATTGGGATAATATTTTACACCCTTGTACATGTTTGGGTGCATATGAAAGATAAAGTCAAACCGAAAATAAGAAAAGTTTGACCATAAAATATGCCCCTTGACTTGTAAAATAGATTACACATCTATTTTACCTTCAAACAATTTCTGAAATCACACAAGCCAAGATAGAGAGAGCTACTCACACCAAGCCCATGCCAAGAAGGAAGGAAAGGGTACCCCTGGTGAAGCCCAGAACCAGCCCCTGACCCACGGCCCCGTCGTCGTGCTTGAAGCTCGTCGTTGCTGTCGCTTGCTCATCGTCGCTCGAAGCTCTTGATCGTATTTGTCTAAAGCTCATCGTCGTTCAAAATTCTAGATCAAAGCTCATCTTTGTCACTGCCGCCGCCGCCCTGTAGCTCGTCTCCTCCACCTCTTGATCTCATCGCCGCTACCTCTAGATCGAACCCCCCTGATCGGATCTCTATTTCTTTCTCAATCTACTCTCTCTTTCCCTTAGTTTCTTTGTCATGCCCCGAACCCAAGTAAGATCTAGGCACGTGACAATAGCCACACACTTATAAAGTTTACACTCTACAAGTGTGTAAGGCCCTCTTAACAATTAAAGAATTATTCTCAAAGAAAATTTCATCAATAAATTTAAAAATAACCTAAGTAATGCAATTCTTAAAAGATCTCCAAATAATAATCTTCCAACATCAAAAGTAAAAATAAACTAAATCCTTTAAATTTAAAGGTCTATACAAAAGGTAATCTAAAACATAAAAGTTCAAATCTTATTTTAGTGATTTCCTAAACTTCACTCATACGCACATCCCAGCGGAAGCCCAAACATATGATACTCTTCCTGATCAAAATCTGAAAGGAGAAAGAGGGGGGGGGGTGAGTTGACAACTCAATAAGTAACCAAAGTCCTAAAGAGTTCTATTAAGCAAATAGATCTATAAAATAACAATTTGTATATAGATCAAATATTTTAAATCTTACAATATATTGTAGATGGATTAGAGAATAATCAGTTTTCATATATATCAAAGTTACTTTTTACAATAGGTTCCAGAAACACATAAGCAATTTTAGTGACTCAAAATAGTTCAAATACTCAAACGTAATTTATATTCTTAACAATCTTATGACTATGGTCACATTATATCCCCGTGACTGGGCATCAGAGTACTAATGAATAACCCCCATTGGCTAGGTATCAGAGTACCAATGAATAACCCTCATTGGCTGGGTATCAGAATAAATTTATAGTCAAATTGTTCATAATCATATATATAAAATCATAGTTTCTAACAAAAATATATCTTATTCATACACATTTATATAATCATATATTCAATATTCAAATCTATTTGTGATATTTCCATATTATTTACTTTAAATCATTATAGCTATAAAATAATTAAATAAAATAAACCTTATATTCAATGCTAACATGTATTTGTGAAAATTCTTTATCCTTTACTTTGAATCAGTATGGCTAGAAACAATTATATAAAATGCATCATATATTCAGTAATCAGATATATTTGTAATATTTCTTTACTTGAAATCAATAATACAATAGAAATAAAATTATAATTGTCAGTTCGTTTAGACCCCTTAAACCCAAACAGATTAACCTAGTGAATTAGCCAAGTGATTAACTTAGGTAATTTAATTAAATCTAGGTTAACACAAAATAAACAAAAACAACAAAGCAGTGGAAATTAAATAACACAAAGATATGATGACCCAGGAAACCACACCAGTAAAAACCTGGAGAGGATTTGACCTAGCTATCCTCAAGGTAAACTGAATCTACTATGAAAGAATCGAAGTTTACTCAATAAGACTTAGACCACTAACATCCTATTGCTACCCAAGTGTAGGAAACTTACTACCATGACTCCATGATAGCTCCGAGATCCACGGACTCCTTCTTTCTTGAATTCTTCAGCAAATCCACAAGCGCACCTGCTTGTATATCTTTATGCTCTTTTGATTTTGCAACTGTATTGATTTACACAACTCTTGACATGAATCTCAAGTTTGTAAACCCTAAGTGTATGTGAAGGCAAACACCTCTAGATCTCACAAAGAGATTCACAAACACAGCATTCAAAACTCTAAAAACGTGGCTAGGGTTTTCCCTTATATACTTAAGGCAAAACATAAAACCCTATACATTAAATGGACTAGGGCTGAGTTGGAAAATTCTGCAGAAAAACGATCTGCCCGATTTTCGATCGATCGAGCCTAATTTTCGATCGATCGAGTCTGGCAGAAAGTTAACAGTAATTCTGCAAAACAACTCGATTCCAACTTTACATTAAGACCCATACTTTGAGCAAGTCTAACACAAGACTAAACATTGTTTTGATCATGGTTTGCCAACATACAAATTGAAGTTCTAATACATTAGTTCCTAATTCTTAGAACCTAACAAACTCCCCCTTTGGCAATCCGTGACAAAACACAGACTTAACAAAAGCTCAAAGTTTACACATTAAAATAGCCCATTACAAAATAAATAGCCACTTAGACAATTCAACCTAAACTACTATCTAACAGTTGCAAAGTAGACAGCAGCTCGACTGAAAACAACCTGTATATTCCTGTAACACTTAATAAACACATAAACGCATGTGTGGAAGAAAGAAAAAAACAAGGAATATAAAAAAGAACTTCTTGATTTCACATAACACAAAATAAAGACATATATCATGAATAACATCATAAATATAAATCAATAAGCAATGAAGTATAGTGAAACAAGAAACATATCAGTAACCAATGAATCACAAAACATATATCTCCTAATCAAGAGCCAAAAATGTAAATACAAAGTGAAGCGCCTAGATACAATCTAATAACTCCACAAGCTCCAAGGTATCACAAAAACTCCAAAAGCTCAAAAAAAAAAAAAAAAACTCACCCTAAAACAAAAATCTCCTCTACAAAAATCTCCAAGATATACAATATGCACTCCCCCTTTTTGTGACGAATTGCCAAAGGGCACTCACTCATCATCAAAAGGAGGTGGAGGAGAACAATGAGAGCTCGCCAGATCAGCTCGCAAGGCACGTAGCTCATCAAGAATGTCCACCAATAACTGACCATGAGCCGCCTGAACGGTCACGACAGTATCCAGAGTCCGACGAAGGTCAGAAACCTCATCAAACGGTGGAGGAACATCAGCAGCAGCAGGATCAGCAGATGGCTCAGCTGCAGGAACATCTGTAGAAGAAGAGGGGGGTGGAGTGACACCGGAAGGCTCTACTCTAGGACGCTTAAAGCTAGCTCGAAGTTGAGCAGCCCTTTGCCTCAAAAAAGTAACACCAATAGGAGCAATAATATGAACAGGCTCAGAAATAGGAAAATCATCTAGACCAAGATGAAGGAGAATCCTATGAATGAAAATAGGAAAGAATAGCGCATAAGCCGTAGAGCTAGACCGATGAACCTCGTTCAAAGAACGAAGGAACAAATGAGGAAAACTGATAGGAGCATCAGTGACTAGCGCATACAAAAAGACACATCGCTCAAGAGGGATGGTGTGGACATGAGAAATAGGCCACAAAGAATGACACGCTATCCTAAAGAAGAGATAGTGAAGCTCAGAAAGCTCAGCAGAAGTGATTCGAGGATCAGAATCCCACTGGATAGAAGACCCAGTGATGTATGACAGCATGTCATCAAGAGGTGGAGACTCCTCATAAGGAAAAACGGGATGGTCAACAATGGGCACCCCAAGAGCATCAGACACAACCCGAGGGGTAATGCGATACTCCACACCACGTAACCACACCTTTACCAAGGTGTCGTTATCGTAGACATGGATAGAGAGGTTCGAATAGAACTCTCTAATCAAAGAAGCAGGCGGAGGACGCTCAAAATCAAGTAGAGGTAACCAACCCCGACGCTCAAAGTTTCGTCTCACCTCAGGATCAACCTCATCTAAGATGACTCTACGCTCACCCCAAATTTGACGCCTAAGATTAAGGTTCTCATAGGTCTCTTGGTTCTGGGCAGTAGGAAACCGATCACTATCGAAAGAAGGTGAAGGGTCAGAAGTCCTACGGGCTCTAGTTTTCCTAGGCATGGTGCTAAGGAATAAGAAGAGACATAGAAAAAGAAGAGCAAAAACCAAAAACCAAGGGTAGACTGCAAGTTAGCACAGCATAAAATATAGAAAAATAGCAAATCTATATGATGCATGAGCATGAACACCAAATGATGCATGTACTAATGCAGTAACAAGTTCAAGTATGATCCAAATTAACAAAATTGGCTTGAGCATACAATTTAATAAAAAATACCCAATTTGAAAAACCCAAGTTTTTAAAACACAACAAAGTGATAAATTGATCAACACAATAGTCAATTAACTCAATATAATGATCAATTAAATCTATCTAACAAGCCAATTTCATCAATTGAATTCAAATTGAACAAAAACTCCAAATTTTATCAATTCCAAGCCCTAGAATTTCAAATTTTCCACAAACCACAAAAATAATCAAATTAAACCATATGGAGTGCTTGAATACACTGTCCCCACAAAAACCCATGAAAGATTTAAAAGAAAAGGACCAAAAAAGAAACCCAAATATGCCAAAAATCAAAATTCTGAAAATAACCATAAAATGCATGAAAAATGCATGAATCTTGAAAATAAATGCAAAGGGAGGGGCAAAAAGGACTTACCGGCCTTGGGAGAGAGAGATTTAGCAAAAAGATCGGAAGAAAACGACAAATCCAGCAAAAATCTCTTTGACCGGTTGGTGAGGAGACAAAAAGTTTGAAAAAGTTTTTGAAAAGGTAAAGAGATCACGTGAAAAACTCCTTTTTAAAAACATACAGCACGATTTTCGATCGATTGAAAATTACATTCGATCGGTCGAAAACAAACTTCGATTGATCCAAATTCAGCTTGGATCGATCGAGTCAACCAGAAACTTTTCCATTGATTTTAAAACATTTTCGATCGGTCAAAAATCAGTTTCGATCGATCGAAATCTGAAAAAATTAATTTTTTGAAAAACACACCAATTTCAGTGCAGTCACTTCTCAAAGCATCAGATTTTATGAGAAAAATGCATGAGTATGAGATGAGATGTTTTCCAAAAACATATGAATTCAACCCAGATTTCTCAAAGCAAAATTTTCTTTCAATACCCAAAAAAAAAAACTCGAACAAGCAAACATGTTCTGCATCAATTTCCAGAAATTCTCAAACTCGGTTGGTCCGGCCAAAGAACACACAATAACATGTACACAGTTTAGCAAAGAATAACTTGTGTAGTGTGTGCAACTAGCATAAGCTTGAGAAACATGTGAGGAGATATGCACATATTGATCAATCACAATTTCTACAAAATCCATCACATGAATTTGAAAGGGACTATTACTTAAAGAGTTACATCCTATAACTCCCACATCTCCTAGAATAAAAGCTTGCAATCATGTAAGTTTCTTGATTTGCCTCATTATTCAATTTAATTGATTAGAAACTTAATAAAAGCCGGGATAATGTACACACCAATTTTATTTGAATTGTGATATTGTTATAGCCCAATAATGTACACACCAATTTTAATAAAGGCTACACCTTATTTTCTTTTTGTGCATGTGCTACACTTTCTCGAGCACAAAATCTTACGATATGTACTAAGGTGTTCATGATTGGCTAATAAACAGTGGTGAGATGGTTATTTATGCCTTTCTCAATAAGTTCAAGTCCAACAATCAAAGACATAAGACTTCAAGATCAAGATCATGTGATCAACAAATATAGCATCTTCCCACACAACATGCACAACAAGACTTTAGCTAGTAAAGTGCAATAGAAATAAGTGCATCAAAGCTAAACAAGGTACATTCACATGATATGCAAAATTTGATTGACCAACCTTGTCTTCAAATTTAAGAAAAATAGCAAAAACACTATTTGCAAAATTTTTATTTTTATTTTTTATAAAAAAAAACATCCTAGAATGAAATGCATGAATGTAATGCAATGCAAATCCTAGAAACAGAGGTCACAAAAGATAGAGCAATGAAGCACAAGGACCATGTCAGACAGACTCAATTAGATTGAGCCTTTTGCATCCAAAACTTTTTAGATGCAACTCTTGCATTGGAGTTATGATTCACTTTAGAATTCGGAGCAACTCCAGGATTGGAATAAAGGTTTAACGCCTTTACCAATTCACCAATAAGTACCATAGGATCATGTGCTTGAGGCACAGGTACTTTAGTTTTATTTGCTCGCTTCGCAGCTTGCAATTTAAAACAATTTGGACGAATGTATCCAGGTTTTCCACAAAAATGACAAACCCATATAGGCTTATCATGCAATTTGCCCTTAGTAGAAGTAGAAGCTCTAGAATGAGAAGCTTGAAGATCAGTCCTAATCTTTCTAGGTGGAGTAACATCTATAGGCTTGACAGGTTCACTCACCAAGGGTTTGACAATCTCACTCTTAGGAGGTTTAGAAGAGAAAACAAATTTAGTGGAAGAAGATTCAGGCACAGAAATACTTTCCTCAAAACCTAAACCAGTTTTATTAGAAGGAGACTTTTGAATGCTCAGCATGTGATCAAGTTTGGAGCTTGCAGACCTATTAGTTTGTTCTCTAGCAATAGATAAATCAAGTTCTAAACATTTAACTTTATCAAGTAAAAGCATGTTCTCAGTTTTCACATTATTCAAAAGCTCATTTGCATCAAACAATTTCACAAGTAAATTTTTCTTTTCAAGTTCAAGAGATGCAATTTTCTTCAAGCCTAACTCAACATTCATGGCATCCTTTGCAGCAACTTTGCAAAGTTTATTGTAGGCTTCCTGTAAATCTGCATCCTCAGAGAATTCCCCATCAGAAGGGTTCTCTTCAACAGACATGCTTTCATTAACTACAGTAGTAGCAGTGAAAGTAATGAAGTTTCCATCCTCATCACTAGCGGATTCATTGTCGGAAACTTCATCATCACTAAGGGTTACAGCCATAGCTTTACCCTTAGACCTCAAGTATGTGGGACATTCAGATTTTAAATGACCATACCCTTGACAACCATAACATTATTGTCCCAAAGAATTATTAGAAGGCTGACCTATTTTCTCCTTAGGTTTTTCAGTGTTATTGACCTTAGTGGGATCATTCTTCCTAAAATTTCTAGGTTCAACAGTGTTCTTGCCTCTTGCCCTTCTGTTATTGTTCCTAAGAAAGTTTCTAAAGTTCTTGGCAAGATAGGCAATCTCTGTAGCAGAGAGTTCATCATCAAATCCACCATCCTCAACATCATCAACAGACTTAAGAGCCATTGATTTGGATTTGTTAGTCTTAGGGAGGTCTAACTCATAGGACTGAAGAGATCCTACAAGTTCTTCAACAGGGATGGAGTCCACATCCTTGCTCTCAGTAATGGCAGTCACTTTGGGTCTAAAATCCTCAGTCAAAGATCTAAGAATCTTCCTAACAATTTCAGGTTGATCATAGATTTCACCCAAATTATAAGCAGAATTAACAATATCATTCAATTTAGCATAGAATTCATCAAAAGATTCATCATCATTCATTCTAATGCTTTCAAATCTAGTAGTTAATTGCTGCAATTTATTTATCTTAACTGCCTTTATGCCTTCATACACAGTCTGGAGGATATTCCAAGCAGTATGAGCAACCTCAACATTAGAGATTCTCTTAAATTCCTCCATGGAAACAGCATTAAAAATAGCATTCATAGCTTTGCTATTAAAAGCGGCTTCCTCCTTTTGAGAAGTTTACCACTCACTCACAGGAGTAGTGGGCTTCTCCCATCCGTACTCAACGAAATTCCAAACTCTCTCATCAATGGATTTCAGGAATGCTTTCATCATTACTTTCCAATAAGCATAGTTGTTTCCATCAAAGTGAGGTGAAACAACAAGAGAGTGTCCGTGTTCCATGACAACAGGGGTCAAGGATCAGCTAAAAGATCAAAGGATCAAAACAAAAGCTACCCGCTCTGATACCACTTGTCAGTTCATTTAGACCCCTTAAACCCAAACAGATTAATCTAGTAAATTAGCCAAGTGATTAACTTAGGTAATTTAATTAAATCTAGGTTAATACAAAATAAACAAAAACAACAAAGCAGCGGAAATTAAATAACACAAAGATATGATGACCTAGGAAACCACACCGGTAAAAACCTGGGGAGGATTTGACCTAGCTATCCTCAAGGTAAACTGAATCCACTATGAAAGAATCGAAGTTTACACAATAAGACTTAGACCACTAACATCCTATTGCTACCCAAGTGTAGGAAACTTACTACCACGACCCCATGATAGCTCCGAGATCCACAGACTCTTTCTTTCTTGAATTCTTCAGCAAATCCACAAGCGCACCTGCTTGTATATCTTTATGCTCTTTTGATTCTGCAACTGTATTGATTTACACAACTCTTGACATGAATCTCAAGTTTGTAAACCCTAAGTGTATGTGAAGGCAAACACCTCTAGATCTCACAAAGAGATTCACAAACACAGCATTCAGAACTCTACAAACGTGGCTAGGGTTTTCCCTTATATACTTAGGGCAAAACATAAAACCCTATACATTAAATGGACTAGGACTGAGTTGGAAAATTCTGCAGAAAAACGATCTGCCCGATTTTCGATCGATCGAGCCTAATTTTCGATCGATCGAGTCTGGCAGAAAGTTAACAGTAATTCTGCAAAACAACTCGATTCCAACTTTACATTAAGACCCATACTTTGAGCAAGTCTAACACAAGACTAAACATTGTTTTGATCATGGTTTGCCAACATACAAATTGAAGTTCTAATACATTAGTTCCTAATTCTTAGAACCTAATAATAATAACTATAAACAATTTTCAGTAATTAAAATACGCAAAATAAAATCAATTAGGATAAGGTTACTTACCTCAGCTAGCTCACCATAAAGAACTTCTCCTTGACACTTTTTCTAAAATCTTTAGATATCACCTAAAAATTTTAAAGCACCATTTACTCAATAATCAAATAATAAAAATAATTTGCAAGGTACTTGACCAAAAGCGAAACTTCTAAAGTACCCAATAATTTCTCACTATTAACTCTCCTACGATTTCTCTATGGCTATATTCCACATTCTATCATTTGTATTAACTCTTTTTAGAATTGTTCCACGCAAAAATCCCAACCACTGTGTAATATAAAGCTCTCCTCGCAAGATTATTTAGGCTAAAAAGTTAAAGCATTAATACTCTGTAAAGCTGAGTACAATCTCTAACAAAAGCCTCCGTCTCTTATCTCCATAGACTCTAAAGTCAAATAGGCTATTGGACAAATGGTGGTCTAACCAATAGTCCACTGTTTCTTATAATAAATATTCACAAAAGAGTACTATGTGCCCAAAGCACCAAAATTAAAGATATTAAAGTGAAAGATGTGTAGTGAAAAAGGGATTTTATTGCCAAATTCCAACCCTTCTCTGTATACACTTACGTCGTAAACCTATATAATTTTTTTTTTTCAATTCTGCTACTGGCCAAAATACCAACATAAAATATACTCTAATTTTAAATAAAGCTTAGATTTGATAAGAAAGAGATTCTTAGGCTCTTACCTCAATTGTGTAGTTAAACCTTCTCTACTTCAGTATTTTGGGTAGTCTCATCTCTCAAAACATCTGTCAGTATACGCTAGCTTAATATTAGACTATGTAAATTAAGGTTTCAACCTTATTTTTTAAAAACCCCGTAGGAATTTTAATTATAAAAGTTGACCCCATAAACAAAATTTACTTAAATACCCCTCTTTTTTTTTTTTTTTTTTTTTTTTTTTTCTGGGTATTACATTCTTACTCTTTCTTCCTCCCTCTCTCAATTTCATTGAGTTTGAGAGTTTAACAATTGGTTTTATTTAGATATTTGTTTCTTTTAAGTTTATATATTGAAATTTTCTATTATAAATTTTTTTTGGAAGTTGAGTAAATGTGAGAAAAAGGTATAAAAATAGTATTTTCACAATGTTATCAAACACCTTAAAGTATTTTCCAGTACAATTTTCAGGATGCAACCAAATACTTGAAAATAATTTCCTTTCCTAAAAATATTTTTAGGTGAAAATATTTTACCCTCAGAAAATAATTTACATGTTGTCAAACGCAGCCTTAGTCAATTAAGTTCAAAATCTCTCACATTAGTTAGTGCAAAGTTATGTAAAAACATATGATTGTTATAGTAATTGTGTAAATTTAGATTGACATTTTTTATATATATATATATATATATATATTTACGTATTCTAAGGATGAATGAAAAGACTGAATAGTGGTTGTTAGAAATAATAAAAAAAAATTGATATTTTAATAAAATGTAGTATTAAATAGATAATTTGATATAGAATGTTTTGACAAGTGAGTATAAATAATAATAATAATAAGTAGATTTTTATACTAAAATAAACAAATTTTTTTTTGCACAAATTGTCGAAAATACTCTTGATAATTGGCAAGCTACATAATCTATATTTATATCTATATATTACTAAAATTTGAAACTTGACATTTATTACTGCTAAGCTCCGGTTGTGCCACATCATCGCCACATCATTCGCCTCATAATTATTATTTATTATTTATTCCTATTTTTTTACAAATATATATATATATATATATAAATTATTGACTTTACATATTCATCTTTGTCGGTTTTAACATCTATATATATTTTTTTTTATTTCCAATTTTTCTATAATTTTTCTACATTCACTTTTTTTTTTTAATATTTACACTTTCTTCAATTTTTCTTTTTCCTTTACCTTTTCATCTCCCCACTACCTTCTACTTTAATATTGTTATTCATCTTTCCCTTCATCTTTTTTTATTTGTGTCTTCTTATCTTTTCCCTTTTACTATAAATTTGTCACTCTTTTCCATTCTTTGCATAGTTTTTTTTTTCACAAAAAGATTCTCTCTCTCTCTCTCTCTCTCTCTCTCTCTCTCTCTCTCTCTCTCTCTATGGATTTTTATTTTTTATTGCATCTCCACTTTAGGTTGATAAATTTTTGTGTTTTTAAAAACTCTAATTTAGGTTGATATGATTTAGTTTTGTGTTTTAAATTATTATTATTATTATTTTTCTCTTTGATTGTTAAATTTTATCTGATTACATTATAAAAAATTAAAGGTAGTAGATAAAAATAAAATAGTGTTTTATTACATAGCATAATTTGGATAATTTAGTTTTTATTGTTATATCTTTTAATTTTCTTATTTTTTTTATTCTCTTCTATTTTACTCAATATTGAAATTCAACCACATCTTCCTTATCATAAAATTATTTATATTTTCTCTCTTTTTAAAAAAAAAAAAATGTAATTTTTTACTTAAATTCAAATAAAAGAAAATTGTGCTAATCAAATTGTACTCATTTTTTTTAACATTTACACCTTCTCCAACTTTTCTCCTTCTCTTTACCTTTTCATCTTCCCAAACATTCTACCTTGATATCACTCTTCCTCTTTCCTTTTATCTTCCTTTATTTTGTTTCTTTTCATTATCATCCTCTTATTATAAATTCGTCATTCACTCTTGCATACTTTACATAATTTTCTCTCACAAAAAAGTGGTTATTTATCTACTCTTTCTCCATCAATTTTTTGGTGGATTTTTATTTTTATTTTTCTTGCATCTCTCTTTTAGCTTGATAAAGTTTTGTATTCTTTAGAACTCTATTTTGGTTGATGGGATTTAGTTTTGTGTTTTAAATTTTTTTTTATGACTTTGATTGTTAAATATTATCAAATTGCATTATAATAATTAAAAATAGTATATAAGAATGTACTACTATTATATTACATAGAATTATTTGGATAAATTAGTGTTTATTGTTATGTATTTTATTTGTATTTTTTTCTCGTATCATTTTATTTAAGATTTAAATTCAGTCACATCCTCCACATATATCATTAAAATATTTATATTTTCACTCCTTTTTAATTAAAAAAAATTAAAATATATTATTTTTCCTAAATTAAATAAATAAAATTATCCACATTAAGTGGAGTAATCTTAGGGAAACACTCATTCTCACACCTAATGCATCAAAGAAAAAATGAAATACGAAACAAATCAAGTTAGAAACACTAAATTAAAAAAAAATTAATAATGCATATTCAATGTCATAGAATCATCATCAAATTTTGGAAAACGATAAGTTGCCAATGGAGAGAGAGAGAGAGAGAGAGAGAGAGAGAGAGAGAGAGAGAGAGAGAGAGAGAGTATATATAAAAAAAAATACAAAGTAATAAAGAGTAGATAAAGAAAAAAAAAAAACAAACGTCAATTAGTAATCGTTGATTAGAAAATAAATAGGTTATAAGGCGAAGTAAAATATAAAATAGAGATTACCGTATGAAGAATATTAAAAAAATTATAGTATAGTAACATAAACCGTTAAATTCACTTAAAAAAATTAAATCAACAATCTACAATTAAAAACAATCATAGTACTAAATTTAAATTTAAAACTAACCAAACTCTAACTATAGAAAGCATATTAATCATAACTAAAAAAGAGATGTTCTCTGATAGTTGTAGAAATTACATAAGAAATAAAATTAGAAAATTTAAAAATCCATTTTTTGACATTTCATTTAATCTTATTTATAATATATATATATATATATATAATTTTCATACACTATTACTTTCGAAAATCTAATTAACAATGCTACTGCTTAAAATTATTTAAGTCCACAAAACTTTTTTTTTTGAGAAACAAACACACACAAGAGAGGAGGAAATGGGTTTTAACACAAATTGTAATAGTCTTAACAGATAAGCCAAATCAAATCTATTAGCAACTCTTATTATCATCCTTATCAATTAGCAGAGACAATGGATTAAGGATTTAATGAAGGTCCTTAGTATCACATGGGGAATGATTCGCTAGATAAATGTAATGCAACTCTGCAAGTACTGAAGTAAACATGAGGAAAACTTCTACAAGTTATAGACTAAAACATTCAATGTTTTTTTTACTTTAATGGATGTTCACCTAGCTTAAATTCCCAAATACGCCCTATCTTCTCTAAAAGTGCTATTAACCTTAGTCCTCTGTTTAAAATTTGTTTCCCCTCCAATCAGGCCTTTCTTAAATAATTTTCAAATTTATAAAATCTTACCTGGTTTGATTTTTTTTTTGGATGAAAAATGGTTTTAAAAAAAAATCAAAGCATCTACTACTAATATATAATATCGAAGGAGATAAGATTTAGTAAATGTATAAATTATTTAAGAAAGGCCTAATTAAGGTAAAAAAAAATCAGAGCATCTAATACTAATATATAATATCAATAAGATATTGAAATTTTCGTTCAAATGATAAAAGAATTATATTAATTTATTAAATTCAAATATTTTAAAAAAATTTGAGTAATCTATATATATATATATATATATATATATATATAATTATAGGTAAAGTTAAGAGAAACTCAAATTAAAATTTCAAATTAGAGTTTCAATTTTGCACCATGTGTCCTAAATTTTTTATTCTTTTAAAGAATTTTATTTTTTAATTTTAGAATCAAATATGGGACCACATCTTAAATATTCATTAAAGTGAGTTATTAAGTACAAAAACTAAAAAGTCTAGAATAAATGAATTGTAAAAAAAGTGCTTCACAATAATTATAAAAAAAAAGGACAATTTTCATTTTATACCTAATAATTTCCTTACAAAATTTTTTAAAGAGTTAACCAAATATAAAAATGACTATCAATAGTATTTAAATTATATATATATATATATATGAATTATATTATCCATCTTATCATATATCATTAAATGTATCCATGCATATGCATGAGATTATAAGCTAGTATATACTAATTGAACAATTCAATAAGCCCAAAATATTGAGCAGTATATTTCCATGAAAATACCAAATATATATGACTTACTGTTACCAGGCGGCGGCTATGGTGCTGGGCACGGATTGGGGTGGTGGTTGTGGTTGTAACGGCGTTGCTGGTGGTTGGTCCGTGAAACGTTGGTTCTCATACCTCATATTGCAACTTGGGGCTAAGATTCGCCACCCTATTTTGGCTTGGCAACAAGTTTTGGCTATATCCATCAAGCCACTTACACACTGGACACATGAACCACCATCAATATCTCTAGTACACTGCACCAACCCATAACTTATCACGGACTGTCCGCTCAATATCATTGTCAGATTATCAGTGTCATACAACTTCTCCGCTACATTGACACGCTTTAGTAGAGATTCCAACAAAGTAGGTGAGTAGAAATCAGTTTGGTTAGCAGTATTCTGGCCAATAAACGCCGGTGACCACGATGCCACTCCAAAGAAATTAACATTGGAATACCTCAACATGCATTTATCGTACCATATAATTGCAGATTTATTAGATGCACACCGAGTTTTGATATCTTGGGTCGCATAGCTCAGACAGATTTGGCAGGTTTCATTAGAAACATCACCTCGACAGAGGTAGAGGCCGTAGATGCCAGTATTAGAGCTTTCGGTGTAGAAGCTGTAGTTGATACCAGTATTAGAGGTTTCGGTGTAGAAGCCTTAGATGATAAAGATTCCAACAAGACTGTGAGGTTGGATTTGTAATCGGCGTTGGCAGTTTCATTTGATTGTTCTAAACAACTTCGGGTAGCGTAGGCTGTAGGCTGGGAACTAATGGAGCTGGTTAGCGCAAGGACTACACATAATATTAACAAAAAGGCTGTGGTGTTGTGGAGGAGGTAAAACATTTTGACTCTTATGCCTTCAACAGAAATTCGTACATGAATATATGCTTATGTTTAATATGAGTGAAGATATCTACCTTTATAAAAATCAGAAAATCTCATCATAAAACGTTATTTTACTATAAATAAAAACATGGACCTTTACAAAAATCAGAAAATCTCGTCATAAAACGTTTTTTTAACATGAATGAAAACATATATACCTTTAATTTATCAAGTACATCTGTACGTGGGAGTATATTAGAAGAATGGAAGAAGTCATATATAAAACGTTAATTTTCCTTATGTGCTTCTAGAAAAATTAGGGTATGTTTAGTAAAAGATTTTTAATAATGTTGTTGTTTTGTAGAGATACGTGTGAGTGAAAAAATATATAGAAATACGTGTAATTTATATATATATATATATATATATAACCGAAGCCTCTGAAACTCCCACAATTTTTCACATTATCATTTTAATTTTTTTTTTAATTTTTAAAATTAAATAGTGAGAGAGTCCTAACATGAGTCTCTCTCTCTCTTTTTTGCTCATTATTTTAATTTATAAAAAATTTTAATTTTTAAAACTAAATAGTGAGAGAGTCCTAATAGGAGTCTCTCTCTCTTTTTTCTTTAATCCTAAAGTTTTTTTTTTTTTACGTGAGCCTTTTTTTTTTTTTAACCTAAAGTGAGTCCTTAAAAAAAAAAAAATCTAACTTGAGGTCTAATTAAAAAAAAAATTATTTTTTTAATCCTAATTCTAACGTAAGTCTTTCAAAAAGTTAAAATTTTCGGTTTTACATTATATATAGATAATAACAATGATGTGACAAGCTCTAAGAATATGAGAATGCAATTTGTAGATTTACTGTCAAGATAATATAGATTAGATTGGTAGTAGATAGTAGATTTAATTGTAGTTGAGTATTATGTGAAGTTCTCACCATAGATCCCACAATTTTCCACATCATCATTTTAATTTTTTTTAATTTTTAAAATTAAATAGTGAGAGAGGCCTAACATGAGTCTCTCTCTCTCTCTCTCTCTCTTTTTCCTCATTATTTTAATTTATAAAAAATTTTAATTTTTAAAACTAAATAGTGAGAGAGTCCTAATAGTAGTCTCTCTCTCTTTTTCCTTAGTCCTAAATTTTTTTTTTTTTTTTTACGTGAGTCTTTTTTTTTTTAACCTAAAGTGGGTCCTTTAAAAAAGAAAAAAAATCTAACGTGAGGTCTAATTAAAAAAAATTATTTTTTTAATCCTAATTCTAACGTAAGTCTTTCAAAAAGTTGAAATTTTCGGTTTTACATTATATATAGATAATAACAATGATGTGACAAGCTCTAAGAATATGAGAATGCAATTTGTAAATCTACTGTCAAGATAATATAGTATATAAAAATTAAAAGTATAGTTACTATGATGAATTGATATATATATATATATATATATATACACATATATATATATATATATATATATATATATATATATAACCGAAACCTTTGAAGCTCCCACAATTTTCCACATCATCATTTTAATTTTTTTTTAATTTTTAAAATTAAATAGTGAGAGAGTCCTAACATGAGTTTCTCTCTCTCTTTTTTCCTCATTATTTTAATTTATAAAAAATTTTAATTTTTAAAACTAAATAGTGACAGAGTTCTAATAGGAGTCTCTTTCTCTTTTTTCCTTAATCCTAAAGTTTTTTTTTTTTTTTTTTTTTTTACGTGAGTCTTTTTTTTTAACCTAAAGTGAGTCCTTAAAAAAAAATAATCTAACGTGAGGTCTAATTAAAAAAAATAATTTTTTTTAATCCTAATTCTAACGTAATCTTTCAAAAAGTTAAAATTTTCGGTTTTACATTATATATATATAATAACAATGATGTGACAAGCTCTAAGAATATGAGAATGCAATTTGTAGATCTACTGTCAAGATAATATAGATTAGATTGGTAGTAGATAGTAGATTTAATTGCAGTTGAGTATTATGTGAAGTTATCACCATAGATTCCACAATTTTTCACATCATCATTTTAATTTTTTTTAATTTTTAAAATTAAATAGTGAGAGAGTCCTAACATGAGTCTCTATCCCTCTTTTTTCCTCATTATTTTAATTTATAAAAAATTTTAATTTTTAAAACTAAATAATGAGATAATCCTAATAGGAGTCTCTCTCTTTCTCTCTCTCTCTCTCTCTCTCTCTCTCTCTCTTTTCCTTAATCCTAAAGTTTTTTATTATTTTTTTTTTACGTGAGTCTTTCTTTTTTTTTTAACCTAAAGTGAGTCCTTTTAAAAAAAATAATCTAACATGAGGTCTAATTAAAAAAAAATTATTTTTTTAATCCTAATTCTAATGTAAGTCTTTCAAAAAGTTAAAATTTTCGGTTTTACATTATATATAGATAATAACAATGATGTGATAAGCTCTAAGAATATGAGAATGCAATTTGTAGATCTACTGTCAAGATAATATAGATTAGATTGGTAGTAGATAGTAGATTTAATTGCAGTTAAGTATTATGTGAAGTTATCACCATAGAATAGCCCACGTTAGAATGTGTTATGTGAAACCAATGATATGAAAGAAAAAGAATTTTTCTAAATCATTATATTGAACAAATTAATTATTTTCATTCATTTTTAAATTATACATTTTTAAAATTTAAGTCATATATCTTTTAGTAAAATAAGTACTTTTAATTTTTATTTAACTATCCCATGTATCGCACAGGTTAGCGACTAGTATTGTTTAAATACTGAAAACTGTTGTAACAAACACCCCCTAAAGCTTCTCAATATCATTATTTTAGATTTGGCAGTTTGATTGCATGGCAAAATTGGACCCAACCTGAACTTCAACCTGAATTTATTTACTTATATTAAGGGTCTGTTTGAGATTCGCTTAGCCCCTATTTGGCAAAAATTATTTTTGCCAACTTATTTTACTATTCAGCTTTTTTTTTGCTATTATTCATGAGTCTCACTGCAATTTTTTGTACTATTAATGGGTTCTACTATACTATTTCAGCTAACTTTTACCTTTATTTATAATACTTTCAGCAAAAAAAATTTCAGTTTCCGCAAAATAAGTAGATTACAAACGGTCCCTTATTTTACTGAAACTAAAACCTTTTTGTTGAAAGTATTATAGATAAAGTTAAAAGTTAGCTAAAATAGTATAGTGGAACCTAAGAATAGTACAAAAAAGTGTGATGAGGTCCATGAATAGTAGCAAAAATAAGTTGAATAAAAATAAGCTCGCTTTTTAAGTAGGAGCTAAACACACTTAAAAATGGGTTGAGCCTTGACCCGATGCATTTAAAAAAGAATCCAAAAAAAAAAAAAAAATCAGACCTTAGATATCATTTTTTTGAAGAATAAAGTGAACTTTTTTTAAAAAAAATTCTAGCAAATAACTCACAATACCTTTCTTCTTGGCAATGTAAAAGGGGCATTAAAAGGAAGAGACTTATTGTTGTTGTTGTTGCGATCCTTTCGAATTAATTTATGCTTGTGCCACAACTTACTCACGTGGCAAGTTGTGAGTGGTAGAGAGGTAATGGTGGGTCCATGTGGGGGTCACCTTTCTACCACTCACAACTTGCCACGTGAGTGAGTTGTGGTACAAGTTGTGCCACTTTATATGGCACTAGCATAGCTCTTTTAAATTAATGTTGATATATTATGGGATGTAACTTATAAAAGTTTGGTTTAGAATTGCCATGTTCTTTGACTAAAATGTTATTTATTTTAATTTCTTGAAATTTAGTGGCTTTTTTAGGCTTGCATCTACTATCTACTGATATGATGATGAAATGTTTTGAAAACTAATATTTTATCAGGGCTCATACTCATCCAAATAAGGATATTCATAAATCAGTGTCAATGAAATTGTAACGAGAAATGAACAGCTTTTTGGTTCATTGTTTAAACTTTCATAAAATTCAATGGAAACATAAAATTCAAGAATAAAATTTTATAAATTCTAAAAAAGTAAGTACATGCATTATTATTATGAGTTGTAACCACATACAAATAAAATTGTTAAACTCAAATCAATAGGGACGAGTATAAATTTCGTTAGAAATGCTTAGGGCTGTAAACGAACCAAGCCGTTCATGAACAACTCGGGCTCGGCTCGATAAAAAACTCGTTCATGTTCATTTTTTTACAAATAAGCCAAGTTTGAGCCTTAGTTTTAGGCTTGTTTGATAAACAAGTAGAGTTCAAGCAAAAAAAATTATTTGTGAACAAGCTCGTAAACAATAAGGCTCGATACAAAACATACCGAGCTTAACCTTGTTTATAACTTGATATATGTTTACTAAATAAACTTATTATTATAACATTACACATATGTTTTGTAATATTAATTTATTTAGATTTGTGAAGATTAAAGTTGTTGACACCCCATTTTGCAACTTGCATTTAATCTCACATGGAGGGTAAGAGGGTAATTTCACCTTGGAAATATGCATCTTGATTCTGGTCATTAGATCCTTAATCTCATTTAACCAAAATAACCTTGATGTTGTAACAATTAAGTCGACTGGTCATGGGCCCTAATCGAACCATCAAATTGAAAGTTATCATCAAATCAAGTTTTAATGGTCGAGATGCACTATCACAAATTGAGTCCGACTATATGTGATTATGAACAATTGATTCTAATTGGTTATAATTATAATCAATTTGAGATTATGATGTGTCATAATATAATTGGCTAGGACTACATTTTATGGTAAAGTTACACACACTTAATTAATTAGATAGCCGAATATTAATTATTCAATGAGTAATTTGTGCAATTGTCTTTTAATTAGAGTAAATATGGAACTAATTAAGTCTGAAATGGGAGTGATTAGAGCCTATTAATGTTAATTGAAAATTAATTTGGAACAGATTAATGTTTAATTGTACTGAAATTATTTTTTAACAAATGATCTATGCTCACTATTTCGTTGATATCTCTCAGAATATTTTGAATCTATGAATGAGGTTAATTTTCCCAGAAACTAGACATCCGAGGTTTCAATTTGAGCACAAGAATGAGACAATTTTGATCAAAATTGAGGAAGATGTGATCTTTTTTGAATTTGGCTCTACAAGCTGCTATAATAGCTACTGGAAAACCGAATTTTGCTTGCTCCTCACTCCCACCAATCTCTAAATTTAATGCACCCGATTTCCCCAAAGGCTAAAATAAGGCCTAATTTCATGATTCTTTGTCAAACTTCATTAAATGACTTTCCATTCATATTTTCTCCACCTTTACTATATAAATCCCCCCTCTCCTCCATTCCAAAAAAAAAAAAAAAAAATCCTCTCTTCACCTCTCTTGAGTTCTAGTGAAGTAGAGTAGTCTTTTCATATCTTGGTCTTCTTGAGACTCAAGGTATTGAGTGAGACTTAGTCTCACTCTCCTAGCTCTTCTTTTCCTCCACCCTTAGGACCTCCACCAAGAATCTCCTCCTCCATCGTATGGATTTTGCATGAAGGTATAATCCCCTTTCTTAACTGGTTTTTTATGTTTCTATGATGAGAATTTAAGATTAAAGCATGATAGTAATTATTTAAATTCCCTTGAATATGTTTGAATATTCTTAATTGTTCTTATGTGTTGTTCACATGTTCTTAGTTGTTCGTCACATGTTCATACATAACACTCAAGGTGGTCGATACCGTACCGGTACCGGCCGTATCGGCCAGTATTTACTGTACCGGTATATATACCAATATCGAAACGCCAACATTTCGTACCGGTTTAAATACTAGCCAGTACCGGGCATACCGGTTGGTACAGAAAAAAAAAAAAAAAAAAAAAGCTTTTTTTTTTTATTTTGTAATTTTTGATTTTTTGTAAGGATAGAATGGTAACTTATTTGCATAACTTATTAGTATTATTTATTTTCTTAGTATGCAACAAACAATTAAGCTCTTTATTTTTTATATTGTGTTTTTTTTTTAATTGATGCTAAAGTCTAAAATCATGAATAATTTTTTTTTAATTGAGGTAATGTTTTGTGGTAAATTTTTATATTTATTATAATACACACACACACACAAATACACACACATACATACATGTGTGTGTGTGTGTGTGTGTGTGTGTGTGTGTGTGTGTGTGTGTGTGTGTGTGTGTATTTATAAATATAAAAAATAACAATAACCCAAAACGGTACACCAGTATTGAATGGTACCGAAATATATCTTTCAACTGGTCAAACCGGTACAACCTCTAATACGAGATTGACTCCCTTGATAACACTAGTTTTAATTTTAAATCCACATCAAAAATATGAAAAAACATGTTTGTTTTATCATTTTTTCAATATCTTGAATCTAGGATATCACCATCCACACACATTCACTAGAATTTATTTTTCAAATCCAAATGCAATCTTAATGAATTGAATTAGGGTTTATCACATGCACACACATTAAATTCAACATGCAAATTGATTGATAATATATTGGATGATATGATATGAATGTTGGCCACCATAGTCTAAAAGACCAATTTCACGAGCAAGGTGGGTCCCTAACATCTTCCCACCTTGTAACATAGCCTTCGAGCTTAGATCAAGGGTTGATAGACCAATGCTTATCCTTGTAATTTTCAATTTCTAGATTGTAACTAGGAAACAAAGTTATGTACTTTATCTTAGATTGTATCTAGGACCAAAGCCATATAATTTTCCTATGATTAAAGTAAATTCAATTTCAAATTAATAAAATGAGGAATTTTTCAATTTTGGTTTTCTTATTTATTTCAATAATTAAAAAGTGGCAAATTCATTGTAAAACCCTTCATCTAAAGGGAAAAATATAATCAGTCGAACCTCTATTTTGAGAGGCAATAACACGACTTCACCCATTTACATGAGTTTGGCCTAACACACCTAAAAACGGGCCAAGGGCGCGGTCTCTCACAATAGTTGTACGAATGACAAATGTGGATGTAAAAATTGTATTTTAAATAGTTACTCAAGCTATAGACAATAAAGGATGATGGATGGATTTAATTATGTAAAGTTGTAATTTAAACAAATTCTAATCATGGGTGTTAGAAACATGATAAAATGGGTATATTTTATATATATATATATATATATATATATATATATATATATATGCATGTATGCATGTATATTTGTTTACTTGATTTTTGGTGATATAAGCATTTGATGATGTAATTTTTTTGGATCCCAAGCTAAAAAACTTGACTTAAGCTCGAGTTTGAGCTTGATATTAAGCTCGAGCTTGACTTGACTAATTAATCAAGTCAAGCCAAGTTGAGCTCAAGCTTTTTGGCATTCTCACAAGCTCAAGTTCAAACATTATTTTTAGACTTGTCTGGCTTGAGCATTTGATTTTTATTGATGAGCTAAGCTCAAACACATGCTACTCAGCAAAGCTTAACTCGTTTACAACCGCCCATGCCTCTACAGTCTATAAACCACATTTTCTAAGTTCAAAAAGTCCAACCAATAACTCTCGCAACTCAAAATCCTTTCTGACGGAGTTAAAAGCTTGCTCACAAAGTTCCAATATTCTCTAGTGCTAGTGGATTTGATCAGAGAAAGAAAGAGGGTCGAACAGTATAAAAAAGAATTTTCATTATTATTATTATTATTATTATTTATAAAAAAAAAAGATAGAGATTTTGAGAGGTAGAATAAGGGTTTGAACTAAGGAAGTCAATACCGTACCGGAGGTTGTACCTGTTTGGCCACCGGTACGATATATTTTGGATACCGGTCAATACCGGTGTACCGTTTCGGGTTTACTGCTATTTTATATATTTAATATATACACATACACACGAAATTTCTATTTACCATAAAACATTACCTCCTGTTTACAATAAAACATTATTTCAGTTGTTTATTGCATACAAAGAAAAAAAAACACAATATAAAAAACAAAAAAACTTAATTGTTTATTGGATACCAAGAAAACAAATAATGCAAATAATTAAGTTAACACAAATGACATAGGATCATCTACTCTCATCCATTAAAAGGATCAACTTCAGGACCATAATATACATGAGTATTACCATCCGGCTCTTAAAAAATTGCCACAATTACAAAAAAAAAAAAAAAAAAGCAGCATTTTTTGTTCCGGTCCAATACGGCCGATACGAGGCCGGTATGGCCGGAATTCGTTGGTACGGCCGGTACGAGGCCAGTATGGCTAGTATTTTTTCCGATACGAAATAGAGGTGTACCTGTATCGGTACAAGGCCGGTACAGTATGTACCGGCCGATACGGTATTGACTTCCATGGTCTGAACATAGAAATTGAAATATGAAATGGAGGTGGTGATTGGGACTAAATTTATTTCCTATAAGCATTATGATTACCTAAGGTGATTAGACATTAAAAAGTATTATACCTTTTCTTAAGAAATAAAAATAAATAAAAAAGTAAATGAATAAACTACACTACAAAAAAAGGGGTTTTTAGCTGCGTTTTTTTAAGCTGTGGCTTAAAAAACGCGGCTATAGAGTGGCTTTGAGCCGTTTTTGTTAAAAACGCAGCTACACCAGTAGACATGAAGTTGTGTTTACTAAAAGCGGCTATAAACTAGCTTTGTAGCCGTGTTTAAAAAATGCAACCATACCTACCTAGAGTTGCGTTTTATTCAAAGCGGCTTAAATATGTGTATGGCTGCATTTATTAAACGCAGCTTGAACATGTTTAGAGCTGTGAAAGGGTGCAATATATGAAAGGATTTTGAGTATAACTTTTAACCTTTGCATATGAAAGGGTGAAATATATATATATATATATATATATATATACCTATTAAATAATAAATGGTACATACCAAGGAAGTCAATACCATATCGGAGGCTGTACCGGTTTGGTTACCAGTATGATATATTTCGGATACCGGTCAATACCGATGTACCGTTTCGAGTTTACCGCTATTTTATATATTTAATACATACACACAAACACACACACACACACACACACACACACAATCTCTATTTACTATAAAACATTACCTCCTGTTTACAATAAAGCATTACTTCAGTTGTTCATTGCATACAAAAAAAAAAAAAACACAATATAAAAAACAAAAAACTTAATTGTTCATTGGATACAAAGAAAACAAATAATACAAATAATTAAGTTAACACAAACTACATAGAATCATCTACTCCAATCCATTAAAAGGATTTATTTCAGGACCATAATATACATGAGTATTACCATTTGGCCCTTAAAAAATTGCCACAATTAACAAAAAAAAAAAAAGCATTTTGTGTTCCGGTCCGGTACGGCCGATAAGGCCGGAATTCGCCGGTACGGCCGATATTTTTTCCGGTACGAAATAGAGGTGTACCTGTATCGGTACGAGGCTAGTACGGTATGTACCGGCCGGTACGTGCCGGTACAGTACAGTATTAACTCCCATGGTACATACCCATAGAATTACATAAAGGTATAATAAATTTGAGTTGTTTTTTATATTTTCTATGTTTAGAATTTAGATACTTGAATTTACATGTAAACATAATTGACACATAATTAAAGTATAATTGAAATAGTCTTTGGCATGAAATTAGAATGCTCAAAATATAGAGACAATTGGCATCAAATAATAGGAAAATTGAATTACACTTGACACAAAATTAGAATACAATTAAAATTTAATTCAGATTATTGATTGAACTTTCTCTAAGCATTCACTTTAATATAATATGGTTTTATCTCTTAACTCTAAAGTGCTTAAAATTACAATGTATTGTATTTTTTAATATGTTAAAGAGAAAGCTTATGGATTTGAATGACATCAACTTTTGGGAAACAAGTTGATGTCTAGTGCAGTACATTTTAAAATATTTTATAAGAAATTAATTATCTTATGACTCAAGTATAATATTTATTATGTATTATAATAATTAGGGAAACAAAAAAAAAATTATTATAGGAAATTGATTTCGATTCTATTATATGTCATTGAAAAAAAAGGAAATAAAAATGATTAAAACTAATAAAATAAAGAATATGAACCGATTACTTGAGTGAATTGACAAATATTTAATTTTTTTTTTCACTAACTAAAGTGCATAATTATTTTGTCAATCTTAACTATGTATTACTTAAATTTTTCTGGTATTTGCTTCAATTGTTGCAAAAGAAATTTAATTTGAGTAATAATGCCATATTTTAAATCAATTGTTTCTTATATAAATCTTAAAAAAATAACTTTTGAACTTCATATTATATAAAAAAAAAATTAATGCACCACTTATAAAGAATTAATATAGAAAAATAAATACATTTATCTTATTTATAATTTTTTTAAATAAACATCAATTTTCATATATATGTTTGTGTGGTTTACTTAAAGGAGTTAGGTTTCAATTGTAAGATTAATATAATCAAAACAGTAAGCATATTGCATTAGTAATTTCAAAATATTTAATTATTTTTGACAAATTTAAATGTACAATTATTTTTTATATTCTAGAAATTTTCTTTTGCCTATTTTCTAATTTTTCTTTCAATTGTCACCAAATCAACTAAATATAAGTAAGAATAACATATTTTAAATCCATTAATTTTTTATTTGGATAATAATTATTTAAAATAAAAATGATTCTTTTTTAAAAAAATTGTCAAAATAATCATAGAAATTCCTTTTATACAAACAATTAATGCACCCTAATATATAAATTACTCAATCAGCACATTTCAATAAATTAATACTTTAACATAAATGAAAACTATGCTAACATGGAATCATAAATAAAGAAAATATTAAGAAATGTGCCACAAGGATTTTTTTTTTTTTTTTTTTTTTTTTTTTTTTTTTTTTTTTTTTTTACAAATAGAATAGAATTTCAACTTATAATGTTTGCTTCATGATAATTACTCTTTGTAATCAGATTAAAGTACCAATTGGTTTTGTGTATGCGGAGTTCGAACCCCATATCTCTTATTCAAATATAAGAGATTTTACTAATGTGGAATCCACTACATAGAAAAAGCTTATATCATTACAATTGAGGTTCATACTTTTATATATAGATAAATTTGGTATGCATGATTAACTTATTTAAAACATTAAATCAAACTATATTCAACATAATAAATTTTGATAATTAAAAACAAAACTACACCGTTCAACAAGATAGCAATTTAATATAAAGTATTTAATTGAAGTAACTTTTGTTATCATTATAGAATTGTTTAACTTGAACCTAATTATAATTGATGTGACAATATTATGGTTTACGATAATATACTATTAATGTAAACTCAAATTTCCAATAAGCTTTAACTCAAATGATATCTCACCTCTTATAAGAAGAAGATGAAAGTTGAGATCTTAAGCAAAAGACTCACTAGTACATGTGTAATTACCAAACACAAATGGAAATTAACAATTAAATACACTCAAAATTTAATGCATTTAACATCTATATCACAATTTTGTGAATTAGTCATTAATACTTACAAAAACAGGAATGCAATTTTGACTTCCAAACATCTCCCGAAGGAAGTTACCAAGTTAGATCCTGTTTTTCCAAGTTCACATTGGAGCTCAACCTATAATTTTTACTGTATACAAATACTGGAGAGGTGCCCCCTTTGTGATAAAACATTGTTCTTTGCAATTTCATTAAGTTACGATTCTGCCATGGAGCGAAAAATGAGGTTATTAAACACAAAAGGCAAATGAAAAAAGACAATGAGTAGGAAGTGGGACAGGTATCTATGCTTGTTAACTTAAATTGATATACCCCTTTTATTGGATTGTCAATAACCTGATGATATCGTGACTACTTATGAGTTATGATCATTCTCACTAATAGTTTTTGAAAAAAAAGCTTCCACCTTTATCACTTAAAAATTAAGAAAGGTAGAGCAGCTGCCCAGCCTCACAAGTCACACCACAACGTAAAGAGATAGAGAGAGGAAGGATATCAAAGAGAAGAAAAGATCAAATCAAAGATTTGTTTTGTCAAGATTTGTGATTTGTTGTGTTGTTAGTATTTATTTTTTATGTTTAAACTGGATTTGTGATTTGTTTGTTGGTATTTTTGATTTGTCTAAAGGTTTTTCTTGTTATTTGAATTTGTGAATGGTTTTGTTGGTTTGTTTAAAGTTTCTTTTGTTATCCAGTTTTGTGAATTGTCCAAAGGATTGTCTCAAGGTTTTTGTCTTTCTTGGGCAAATGGGATGCAGTGATTTCATGGGTCAATTTGAAAAGTATTTTGAGGGAGGGGGGCCAAAATATACATTTCAGGGACAAAATTATAAATTTCTGTGTAATATACATGCTAGTATGTGATTTTTCAAAATCTGGTGTA
>CM066164.1:6535000-6752500 GCA_033629205.1 Lithocarpus polystachyus | reverse complement strand
TAAAGCAGTGAAAAAATAAATAACACAACGATATGATAACCCAGAAAAACCAAACTGGTAAAAAACTTGGGGAGGATTTAACCTAGCTATCCTCAAGGTAAAACAAATCTACTATGAAAGAATTGAAGTTTTACAATAGCGACTTAGACCATTAACATCCTATTGCTACCTCGAGTAGAAAAATTACTACCACGACCACATGATAGCTCTGAGTCCACGGACTACTTCTTTCTTGGATTCATAGCAACCACAAGTACTCCCACTTATGTTTTCTTTAAGCTCTTTATGTAGCAACTGAAACGATCACCAAGCTCTTGACATCAATCTCGATCTTGATAACCCTAAGTATGTATGAAAGCATACATCTCTAGATCTCACAAGAGATTCATACACACAGCATAAGCAACTTCTTAAAAACGTGGCTAGAGTTTTTCCTTTCATACCTAAGGCAAAATATAAAACCCTACACGTCATATGAGCTTAGGCTAAGTTGGAAAAATCTGTAAAAAAACAATCTGCATGAGTTTCGATCGATCGAGTCTAATTTTAGATCGATCAAGCCTTGCAGATTTACATAATAAATCCCGCAGTACACTCGATTCCAACTTTACATATAAACATACTTTGAGTAGCCTAATTCTAGACTCTAAGTTTTGATCATGGTTTGCCAACATTACACATTGAAGTTCTAATACATTTAGATCCTAAATCCTTAAAAACTAACAAACTCCCCCTTTGGCAATCCGTGACAAAACACATAAAAACAAAATGCTCAAAGTTACACAAATAACCTATTATAGTAAAATGCCCAATACAAATACAACTCAACCTAACTACTATCTATTAGTTGCAAGTGTAGACAGCAGCATGAATGAATCAACCTGTATATTCTTGAAACTCTTAACAAACACATAAACCCATGTGTGGAAAATACAAGTAAAACAAAATAAATTCTTGATTTCACATAACATAAAATAAAAGATATATATCATGAATAACCTCATAAATATAAATCAATAGTCAATGTAGCACACTGTGAAACAAGAAACATAAATAAAACAATAATGTCTTCCCCTATCATATACAACTTTTAAAAAAATAAAGACAAAAAAATAAATACATCATGAGCCAAAAAAATAAGTAAAAAGTGAAGCACCTAGATACAATCTAAAGCTCCAAAGCTCAAAAAAAAAAAAAAAAAAAAAAAAAAATCTCCCCCTATCTCCATCCATATGTACTCCCCTTTTTTGTGACGAATTGCCAAAGGGCAATTAAGAGTCATCATCAAAAGAAGGTGGCGGAGGGGACCGTCTAAAGCTTGCCAACTTTACACGTAAAGCCTAGAGCTTCGTGATTACGTCCACCAATAGCTGACCATGAGCCGCCTGAACGGTCATGACAGTGTTTAATATACGACGAATGTTAGAACCATCCAAAGCAGAAGGTGGAGGAGCAGCAACAGCAGTCGAATCAACATACTCATCAACAGTCGAATCATCTGAAGAAGAAGAAGAAGGAGGAAGAGAAGGAGGAGGAGGAGGAGCAACACCCGAAAATGACTTAACTTTAGGGCGTTTAGAACTAGCTCGCATTTGAGTAGCTCTCTGCCTAAGAAAGGTGGCACCTATAGGAGTTATAATATGTACGGGTTTAAAAGCAGGAAACTTATCTAAACCTAGATGCAACAAAATCCTATGAATAAAAACTGGGAAAAACAGAGCATGAGCAGTAGAACTACTCCTATGTACCTCAACCAAAGATCGAATGAAAAGATGAGAAAAACTCATAGGAGCATCTATGACAAGAGCATACAAAAATGCACATCTCTCGATAGGAATAGTATGCAAATGGGAGATGAGCCAAATAGAATGGTAAGAAATTCGAAAAAACAGATAATGAATCTTGGTCAACTTATAAGAAGTGATCCAAGGATCAGTACCCCACTGAATGGAAGTACCAGTAAGATATGACATAATATCATCAATAGGAGGGCTTTCATCATAATGATAGACTGGCTGTTGTACCAAAGGTACCCCAAGAGCAGAGGCCACTACTAAAGGAGTAATGGTATATCCTTCACACCTTATCCAATTCACCACATATTGATCGTTGGAATCATTGGAGTGAACAGAAAGGTTTGAATAGATCTCTCTAATCAAAGCAGTCGGAGGAGGATGAGAAATATCTAACAAAGGCAACTAGCCCCTATGCTTAAAATTTCTCCTAATCTCGTCATTAAGCTCATCTAAAATCACTTTCCTCTCAGCCCACACAGATCTAAAAAGGTTCAGCTTCTCATACGTCTCTTGGTTTTTCTCACTCAGAAACTTCTCACTATCAAAAGATGGAGTAGAAGAAGAAGAGGATGTCCTATAGGCTCTAGTCTTCCTAACCATGATTCTAAAGATCAAAAAGGATAGACAGAAAAGAACCAAAGAAAAAACAAGAAAACCCAAGGGCAAACTGCATCAGACACAGTTAGAGAGCAAAAATAATATAGAAAATAACAATCTATATGATGCATGAACAATATTAACACATGATGTATGCTCTAATGCAGTGAGAATAGTTCAATTACATTTAAAGAAAACAAAATTGGCTTGAACATAGAGTCTATATCAAAAACCACAAATTTTGAAAACCCACTCTAAAAAATCCCAACAAATTGATCACATTATCATTACACAGGTTAGATAACAGTATATAATGGTAAAATTAATAAATTACACAAGCCAATTTCATCAAATTTTGCTTAATTAAACAAAATCTAGTTTCAAGCCCTAGAAATTTCAATTTTTCCCAATTCATCAAATTGATTACATTAAACCATGAAGAACATGTTAATATCATCCAACAACAAAAACCCATTGATCAATTTTGAAAGAATACAATGAAAATCCCAAATTTCTATAAGTTTGAAAATATCCCTTAGATGCATGAAAAGAAAGATTAAAACAAAAAGAAGGGGCAAAATAGTTTTACCGGTACTAGATGACAAAAACCTTTGAGAAAGATTGAGGGAAAATGACAAAAAAAAATTGGTTGAGGTGGATCAGTCGAAGAGAGAGAGCCAAAATGCTTTTGAAATAGTGAAGAACACGTGAAAAGCTAATGTATTTAAAAACTCTCTGAACGATTTTCGATCGGTCAAAAAATAGGTTCGATCGATCGAAAATCACATTCGATCGATCCAACATCAATCGAGCAACGATCGAGCCAAGCAAATTCAAACCAAATTTTTAATCGCAATTTCGATCGATTAAGCATTAGGTTCGATCGATCGAAATCTGGAAAAACAAATTTTTGAAAAACAGAGCAATTTAATGCAGAAACTCCATAAAGCACATTGTTTTATGAATGAAATGCATGAGTATGAGATGAAAAGTTTTTCAAAAACTCTTGAAATTCACCCAGATCTTCCAAAAACAATATTTTTAATCAATTTGTCCTCAAATATTAAAATTTAAAACACATTTTGCATTAAAATCAAGGAATTTTTAATTTCGGATGGCCACAACAAGATCACACACCGTACAATGTACCAAGTTTAGCAAAGAGTAACTTGTGTAGTGTGTGCAACTTGCAAGAACTTGAGATACATGTGAGGTGATAAGTAAATAATGATCAATCACAATTTCTACAAAATTTATTACATAAGTTTGAAAGAGACTATCACCTAAAGAGTTACATCATATAACTCTCATACCTCTTAGAAAACAAGCTTGCAATCATGTAAGTTTTTTGATTTGCCTCATAATGTACACACCAATTTTATTTGATTAAAAACTTATTAAAATAGCCAAGACACACACTAATTTTATTTGATTGTGAAGTTATTATAGTTCAATAATGTACACACTAATTTTAGCATTTAATCCGAGGCTACACCTTATGTTCTTTTTGTGCATGTGCTACACTTTCTCGAGCACAAGATCTTATGATATGCACTAAGGTATTCATGATTGGCTAGTAAACAGTGGTAAGATAGTTATTTATGCCTCTCTCATTAAGTTCAAGTCCAACAATCAAGGGCATGTTACTTCAAGATCAAGATCATGTGATCAAAAACTATAAACAACTCTCACACAACATGCACTACAAAGCTCAAACTAGTAAAATGCAATAAAATAAGTTCATCCAAGTTAAACAAGGTACACAAACATGTTATGTAAAGATAATGTGACCAACCTTGATGTCAAATCCAAGAAAAGTAATGCAAAACACATTTGTCCTTCCTTTTCCTCATTTTTATTTAAAAACAAAAACAACCTAGCATGAAATGCATGAATGTTATGCAATGCAAATCTTAGAAACCAAGAAAACAAAAACAATAACAAAAAAGAATGGTCACAAAGAATAGAGAGATGAAGTACAAGGACCATGTCAGAAAGACTCAATTAGATCGAGCCTTTTGCATCCAAAACTTTTTAGATGCAACTCTTGCATTGGAGTTATTATTCATATTAGAATGCTGTGCAACTCCTGGATTGGAATAAAGGTTTAAACCCTTTACCAATTCACCAATAAGTACCATGTGATCTTCTGCTTGAGGCATAGGTACTTTTGGCTTATTTGCTCGCTTAGCAGCTTGTAACTTGAAACAGTTTGGATGAATTTGTCCAGGCTTTTCACAAAAATGACAAACCCATGCAGGTCTATCATGCAACTTGTCCTTAGGAGGGTTAGGAGTCTTAGGTTTAGACTCTTGAAGATCAACCCTAATCTTTTTAAGAGGAGTAACTTCTGCTAGTTTGACAATCTCGCTCATGGGAGGCTTAGAAGAAGAAACAAAGTTTGTGGAATGATTCTTAGTTACAGAAATACTATCTTCAAAACCTAGATCAGTTTTGTCTAAGGGAGACTTCTGAATACTCAACATGTGTTCAAGTTTGGAACTAACAGACATATTTGTTTGTTCTCTAGCAACAGATAACGCAAGTTCCAAATTTTTTACTTTATCAAGCAATAACATGTTCTCATTCTTCACTTTATCAAGTAATTCATTAGCATCAAACAATTTCAAGAGCAAATTCTTCTTATCAAGTTCAAGAGAAGCAATTTTTAGTAAGCCTAAATCAACATTCATAGCATCTTTTGCAGCTACTATGCAAAGCTTATTATAGGTTTCTTGCAAATCAGCATTCTCAGAGAGTTCCCCATCAGAAGGGTTCTTATCAACCACAATACTTTCATCAACTACAGCAATAGCTGTAAAAGCAGTGAAGTTTCCATCCTCATCACTAGACTCATGGTCAGAAACTTCATCATCACTAAGGGTTACAGCCATCTATTTACTCTTTAATCTCAAGAATGTAGGACATTTTGATTTCACATGACCATACCCTTGACAACCAAAACATTGTTGACCCATAGAATTATTAGAGGTTTGACCTACTTTCTTTTTAGGTTTTTCAATATTGTTCACTCTAGTGGGATCATTCCTCCTAAAATTTCTAGGTTCAGCATTGTTTTTACCTCTTACCCTTCTGTTGTTGTTCTTAAGAAAATTTTTAAAGTTCTTGGCAAGATATGCAATCTCTATAGCAAAGAGTTCATCATAAAATCCATTTCTATCAACATCATCAACAGACTTAAGACCCATTGATTTGGATTTGTTTGTCTTAGGTAGGTCTAACTTATAGAACTGGAGAGATCCTACAAGTTCATCAACAGGGATGGAGTCCACATCCTTGCTTTCAGTTATGGCAGTCACTTTGGGTCTGAAGTCCTCAGTCAATGATCTAAGTATATTCCTAACAATTTTAGATTGATCATAAATTTCACCCAAATTATAAGCAGAATTAACAATATCATTAAGCTTAGCATAGAATTCATCAAAACTTTCATCTTTAGATATTCTAATGCTTTCAAATCTAGTTGTTAACTGCTGCAACTTATTGATCTTAACTGCTTTTGTGCCTTCATGCACAGTTTGGAGAATATTCCATGCAGTATGAGCAACCTCAATATTAGAGATTCTCTTGACTTCCTCCGTAGAAACAGCGTTAAAAATAGCATTCATTACTTTGCTACTCGCTTACAGGAGTAGTTGGCTTCTCCCATCCGTATTCAACGGAATTTCAGACTTTCTCATTAATAGATTTCAGGAATGCTTTCATCCTTACTTTGCAGTAGGCATAGTTGTTCACATCAAAGTGAGGTGGGATCACAAGAGAGTAACTGTGTTCCCTGACAGCAGGGGTTAAGGATCAACTCTTAGATCAAAGGATCTAACCTGCTCTGATACCACTTGTACAGTTTTTAGACTCTTTAAACACATACAGATTAACCTAGTTATTTAGCTAAGTGATTAACTTAGGTAAATTATTCAGATCTAGGTTAGCACAAGTAAATTATATCATGTAAAGCAGTGGAAAAATAAATAACACAACGATATAATTACCCAAGAAAACCAAACAGGTAAAAAACCTAGGGAGGATTTAACCTAGCTATCCTCAAGGTAAAAGAAATCCACTATGAAAGAATTGAAGTTTTACAATAAAGACTTAGACCACTAACATCGTATTGCTACCTTAAGTAGAAAACTTACTACCACGGCCACATTATGGCTCTAAGTCCACGAACTACTTCTTTCTTGGATTCACAGCAACCACAAGCACTCCCACTTGTGTTTTCTTTAAGCTCTTTATGCAGCAACTGAAACGATAACCAAGCTCTTGACATCAATCTTGATCTTGATAACCCTAAGTATGTATGAAGGCAAACACCTCTAGATCTCACAAGAGATTCATACATACAGCATAAGCAACTTCTTAAAAATGTGGCTAGAGTTTTTTCTTTTATACTTAAGGCAAAACATAAAACCCTACACGTCATATGGGCTTGGGCTGAGTTGAAAAAATCGTAGAAAAACAATCTGCACAAGTTTTGATTGATCGATCGAGTCTAATTTTTAATTGATCGAGCCTTGCAGATTTACATAATAAATCCTGCAGTACACTCGATTCCAACTTTACACATAAACACACTTTGAGCAGCCTAATTCTAAACTCTAAGTTTTGATTATGGTTTGCCAACATTACACATTGAAGTTTTAATACATTTAGATCCTAAATCCTTAGAACCTAACACACGTTATGAATTTTTCAAGCATAATTGAATCTTGCCCATGACATACACAACCAAAAATCGTTGAAAACCACAAAAACAAAGAGCAAAACTCTCTCTCTTTAAACCGCTCTTGCTCAACCACATACTTTCAAGAAATTACAAAAGGTGAAGATGAACATGATGACTTACTCTCTCAGCCTTGCTATCAAATTATTAATTAAAATACTAAGAAAATTAACAATGAGTTCCTAGATATCAATTAAACACTACTTTATTATGTTAAACTTAACATAGTCCGCATCATTTTTCAGAATCAATAAATGGAAGCACCTATGTTTTGTACCCATATGTTCTTCAAATATAACTAGGGTTTATCTTTAAACTTCAACTCTTTTAACAAAAGATGGAAACCAAAATGGAAAAAGAAAAAAACAAAGGCCGCTTTGCTCAACCACATACTTTCAAGAAAACACAAGAGTTGAAGATGAACCTGGTGACTTGTTTTCTGCGTTGCTATCAAATAGTGAATTAAAATACCATAAAAACAAGGAGCTTCTAGTCTTAGATATCAATTAACCACTAGTTAATTTTGTCAAACTTAACATAGTCCGTGTCATTATTTTGGAAGAACATATGTATATTCTAGGGTTTAACTTTAACTTCGATCTTTTTAATAAAAGATGGACACTAAAAGGGGAAAAAGAAAAATTCAAACGGTTCTTGCTGAACCACATATATATAATTTTCAACGAAAGTACACAGGTTGAAGATGAACATATACATAATGGGGTGCTAGCTTTCTGCCTTGCTATCACATATTTATAAAAATATACTAAGAAAACAATGACCTTCTAACACCATATATATGCTTTTGCAAAGCTTTGATGTCCATTGTTGTTGGACTTGATTGTCACTGTTTTATTGTTGAAGTAGAGAGACAGCATACACTTGAGTAAATAGTCAGATACTCAAAGAGGTCTGAAAATCCTCGTTTGTCATTAAAAAAAAAATGAAACTATATTAGTAGTCTTAGCTAGGTTGCACTGACACGCCATTTTTGGTGAAGTACTGGTGTCGGACATGGATACCAGTAAGACTCGCCGGACTCCAGTGTCCTTTTTTTTTTTTTTTTTTTTTTTTTTTTTTTTTTCCGCTTCTCCGACATGGCGCCAATGCAGCTTCAACATGGGAGACACACCAATAGTGAAAAAAAAAGGAAAGAAAATCACAGATTTTGACAAATGGACAAATCATTACTGTTGATTTTGTGATATACCCTAAAACAAAAAAGCTTAGAGTCTAAGAAGTCATTATCGTGAAAGTTGAAACTCACAGCTCAACCCTCTCTCTGGCCTCTGGCCTCTGTCCCTTATTGGTGCTAGATCGGGCCGATCGGCGAGTCGGCGAGCTCCATAGACAGTTGCCGTTGACGCCGTGCCCTCTGTCCCTTCCGATCTCTCTCTCTCTCTCTCTCTCGGCGTGGATAGGTCCGACCGCTTCTCTTCTCTCTCTCTCTCTGTTTTTTTTTTTCTTCTTTCTTTCAAATATGCTTTGGGTGAATGGGTGTACAGTTAGTGTTACTTATAACGCGTTTTTTTTAATCCCACTCTCACTGTCACTGTGTTACACTCTATATATATATATATATATTTTTTTTTTTTTTAAATATTTTTTTTCTTTACTCAGCCTTTTGCCTTATAAATTATAATGTTTATTATGACTTTAGTGATATTTGTTTTTGTGTGTCTTGCTAAAGTTTTATTTATTTATTAAAGTTAAATATTGTAGGTGATTTTACTAAAATGAATATTGAAAGTGAAAAATCAATTGAGTCAGCTGCTCCTCTATGAAAATATGTTACTAAGTGGTGGTGGGAATGTTACTTTTAGATGTAACTATTGTGAAAAAACTTTCAAGGGGTCTTATTCAAGGGTGAAGGCACACATGTTAAAACTACCTAATTTTGGAATACAAGCATGTGTTAAGGTTGGAGATGAGTATCAGAATGAAATGCAGAAATTAGAAGATGCGTATGAGGAATCTTTGAGTAGATCGAAGAAGCCTAAGTTTAAATTATGTGTATTATTGTACTATTTTGGGTGTTAGTTTACTTATTTGTAATTCTTACATAATTTAAATTCTAAACATAAATGTATTTTATGTTTAAAAATATTAAAAAATATGCCTAAATAAAAAATATAATTAATTATTTAATTTCCGTGTTCATGCCGTATTGTATCCTTATTTTTCAAAAATTGCCGTACCTCCATGTCTGTACCTATGTCGTATCCGTACCCATGTTCATGTCGGTGCAACTTAGATTCTTGGCCTTATTTTTAATCAAAAGCATAGGGCAGAGAGAGCAACAGCAGCAAGTTTTATGCACTAGCTGGACATTTTCCAGTACTCATCTTGTGGTTTTCACCAGTGCATGCAGAAGGGGCAGAAGTTGGGACGGGACCTTTATTAAGTGCAGCATTAAATTTATCACCATGAACCCTCATCGGATCATGACCACCACTCATCTCTTGGTTCCCCTCCAGCTCCATGTTTGGATTAGGAAGGCTAGCTTGGGATCTAAAAAACAAAAGCAATATGATCAGTATCAGCCACACGCAAAATCTCAAACTATCCATTAATTTTCACTCTCTAGCTTGTTTCAAAAGCAAATGTCAGTGTGATCGATCACATAACTATATAAGGCGTGGAGCAAAATATGAAGTGTGTTGCGTTAGTTTGGTGGGCTTTATAGAGGTGAAAAAACTAGCTCTAGATGATGCCATGTCAGGTGAGGCCCAATTGATGGCAGAGCCAAATGGATAATAAATATATATTTTTTTGGGGGATATTGGGCTTTTGTCCTTATTTTGCAAAAATAACAGCAATATGTCTCTGTTTTGAAACTATTTAGGTTTGTGTCTCTGTTTTTTTAAATTCGATTTTAACAAAATCGAGTTCGGTATAAAACTCGATATCCTCAAAATCAAGTTATATGTAAATTTCTAATTGAAACTCGACTTTAGCAAAGTCGAGTTTCACTTTTTTTTTAAAAAATAAATTAAGTGGTAAAATATGCATAGAACTCGACATTGCTAATGTCGAGTTCTACTTGTAACTCGATTTTGCTAAAATTGAGTTTCAAAACAGAGGCACGGACCTGAATAGTTTTAAAACAGGGACATATTGCTGTTATTTTTGCAAAATAAGGGCAAAAGCCCAGTATCCCTTATTTTTTTGTTGATGGAATGTTTGCCAAAGTATGGGACAAGGTTGGCCACAGCATTAGAGATACTCGGACTTTGTCCCTAGCACTAGAGATACTGGCAAATGAAATGACGTGCGATGGTAGGAGCAGTTTTGCATCCATAAAAATTTGACAATCTTTTTGATACACGTTGATGTGACAAGTTTGTATTAGTTCTCATTTATGCCAATAATTGATATTAGGTATTTTTTTTTACCTATTAGTAATAATCTACCACATCAACACGTATCAAATTTTTTATAATTTTTTTTTGTACTTATGGACTTTCTCTTGTAGGTTGAGTGTCCTCCATGTTAGCGGAGTTACTCCAAAAGAAGACTAAAACCAATTTTTAGAAGAGTAATGTTAAGTACAACATTTTTATAACAAATCGGCCAAAATGGGCATTTGCCCCTTTCGTTCAAAAGATGTAGCAAAATGCCCCTATTCTGAAACTATCTAGCAAAATGCCCTTGTTTTGAAACTCAATTTTTAGAAAATCGAGTTTCAATGAAAAACTTGATTTGATGAAAATCGAGTAATGTGAGAAATTTTACATGGAACTCAAGTTCCATGTATTTTTTTCATTTAAGTTTGATTTCACATAACTCGATTTTCTAAAAATTGAGTTTTTCATTGAAACTCGATTTTTAGAAAATCAAGTTTAAAACAGGGGCATTTTGCTAGATAGATTTAGAACAAGTGCATTTTGCTGGAAAGTTTTGGCGAAAGGGATAGATGCCCATTTTGGCCATAACAAATCTTAGATGATAAATCTTTATTAGTTCTAATATGAGTCCACTATTGAAATTACTTTTTTGCTTATCAATAATAATTATCACATAGTATTTGTTGTGAAGTTATTATAGACATAAAATCTCATTTTTAGGATGATAGTTTATACAATATTTCACAAGTTACTTTTTTTTAGAAGACTTTCACGAGTTATAAAACATTTTTATAACAAATCTTAGATGATAAATCGTTATTGGTTCTAATATGAGTCCACTATTGAAATTACTTTTTTACCTATCAATAATAACTTATTACATAGTATTTGTTGTGAAATTATTATAGACGTAAAATCTCATTTTTAGGATGATAGTTTATACAATCTTTCACAAGTTACTTTCTTTTAGAAGACTTTCACGAGTTACTTGATAGTGGTAAGTCATGGTGATAGATGAAAGAGTAAAGAAAATAATGGACTTATATTTCATATATACAATCATAACTTATCTTTTGAAGTCTTATTATTTGTCCCAAAAAAAAAAAAAAAAACTTATCTTTTGAGCTAATGGTAAAAAAAGGGCCATGATGATGAGTGCTCTTGTGTATCAGATAAAGCTAAATTTTATAATGCAGTTGATTGACTTTTTTTGTTATAGAATCACTTTCAATTTATTGTCTATATTTTTATTTGTTTTTGCTATTTTCTAATACAAGTGAGACCATTTTGAACCTCCTTGATGAGAGCACAATGGTGGAGCCAAGGATTTATCCTTGGGGGGCAAAATTAAAATGTAACGATTAAATTATTACATATTACATGTTATATATAATAATGTAAAAAATCATAGATGGTTGGTCTAGTAGTTCATAAGATCTCATAAAATCCATGAGATATTGAGTTCAAAACTCCTAACCACCATCATGGAGTCAAAAGGATTCTTTTTTGTAATTACTTGATGTGTATGGGAAGGGGGAACTGCACGTATTTAAGGGAATAGTCATGCTCTTGAATAGCTTTAGACATCCGTGGCAGCCAAAATAATAAAATAGAAAATGTAAAAAGAAAAAAAAATTAATATTTTTAATATGCAAAAGAAGTATTTTACAAATTAATAGTTGTATAACAAGTCTGAATCAAGCTTAATAGATATATCTTAAAATTAAGAATAAAATTACACCTTTTACCTATCTTAGATAAAAATCAAAGTGTAAAATAAAAAAAAGGGCATATCTTGGCTTAATCTCCTGAGCATAGCTTAAAAGAAAAATATTGTTTCTTGAGTATAGCTTAAAAGAAAAATATTGTTTCATTTTACTTTTTAGTTGAGTCATGAGAAATAGGCCATATTAGTCTTTTTTTTTTTTAGGAGTCCTATTTTATGTTAATATGTTAATAGAATGGAAAGTTAAGAGTTGGAATAAGATTGTGCGTTATGAACCACTATAAAAGAAAGTTAATGATATAATTTAGGAGAATGTGAGTTTAACTTTCAGATACTAAAAATTATCTTTATGCGTGCACACACTTGCACACACACACACACACACACACACACATATATAAAAGTTAATTTTCCACCTAACATATGTATTAAAAAATATTCAAAATAAGCCTCTATTATTTAGCCTCTTAGTGGCTCCGCCACTGGTAGTTCATACAACATTTCATGAGTTATGTGATAGTGGTAGGTCATGGTCAATAGATGAAAATGTAAAGATAATGTTGAGCTAATATTCCTTTACAATCATAACTTATCTTTTGAAGTCTTATTATTTGTCAAAAAAATAAGTTATCTTTTGACCTAATGGTAAAAAGGGTCCTAATAACGGGTGTCCTAATATACTCTTTAAAGTTGAATTTTAAAATGCAGTTGATTGAATCTTAATAGAGAATCAAGTCATTTTCAATTCAAAGTCTATATTTTTTTATATTAATTTTTGCTATTTTCCAATACAAGTGAGGCCATTTTGAAACTTCCTTGATGAGTGCACGAGAGCACCCATTAACAAAGGCCTTGTAAAAAAATTAAAAGATTTTATATTCTTGAGAGGAAATTATCTTATAAATTTGTTATAAAATAATAGTTTGCTATGGACATGGGATAATGAATTGAATTTATCTTAATCACATAACATTTGAGATAGTACTCCATCAAAACAATGACATAAGCAGAATGCCGCAAGAAATATAACGCATTTGCTTCAAGATGATAACCCCTAAATCCACAAGAGATTTATTCATGAATCCACTAAAAATAAAGAAGAAAACTCTATGAAATTTTATTGATGAGAAATTTGTATTATGCATTGAAATTTGTTTACAAACTTTGAGACCTAATGAAAGTTTCAATAGAACTTGATTGACAAGATCAAATATCCTAAAACAAATCTTAATTGACTAGAAAAGAATCAAAAGCACAGAAAATCAAGAAAATAATAACACTAAACCTAAAATTCTGAAAATTACATGAAAATATCAAAACTATTAAAACTATTACAAATTTTAATGCAAATAAATTACAATTTTTATTGGTATCATTTTAACAATATAGTAAATACATGTTAAGTTATATATTTCTTTTATAATTTGTGGCGCTTCAGTTTGTAAAATTTAATATAATAAAATTTATTGTACTTTTAGTATTATTTGTCTATGGTTGTAGGATGCACATGTTATAAAAGGGAAGAAATATATGTCGTTCCCTTTAAAAAAGAGCAATATATAATTATATATAAGCTAATGGAATATATATGCATATTATTTTAGTTTTTGACACACGAAAGTAGTGTCCTAACTTCTAACCTTTGGTTAGACTATAATACTTCCTACCCATTAGACACTCTAGAAATCCCATTAACGGATGGTATGGTGGATTGAAGATATACATATGAAGATATTTATGGATTCAATAAAAAGACAGGTACTTAGCCAAAAAAAAAAAAAAAAGCACAAAATAAGGCAAAAGAAAAGAGGTGGCATAAATATTAGATGAAATCAATGAGTGCATTTGGCTTTTGCTTATTTCTAATAGTTTATTTGTATAGTATTTATCAAAAGATATAGTTGTTGGTAAGTTATATGTTAAAAGTGTAACAAAAAGTTAAAAACTAGTTTATTTATAAAGAATTAAAAGTTAGAAATTAAAAAAAAAAAAGAAAACTAAGACAGCAAAAAGTAAAAACAAAAAAATTGTAGCCAAACTCAGATAAGTGCCACGCGGGCCCCTCTTTATCACCCATGCGCTCAATTAAAAAATAAACAGACATTAATGGAAGAGAAAAAGAAGAGATATGTGCGTGTATCATATATAAATTTATTATATATATATATATTTAACAAAATTATTAAGGATGCCCTTTTTGTATCATTATGATTCAGTGTGCGGATCTTTTTTCACTGATTGATGTGGAATTGCAAAAAGAGAAAAGTTATATTTATTTTGTGATGATAAATCATAAACAAATTGTAAGAGTCATGATTGTATACTAGATGATGTTAACCTCCATTCTTCTTCTTCTTTTTTTTTAAAAGAAAAGGTTAGGGAACTTAATAACAGTTGAATGGAAGTTTGGAGACAATAGAAGCTGAGGGCTATGAAGAAAAGGTAAATATGTCAACCTCCTACTTCTTCTTCTTCTTCTTTTATTTTTTAAAGAAAAGGTTACCTAAGTTAATGATAGTTGGAAACCAATAGATTATAGTGAAATCAACATCACATTCTTGAACATGGTGAATACCTTAAAGGCGGATTCAAAGATCAATAATGTAAACTAGCATTTACGCATTTTCCTAGTAACACTAAGCATTGACTCATGACCTCGTTTTTCAAGGGAATTTCATTATACTTTATCTCTCCTATTTTCTTGTTCTTCCATTCTAGAACCTATCACCACGAACAATCCAATTACAATAAAATAAAGTAAATAATTACATTTTTTATTCGAAATTTAATAGTTCACAGTTACAAAATTATATAAAAAAGAATGCAAAAAAGAATATATATATATATATATTCACACGTGTAACTCACTTATATACAACATATAATAACTTTAAAGGAGTATTGAAAGAAAAAAAGGGGGAAAAGAAAAAAAAAATAGGGTAAGAAAACAGTGCTATATATTCTTTGAACCTTTTTCACTATATGACTTCAATCTCATTTTGCCCTTAGTTCCTAACTTTTGCCCCCATAAAACTAGATATACAGTAACTGTGCCCCAATAATCCTAAAAATAGTTATAATACAACAAATGAATCAAAATCACATACAACAATCAAAATCATATTAGTAATAAAACGATAAAATAAAGAAATAGAATTAAGAGAATTGCCTTGTAAGAAAGGACTACTCCTTCCTTTGAGAGAGAAAAATAGAGGGTTTTTAAAATTTTTTTTATATATATTATTATTACTAGTTTTTTAATTTTTATAAATTAAACATAAAGAAGAGAGAAATTTATTTATGTTTGATTTTAGCGACTGACTTGCCATTCAAAAGGAATAAAGAGAGATGAAAGTACCTAATTTTAAGGGATATATATAAGGGGTTATCTTTGAATAAAAATAAGTAACATATTTTGGTAGGATTTTTTAATAATAGTAATTAAGGAGAAATAATTTCTCCTATTTAAGGGGAAGGGTAAGTATCCTACGAGAAGTGGTAACGCTAACATTTGGACCTGGACCAACCTCAGATAGGGAAAAAAAACTATATGATTTTTTTTTAAAGAAAAATTTTGAATTTGACAATACTAAGTGAGGGAGTATATATATATATATATATATATATATATATATATATATATATATATATATATATATATATTGTTTGTTTGTGCGCGCGCGTGGAGGATTGGAGTAGGGAAAAGCTTAATAAGCTTAATATAAAAGAAGTCTTTGTCAACGGAATCATTTGCACAACAATTGCAATGAGAAAGAGAAAAAAAAAAAAAAAAATCATTTGCACAACAATGACCAGCTTGCTGACTGCATTGCTGACTATAAGAACAAGAATCCAATAGGTGGAGGCCATTTTTGTCGTATTTTGCTTTTACTTTTGCTACATGAAAGGTAATTTTGACTTGAACCTTGAAAGTCCTTTGGAACAAAGGGAATTACATTCTTGTCTTAACTGTATCAATTAAATTAATACTCAAGAATTTGCTCTATATTTCTCACTTTGATAAATCCAAAGAAAGTGAAAAAGGGAAGGTGACCTTTTTTGAACTCCTTCGGTTTTTTGTAATATACAAAGTTAATTTTGTTAAAGGTTAATGTGATAAAATATTAAAGCATAAAAGAAATTTGTCAACTTTTTAGTGAGGTGATGTCACGAAATATAGTATGTGTTTGAATACCGCTTATTTTGCTGAAAATTGAAAAGAATAAAAAATATTTTTATTTACTGTTCATATTACTGTGCTGCATTATTTATTGACCTATTCACTGTTCATGGCCAATGGACAGTGCTTGATGCGGAGCTGAAGGAAAAAAAAAAAAAAACTCAAAACGCCAAACGTCCAAGACACCGACGTGATCCAAACTCATAGTGTTGTGAATTTTGGACTCACTATTTAAATTATTTTAGCTTTCGAGAGTCTGTGAATGACCCATGATATAATGACTAGAATTATATTCACATAATATAATCTCAATTTTGGAAATGATTCAACATGATTACATGAAGCTTAATAAAACACCATCTAAATTTGTAGTTCAGTGCTTAAAGTCATATTGTGTGATTTGGAAAGCAAAATATAACATTGGTTTGGTTTTAAAGGTTTGTTTGGGATCCGCTTATTTTGGTAAAACTGAAAATTTTTTATTGGAAATACTGTAGATAAAGGTAAAAATTACCTGAAATAGTACCGTGAGACCCATAAATAGTACCAAAAAGTGCAGCGGAGCCCACGAATAGTAACAAAAATAAGCTAAATAGTAAAATAAACAGGCATTTTAATTTGGAGTCAAACGTACACTTAATATTATTATTGTTGATAACTCTATCAAGTTTGCACTTGGTCTGCTCTTTGTCAGTTTATTTAGTTCAAATGGAACCCTAGAGAGACAAATCAAGTTGCCTATGTTTTGGATTCATGGTCTTTATAAAACAAGTTATCAGGTTGTTTTGTTCGTGACTCTGCTCCTGTTTTTTTGCAATACATTAGTTCTTGAGCAAGCTAGAATTTTAGTTTCTTACTTGATATTTATGGTTCTTTTGTTAATAAAAGTGTTGCTTATAAAAAATTATTTTTGCTAACTTCTTGGGTGGGATTAAAGTAAGGCTACGATTTAACTAGCATGATTTGCTAACTTCTTGGGTGGGATTAAAGTAAGGCTATGATTAACTAGCATGAGGGAGCATTTGTGGATCCTCACTTGCCGACCTTGGGTCCTCTCAAAGTCAAAAGTCATAAGTCTAGAATACCTTCCCTTTTGTGTGTGTGTGTGTGTGCGCGTGCGTGTGGAGGATTGCAGTAGGGAAAATCTTAATAAGCTTAATATAAAAGAAGTCTTTGTCAACAGAATCATTTGCACAACAATGGCAAGGAGAAAGAAAAAAAAATCATTTGCACAACAATGACCAGCTTGCTGACGGCATTGCTTGCAATGGGCCTAGCAATTAACCATATCTAAAGCCTAAATTAATGGAATTTACCCTCCACTTTTTTCACTTTTACTCTTTTTAACAACCATTTCTCTTTTGTCCTTTCTTTGGTATTTGGTTTTGTAGTTGTGCCGGTGATTTTCTTTTCACCTCTCAACGTAACTTAGCACATCTGCACATGCATTTTCCAGTTCTTCCAAATTTACAATTGGGCTTGGAAAATTTAGGCTGTCCACATTTCTTTAAATTGGGCCTTCTCGAATTTAAAAACTTGAGTCTGTCAAAATTCGACTAATCAAACCATCAAGAAACTTAAATTAAGATATCCAAACTAATTAGCACAGTCCGAGTTAGCTTAATTGAAATGGAGAAGGTTAGGGACGCAACTTTTGGGTTGCGAAACTCATAAGTTACAACATCAACAAGTTGTAATAGATGTTGTGACAAAAATTGCGATAAGAGAAAGAACCGATTTAAGTGAGGTGCTCACTAGGCTTAATCTTTTCCATTCTTAATTATAAGTCATTAGAGTGAACAACTTGGGCACATGCATGAATCAGCGCGATTAACTTAATAACCACTAGTTATCCTCAAAAAAAAAAAAAAAAAAAAAACCTAATAACCACTAGTTTGTTTTTGTCAAACTTATTATAATAATTATCATAGCCCATGTTAAGCTTCAGCACTATTTGGAAGAACGTATGTCTTGTCTCCATACGTTCTCCGATCCAAATAATACAGCTAGGATTTAATTTTTGACTTTAATATTTTTAATAAAAGATTGAAACCAAGCTGGGAAAAAGAACGATTTAGACCGTTCTTGCTCAACCACATACTTTCAAGAAAATACAAAAGTTGAAGATGAACATAATGACTTACTCTCTGCCTTTCTATCAAAATATTAAGAGTCTATTTGGAATTTGCTTATTTTGTTAAAACTGAAATTTTTTTGCTAAAAGTACTATAGATAAAAGTAAAAGTTAGCTGAAATAGTACAATGAGACCTATGAACAATACCAAAAAGTGTAATGGGGCCTACGAATAGTAGCAAAAATAAGCTGAATAGTAAAATAAGCTAACTTTTTAATTGGTAGCCAAACGCGCACTAATTAAAATACTAAGAAAATTAATCTCCTAGATATCAATTAATCACTACTTCATTCTGTCAAACATAACATATAGTCTGCATTATTCTTAAGAATCAATCAATGGAAGAACCTATGTTTTGTCCCCATATGTTCTCTAAACATAATTAGTGTTTAACTTTAACTTCAATATTTTTAACAAATTAAAGATGGAAAAAAATGAAAAAAGAAAAAAAAAGGTCATTCTTGCTCAGTGGCAGCTCCAGAAAGTTTTTTCAAGATGGTCATTAAAAACACTTAACTATAAAAAATTTATTAATAATAAAACTTGAATATATTAACATCAAAGAATAAAACATATTCAAATACATAAATTTTTAAAATTTTCTTTCACAAGTTTTCAGATTTTAAAATTGTTTTGTAATATGATAGTTTCACTATTAATATTATCAGCTATATTTTTTTCAATATACATAATCAAGCAATTATTAAGCTACCGATCTCTTATTCAATTACTAACATATTGCCTAAATAAGTACTAATAGCCTAAATAAGTACTAATATAAACAAAATGCATTATCTTTTTGAAAAAATATATTACATAAACTCAACAAATTCAGCTAAAGACTAAAGCAAATACTAACAAATTAGCTATTTGAAAAGTATGCATTTATTTATATTAAAAATAGTAATTTTAAAATATGCCAATTGAAACACAATTTAAAAAATCACAATTAAACGTTTGATTTGAGATTTTAGACTAATATGTTTGTTTGAGCAATTTTTGAAAAGTGTTGTCCACAACATTTTTGCAACACTTTCACAACAAAATCTAAGTTATAAGTTTTTACTGGTTCTAATTTGAACTTACTATTGAAATTATTTTCTATTCATCAGTAACAACCTATTATTTAGGATTTGTTACAAAGATATTGCAAAAATGTTGTGAATATAGCATTTATTGCATTTTTTTTCAACATTCAATGGACAAAAATTTTGGAGAGGTTGAATTTTATTTTTAATGGGCTCAATTGTTATTAAGGATGATCAAGTGCTTTTTTTAGGGTGGTCAATTTTTTTTTTCTAGAGTAATCAAAAGACCCATATTAATTTAAAACTCAAAATTTTTTAAGTTATATTAAAAAAAAAAAAATTCATGGTGGTCTGTGACCACCCTGATTAACAATTGGTGCCGCCAGTGTTCTGGCTCAACCGTACACGTACTTCCAATAGAACACAAGAGTTTAAGATGAACCTGGTGACTTGCTTTCTGCGTTGCTATCAACTAATGAATTAAAATACCAGAAAAACAAGAGCAACTAGTCTTAGATATCAATTAACATAGTCTGCATCATTATTTGGAAGAACCTATGTTCCCCATATTTTCTAGGTTTTAGCTTCAACTTCAATATATTTAACAAAAGATGGAAACCAAAAATGGGAAAAAGAACAACTTAAACCGTTCTTGCTTAGCCACACATTATTTTCACGAAAAGTACAAAAGTTGAAGATGAACATATGTAATGAGGTGCTAACTTTCTGCCTTGCTATCATATTTTAATTAAAATACACTAAGAAAATTAACAATGACCTTCTAACACCATATATATGCTTTTGCAAAGCTTTGATGTCCATTGTTGTTGGACTTGATTGTCACTGTTTTATTGTTGAAGCACATGCGAGTTGAAAGAGACTAGAGATCGATCAAGCTCATGTAGTTTTATTTTATTATTATTTTTTCCACGTTTAACAATGTTCACATATCGTTTGGACATGAAACATTTCACGTCCTAGAATATGAAACTACACTTAGCCTTATTTTTAATCAAAAGCATAGGGCAGAGAGAGCGACATCAACAAGTTTTATGCACCAGCCGGACATTTTCCAGTACTCATCACTCTCATCTCGTGGTTTTCATCAGTGCACTTAGAAGGGGCAGAAGGTGAGACGGGACCTTTATTAAGTGCAGCATGAAATTTATCACCATGAACCCTCATCGGATCATGACCACCACTCATCTCTTGGTTCCCCTCCATGTTTGGATTGGGAGGGCTAGCTTGGGATCTAAAAAACAAAAGCAATATGATCAGTATAAGCCACACGCAAAATCTCAACCTATCCATGAATTTTCACTCTCTCTAGCTTGATTTCAAAAGCAATATCAGTGTGAAATATATATAACTATATAAGGTGTGGAGCAAAGAATGAAGTGTGTTGCGTTAGTTTGGTGGGTTTTATAGAGGTGAAAAAACTAGCTTCCAGATGATGCCATGTCGGTGAGGCCCAATTGATGGCAGAGCCAATTGGATAATAAATATATATATTTTTGTCGGTGGAATGCTTGCCAAAGTAGGGGACAAAGCTATAGAAAGGTCAATACAGTTTTTTGCTTCAGAAATACAAGCTGTTAGAAGCCAAGAAGGACAAGGCTGGCCACAGCACTTGAGATACTCGGAAATGAAATGGGCGTGTCGGGGTTGGAGAAATGCTACATGCACAAAAAAAAAAAAAAAATGATAATATTTTTGATATATGTTAATGTGACAAGTTTGTACTAATTCTAATCTATGCCAATAATTGATATTACTTTTTTACCTATTGCTAATAATCTACCGCATCAACACATATCAAATTTGTTATCATATACATATATATAAATATAAATTATACAAATATAATTTTTTTTGTGCTTATGGACTTTCTTGTGTGGGTTGAGTGTCCTCCTCGTTAGTGGAGTTACTTCACAAAAGAAGACAAAAACCAAATTTTAGGGGAGTAATGCTAAGTACAACATTTTTATAACAAATCCTAACTAGATGATAAGTCGTTATTAATTCTAATATGAGTTCAATACTGAAATTACATAAGATTTGTTATGAAATTATTATAGACGTAGAATCTCATTTTTAGGATGGTAGTTTATACAATCTTTTTATCAAGTTACTTTTTTTATAAGACTTTCACGAGTTAATTGATAGTGGTAAGTCATGGTGATAGATGAAAAATTAAAGAAAATGATGGGCTTATATTTCATTATACAATCATAACCTATCTTTTTGAAGTCATATTATTTGTCAAAAAAATAACTTATCTTTTGAGCTAATGGTAAAAAAAGAGTCATGATAATAAGTGTTCTTGTATACTAGATAAAACTAAATTTTATAATACAGTTGATTGACTTTTTATTTATTTATAGAGAATCACTAAATTTATCGTCTATATTTTTATTTGTTTTCGCTATTTTCTAATATCAGTGAGAGACCATTTTGAACCTCCTTGATGAGAGCACAATGGCGGAGCTAGGGATTTATCCTTGGAGGGCCAAATTAAAATGTAATGATTAAATCATTACATATTATATGTTATATATAGTAATGTAAAAAATCACAAAAAGGTTAGTCTAGTAGTTCTTAAGATCTCATAAAATTCATGAGGTATTGAATTCAAAACTCCTAACCAACATCATAAGAGTCAAAAAGATTTTTTTTCATGTAATTACTTGATGTGTATAGGAAAAGAGAACTGCACGTGCTCAAGAAAATATAGCCATGCTCTTGAATAGCTTAGTCACCCGTGGTAGCCAAAATAATAAAATAGAAAATGTAAAAAGATAAAAAAAAACTATTAATATTTTCTACATGCAAAAGAAGTATTTTTCAAATTAATAGTTGTATAACAAGAAGTTTGAATCAAGCTTAATAGATATATGTTAAAATTAAGAATAAGGTAAATTACAATTTACACTCTTGAAGTTTAGAGTTGTTTGAATTTTACACTGCAAAGTTTCAAAAAATTAATTTTACATCCTGAAGTTTGGTTCTGTTAACAATTCACTTCTTCGATTAATTTTTGCTGTTAAGTGACACATTCTCATGCTAATATATTATATTTTTACAAAATCAGTCTCAAATTACGTCGTTTCATTGACCAAGAGAAAAGCTGGCACAAGTGCAATCAAAGTACGTCGTTTTGGCCTCAAGTTAATACACAAATCTCTGGCTTAAACAGCACCATTTCAAGCCAAACTCTAAAATCTAAAACACAATCCACGGAAGGAACAGTGAGGGAAGGGAAGTAGGGAACAAATCAATTCTAAGGTGAGAATTGCAATCAATTCTCGGCAAGGAAGGGGCAGCAGATGTGTGGGCTAAAGCCATGGTTGAGCGCTTCACAGAAAAAACATAATAATTTTAATTGCTGTAACAAAAAATTTTAAAGCCAGTGAGAATCGACGGCATAATCCCTCAGGAAGAAGAGCTGAAGATTGCTTTTCTCTCTTCCTACTGGACCTTAATAAGTTTGAAAGAGACTGTGAAACAGCTTCCATTGGCGCTTCGATCAATGGAGAAGCTGTTGAGTTCGCTGCAATATATCGCTGTCAATTGAGGTAATAAACAGCCTGAGCAATCATTAATTTAGGTATGTATGCTGGCCCATTGATTTGTTCAATCACTGTTCTCCTTCCGTGGATTGTGTTTTAGATTTCAGAGTTTGACTTGAAACGGTTTCATTTAAGCTAGAGATTTGTGTTTTAACTTGACGCTAAAACGACGTAGTTTTGATTGTGCTTGTGTAGCTTTTCTCTTGGTCATGAGAAAACTAGGCCATATTAGTCTTAGAAAAATATTGTTTCATTTGACTTTTTAGTTTGAGTCATGAGAAAACTAGGCCATATTAGTCTTATTTTATGTTAATATATCAACTGAATGAAAAGTTAAGAGTTGGAATAAGATGGTACATTATGAACCATTATAAAAGAAAGTTAATGATATAATTTAAGAGAATGTGAGTTTCACCTTTCAAGTACTAAAAATTATCTTTATGCGTGTACACGCGTGCAGATATATATATATATATATATATATATGTAAGTTAAATTTTCACCTAATGTATATTAAAAAATATTCAAAATAAGCCTTTATTATTTACTATTTAGCCTCTTAGTGGCTCCGCCACTGTTAGTTCATACTTCATACAATATTTTGTGAGTTACTTGGTAGTGGTTAGTCATGGTTGATAGATGAAAATGTAAAGATAATGATGGGCTTATATTCCTTACAATCATAACTTATCTTTTGTAGTCTTATTATTTGTCAAAAAAATAACTTATCTTTTTAGCAGATGGTAAAAAGGGTCCTAATAACCGGTGTCTTAGCATACTCATTAAAGTTAAATTTTATAATGTAATTGATTGACTATTTATAGAGAATTAAGCCACTTTCAATTTAAAGTATATTTTTATTAGTTTTTGCTATTTTCCAATACAAGTGAGACCATTTTGAAACCTTCTTGATGAGTGCACAAGGGAATCCATTAAAAAAGCACTACAAAAAAAGAGGGTTATAGCCGCATTTGAAAAATGCAGCTATAACCGCAGTGGTGGTACGTGTGAAAAGGAAGAATTTTTTTTTTTCTTTCTGATGTTACATATAGCTGCGTTTAAAAAAAAACGCAGCTATAAGTTCATCTATAAAAATTATTCAGCTGGACCTATAGCCGCGTTTTGTGTAAAAACGCAGCTATAGGTCGGGTCTATAGCTGCGCTTTTACACAAAACGCAGCTATAGGTCCGTTTACAAAAATTATTCGGCTGGACCTATAGCCGTGTTTATTAAAAACGCAGCTATAGGTCGGGTCTATAGCTGCGCTTTTACACAAAACGCAGCTATAGGTCCGTCTACAAAAATTATTTGGCTGGACCTATAGCCGCATTTTGTGTAAAAGCGCAGCTATAGACCCGACCTATAGCTGCGTTTTTAATAAACACGGCTATAGGTCCAGCCGAATAATTTTTGTAGACGGACCTATAGTCGCGTTTTGTGTAAAAACGCAGCTATAGGTCCGTCTACAAAAATTATTCGGCTGGACCTATAGCCGCATTTTGTGTAAAAACGCAGCTATAGGTCGGGTCTATAGCTGCGCTTTTACACAAAACGCAGCTATAGGTCCGTCTACAAAAATTATTCGGCTGGACCTATAGCCGCATTTTGTGTAAAAGCGCAACTATAGACCCAACCTATAGCAGCGTTTTCAATAAACACGGCTATAGGTCCGTCTTTAGAAATTATTCGACTAGACCTATAGCCGCGTTTTTTTTTAAAATGCAGCTATAGGTCACCTTAAAAATTTATTTTGCGAGTTTATAGCTGCGGGTCACCTTAAAACGCAGCTGAAGACACTTAGAAACGCGGCTATAAACTTAACCTATAGCTGCGTTTTGAAAACGCGGCTATAGGTTCACCTTTGGCTGCGTTTTTAAAAAACGCAGCTAAAAAAACGCAGCTATAGCCTGCGTTTTTTGTAGTGAAGGCCTTGTAAAAAACTAAAAGATTTTGTATTCTCGAGGGGAAATTATCTTATGAATTTTGTTATAAAAGAATGGTTTGCTAAGGATATAGGAAAACTAATTGAATTTATCTTAATCACATAACATTTGAGATAGTGCTCCAAAGAACAATGACACAAGCAGAACGGCACAAAAAAACATAACACATCCACTTCAAGATGATAACCTCTAAATCCATAAGGGATTCATTGAATCTACTAGAAATAAAGAAGAAAACTCTCTGAAGGTTTATTGATGAGAAATTTGTATTATGCTTTGGAAATTTGTTTACAAACTCTAAGACCTAATGAAAGTTTCCATAGAACTTGATTGACAGGATCAAATATTCTAAAACAAATCTTTTTTTTTTTTTGATAGGTCTAAAACAAATCTTTTTTTTTTTTGATAGGTCTAAAACAAATCTTAATTGACTAGAAAAGCATTAAAAGCACATAAAATCAAGGAAATAATAACTTTAAACCTAAAATTCTGAAAATTACATGAAAAATATGAAAATTGATAAATAAAAATTATCAAACTTCATACTTTAGCCATAAACCAACCACAACACAAAAATAGGGGTCGGTATGAAAAAATCATTGAAAATTTTTGTGTTGAGAGACTTTTTTTTTATTATAAGAAAATATTAAAACTATTATAAATTTTACTGTAAATAATTTACAATCATTATTGGTATCATTTTAACAACATAGTAAAAACATGTTAAGTTATATATTTCTTTTATAATCAGTGACACTTCAATTTGTAAAATTTTATATAATAAAATTTATAGTACTTTTTGCATTATTTTTCTATGATCGTAGGACTCACATGGTATAAAAGAGGAAAAATATATGTCTGTTTCCTTTAAAAAAGAGCAATATATAATTATATATGAGCCACAAGGAAAATATATGCATATACATATGAAGATAATTTATGGATTCAATAAAAAATAGAGGTATTTAGCAAAAAAAAAAAAAAAAAACTAAAAAAGCACAAACTAAAGGTAAAAAGAAAAGAGGTGGCTAAAAATTAGATGAAATCATGAGTGCATTTGGCTTTTGCTTATTTCTGATAGTTTATTTGTATACTATTTATCAAAAGATATAGTTGTTGATAAGTTTTATGTTAAAAGTGTAACAAAAAGCTAAAAATTAAATTATTTATAAAATGTTAGAAATTTTGAAATAAAAAACTGAAACAAAGAGCAAAAAAGTAAAAACAAAAAAATTGTAGCCAAACTCACCCATAAATGAGTGCCACACGGGTCCCGCTCAATTAAAAATATAAACAAACATTAATGGAATGGAAGAGAAAAAAGAAGAGATATGTGAATCATATATAAATTTATTATATATTAACAAATTATTATGGATGCCCATTTTGTATGATTATGATTTAGCGTGCGGATCTTTTCTCTGACTGATGTGGAATTGCAAAAGGAGGAAAGCTGGATTCATTTTATAATGATATTTGACCAGATTATAAGAGTCATGATTGTATACTAGATGATGTTCACCTCCATTCTTCTTTTTCTTCTTCTTCTTCTTCTTCTTTTTAAGGAAAAGGCTTTGGAAGTTAATGACAGTTGATTGTAAATTGGAATCAATACGTTTTTCATGTTTGAAAGGTATAATGGTATATGTTAAACCTTGATTGTAATTAAAAAGAACATATATCTGGAGTGCATTTGGATTATATAATATAATCATTTTCTCAACACTATATAATTTTAATCTTCTTGATTTGTTTCGTGGGATTTTGTATGATTATGATTCATCGTGTATGGATCTTTTTTTCTCTAGCTAATGTGGAGGTGCAAAAAGAGGAGAGGAAAGCTAGATATGCTGACATTGTATTCTAGAATCTAGATGATGTTAACCTCCTCCTTCTTATTCTTCTTTTATTTTTTAAAGCAAAGATTACCAAAATTAATGACGGTTGATGGAAAGTTGGAAACCAATAGAAGTGGAGGGCCATGATGAAATTGGATTTTTATAGTTGGAAATGGATAATAGTGAAATCAACATCATATTCATGAACATGGTGAATATGTTAAAGGCAGATTCAAAGATCAATAATGTAAACTAGCATTTACACGTTTTCCTAGTAATACTAAGCATTGACTTATGATCTTGTTTTTCAACGGAATTTCATTATACTTTATCTCCTATTTTCATGTCCTTCCATTCTAGAACTTATCATCACGGATAATTCAATTGCAATAAAATAAAATAAATAGTACATTTTTTAATATGAAATACTAAAGTTTACTGTTACAAAATTACAAAAAGAACGCAATATACATACATACATACATATATATATATATATATATATGCATACATGTAATTACTCATATACAACATATAATAACTTTTAAGGAGCATTGAAAGAAAAAAAAAAGGGGGGGAAAAGAAAAGAAAGACAATAGGGCAAGAAAACAGTGCTATTACTTGAACCTTTTTCATTGTGTGACTTCAGTCTCATTTGGTCCTTGTTCCTTACTTTTGTCCCCCATAAACCAAATTTACAATAACTATGCTCCCATAACCCTAAAAATAGTTATAATGCAACAAATGAATCAAAATCATCTACAACAATCAAAATCATATGAGTAATAAAACAATTAAAAAAAAAGAAAAGAAATAGCACTAAGAGATCAAATTATTTTGTAAGAAAGGCCTACTCCCTCTTTTGGGAGAGAAAAAGAGAGGTTTTCATTTATTTTTAAAATATTTTTTAAAGATTAAACATGAAGAAGAGAGACATTTATTTATGTTTGAATTTAGCAACTAACTTGTCGTTTAGAAGGAATAAAGAGAGGTGGGAGTGCCTAATTTTAAGGGATATAAATGGGGGGTTTATCTTTGAATTAAAATAAGTAACATACTTTGGTAGGATTTTTTAATGATAGTAATTAAGGAGAATTAATTTCTCCTAATTAAGGGGAAGGGTAAGTATCCCATGAGAAGTGGTAACATTTTTAATGATAATAATGAAATAACATGTCTATAAGTTTTTTTTTTCCTCTTTCTCTTACAAAATTTAGACCATACACTTAGGGTTTATTTGGATATCGCTTATTGCTAGAAATTGAAAACACTGTAGCAAAATAATTTTTAAATGTGTAAATAGTGCCGTGGGACCCAGGTTAAAAGTTATATTTGCTGAAAGAGGTACTTGTGGGTCTCATGAATAGTGCACAAGACCCACCCAAGGAAACGCAGTCGCGAATAGCAATGCAAACGCATTACTATCCAAACCTAGCCTTACACTTCACTTTTATATTTACAAATATATTTTCTATACTATGGATAATGTAAATTGACAATATAATTATTTTTTATTTTTGTATTTATTGTTATAAGTTTAAGAAACTAGAATGCCAAGATGAATTATTTAAAAAATATATATTAAAATAAAAGAACAATAAGAGATAGTAAATGTTGATGATAATGAAGAAAATTTCAATGAAGAAATAAGTTTACAAAATGATGAATATGATGATAATATTGACTTGGACGGAGTTGATTAGTCAATATGATGAATATGTTGAAAAGAAATTATTATTTTGGGTTATTTGTAATGTATTATCACTTTTGAGTTTAATCAATTTGAGTATGTATGTTATAAACACATACTAGTGTGATTTATTTTGTTAGCTTGTTAAACATTATTACATAAGTGATGATAAATTAGTCATTAGTTGAATACATTCAAAATTTATAATAAATATACCCTTTATATGTGTGTGTATAAATTTTTAATAAATTTCATTAAGTGCTTGTGTATCTTATGATACACAATATAGAGAAATAAAAAATTAATTCACGATATGATTTACATTTTGATAACTATGGATATAATTATATTATACATGGTTGGGTTATTTTGTGATTAGGAAGACTTATGCAATGAAAGGAAAAAAATCTGTGTTTGTAACCTGCATGACACTAACAAATAGGGGTGTGCAGAAAACCCACCGACCCGCCAAACCCGACCTGACCCAACCCAACCCGCTGAGTTGGGTCGGTTTTTTAGGCCTGGTGGGTTGGGTTGGGTTACAAAAAATTATTTCATAGCGGGTCGGGTTGGGTTTGGGTCATAAAATTACAAACCCGCCAAACCCGACCCGACCCACCCATATTTAATATATATTTAAATATATTATATATTTAAAATATATTATATATTTAATATAAAAAAAAATTTGTTAGACATATTTATCCTATTTAGACATATTTTGTTTACAACTGAGTTTGAATATTAGTTTATATATTAATGTATATTTTGTTTATCAACTCAGGTGGCAAGTGTAATATATTTTTGTATGTTCAATTTAATAATAATAGTAATAAAATAAAAAAATTGTTCAATCCATGGGTTCAACCCGACCCATGTGGGTTGGGTTAGACATATGTGATGGGTTGGGTTGGGTCGAATTTTTTTTGACCCACCATGGTGGGTTGGGTCAAAAAATTCCCTCAACCCGACCCAACCCGACCCATGCACACCCCTACTAACAAACACCATGAAGTGAACAATAGCCTCAAAAAGATAGCCTAAAATCACTCCGGCGATCAAATTAGAGTCTCACAAGGGTGAAAATAGTTTGCTGAAAGTGTTTGGGTTGAGAATGCATGCTTGGATGATATGGGAAATGTTATTTACATTCACAATTACCCACATTTCTCACTCAAATGTGTCATCACCTAATTTGTACTTTCGGTAGATTTAACGTTAATTAGTCTGTTTTTTTGGTCTAAAATGTATGCCCTGTTGGCTTTGGTGATTTGCGTTCAACAAACATGCGACATACTTTATATTTGAGTTAATTGGAATCTATGTTTTTGCATTTTTTAATTTTTAAGTGAAAAAAATCTATAACAAGAATCCAATTGACGGGGGCCTCTCTCTCTCTGTAAGTGTGTGTTTATTTTCAACTGGGAAGCTCCTATGTTTGTATTTTGCTACGTAAAAAAAGGTTATTTTAGCTTTAGCTTTAAAAGTCCTTTGGAATAAACGGAATGACATTATTGTCCTAATTGTAATATAGAAAGAGTTAATTGTGTTATTGCGATGTAAGGTATAAGCATAAAAGCAATTTGTCCACTTAAGCGAGGTGGTGCTGTGTTGGATAGTGCTGTATACTTTGAAGTTTGAAATTGAACCCACTATTTATATCACTTCAAATTTTGAGGGAGTTAGAGAATGGCCCATTATCCTAACAGCAATGACTAGAAATATATATTGTAACATAATATAATCTAAATTTTTGGAGATAACTACCCAGCAAGACTACATGCATGAAGCTTAAAAAAAACACTAAGTTTCCAGTGGTTAGGGTCTCGATGTGAAGTAGATACTGTGCATTTGTGCTCAAATTCTAGAAAGCAACCATGTAACATGCAACCATGTAACATTGGTTTGGTTTAATATTAATTAGTCAGTTTATCACTAACTTCTTGAGGTGGATTGAAGTTAGGCTATGGTTATATTATTATTGTCAGTTTTATATTAAAGCTTAATAAGCCTTAATTGCTAAGGAATTTGTAGCTTAATTGGCACCTCTTCATGCATAAAGTGATTTAAGGCCTATGGAGGAAAGGGTTCGAGTTGCAGAATTAAAAAATGTTTAATAAGTTTTAATTATAAACCAAGTGTTTGTCAACGGAATCATTTGCACAACAATGGCAAGCAAAAGAGAAAATCATTTGCACAACAATTAATGGCTTGCTTGCTTGGCTTCATTGCTTGCAATGGGACTAACAATTAACCATCTACTAAAGCCTAAATTAATAGAAGTTGCCCTCCACTTTTTTACTTTTGCTCGTTTTTAACAACCATTTATCTTTTGTCCTTTCTTTGGTATTTGGTTTTGTAGTTGTGCCTGTGATTTTCTTCACCTCTCAACATAGTATATGCAACTTCCAGTTCCTCCAAATTTAAAATTGGGCCTGTCAAAGTTCGACTGTCCACATTCTTTAAATTGGGCCTTCTCGAATTTAAAAACTTGAGGCTGCAAATTTGCCTAATCGAACCATCAAACTTCTCAAATATTATTCTGGAGGAGGATGCTGCAAATGTTCTGAAACAGAATGAAGAAAATCCTTATTGGGTCATCTCCTCAGTCATTGAAGATATAAAGCTTTTGTTCGGAAAACTTATTAACTGCTGGTCTCTCTCTCTCTCTTATATGCAGGACTGAAATTATCTAGCTCACAATTGGCTGCTTGGGCCTTTAGTAGAAGTTTGGGCCAGCATCCATCTCTGACTTTGTTGATTTGGATTTTTGTTCCAGATGACAGAGATGGAAAAGGGCCCTTCTTTCTCTTAATACGTATGCATCTGTTTTCTTAATTTGTTGTTTAATGAAAGAGGTGCTATTCAGAAAAAAAAAAAAAAAAAAATCAAACTTAAATTGGGCATATCAAATTAGGCTATCCAAATCTTGGAGTTCGCAAGATTAGTATCATTTTATTTTTATCAATGCGAGAATAGAATTCATTGGCCATCTTTTTAGTTCCTAGAAGCAAGTTACTTTTCATCGTGATGAGTTAAACTTTGCGCTAAATGGCTTTGCCAACCTTAGTACGTATGTGTCCTGTAAGCCTGAACTCAAGTGTTAATGCGAGGTGAACGAGATGCTTGATCACTAGACTCCCACTTATCATTGAAAAAAGAAGGAGAAAATTCAGTAATTTTTGTGCATACATAAAAACAATATAACACGTAAATCGCCCTGGACCCCAAAAAAAAACGAAGGTAAATTGTAACTATTTATCATTAATTATAGGGGCAGTTACACTTTTCCAATTGTTGATGCTAGTCTCCTCTATTGCTGTGCTTCTTGGTGGTTTTCTTGGTTGCTTGTGTTACTGTATTTGCTGTTGTGGTCTCTCTGCTTGGTGTTCTTTTGTAATGTGTGCTTGAGTGGGCTCTCTCTCTCTTTTTTTTTTTTTTTTTTTGAGAGCTTTTACTGGTGTTTGACTGAGGATGATGCTTGGTGTTCTCTGCCATCTTTATTTTCTTAGTGTTCCCTTCCTTCGCTGCTTCTTGAGTAATGCTTGTTTTTAATATTAGTATTCTATTAATCTATTTTCGTTAAAGTGTGAGACACTATTACTAGTGCACCATTTGGCTTTGGGTGAGTTGATATCTACCATATTAAAGTAAAATGGGATTGGAGAGGAGTAAAAAAGAGGTGACCTAGAGCATATTTATTGAGTAGGCACTAGTAGGCTAGTAGCCCCTAGCCTGCGCGTGATAAAGAAAGTTTTACAAGAAAATGAGAAGTATATATATGCTTATAAACAACAAAAACAATTTCTCCATTATTAAAAATACTACAACAAAAATACTACATCAAAGTTTTAGTCCCAAGTTTTCGGGGGTCAATTATAAATTTTGAAAAGATTACTCAAGGCCAGTCATATTTTTTTTTTCCCTTCTCCATTCTACTTTATTTCAAAAGCATAATTTGTTACTTTCTAAATTAACATGTCATTTTTAACTACTTTTATTAATGTTATTTCTCCAAAATCAAAATTCAAGAACTCAAAAGGTAAATGAAAATATTTATTCTTAAATAAACATTTACTTGAATTCTACGCTACATTTATCAAATTATTTCTCCATTATAAGGTGCCACACCGTTCCCTTCCGGCTCTTGGCAGAGCAGGCAGTAAGCCTCGCAGCTAGAAAAGGTACTAAAATCTTATTATATCTCTTGTTTGCATTCAGGTCTTTGGAGATAGAAATTTCGAGCTTTTGTCATGCGATTGAATTTGCAATAGATTTGGAAAATTAGAGAAATGAAGATAGATTGTCATTCTCAAAGTGCGTTGAAGGAGATCACTACACAAACAAACACCATGCCATGATAAATCTCGGTCACCTTTAGCATGGTATAAAGATTCTACTGAGTGGTCTTAGACATGTAAAATTCGAATATTTTTTGGGTGGAAGGATTAGCTAAAGAGTCTCAATATCATAATGATATAGTCTACAGGGTGGAAGATATACCCCCGTATATTCCAAATATTTTACTCATCATTGTTGTATAGTTTGCAGGGTGGAAGATATACCCCCATGTATTTCAAATATTTTACTCATCATTGTTGTACAACACTTATAAGTTATAATTAAATTACACTATATATATATTTATATAAAATTGCATATTTGTTTGTTTTTCAAAAGAGAAAAAAATAAAAATAAACATCTCATTGCTATGCTTACAAAAACGACACAATGGAGCAATTTGACATCACTAATATTATTTTTATTATTTTCAGAGAGAAGAGATGAATTTTTCATTTTTATTCTTGTGGTTTGTTTTGTTTACTGTAGGTAAAAACTAAAGTCTTCTTTTGGCCTTAAAGTTTGAGGGGTTTTTTTTGGCTTTTTGGCTTTTTAGATTTCTAATTTTTTTTTGCCATTCATGTTTGATTGATTTTAATTTCATATTGGCACTGCCATTCATTTCTATTAATAATCTTATAGTTAAGTGCCAGATGAGTAATGTTTATTGAACCACATCACAAATGATTAAGTGGCATGAATTCATGAATCAATCCATGCTTGCCTAGGTTTGTAGTTAATCTCTCCTCTCTTCTGCATGATGAGATCGATTATGGAATGCGCATGAGTAAAATTTGGTGAATATATAATGGACATATATGATGGAATCAATGGGCTATTTCATATATACAATCATAACCTATCTTTTTGAAGTCTTATTATTTGTATAAAAAAAAAAAACCTTTTGAGCTAATGGTAAAAAAAGGGTCATGATAATGAGTGTTCTTGTGTATCAGAAAAAGCTAAATCTTATAATGCAATTGGTTGACTTTTTTATTTATTTGTAGAGAATCACTTTCAATTTATTGTCTATATTTTTATTTGTTTTTTCTATTTTCTAATACCAGTGAGACCATTTTGAACCTCCTCGATGAGAGCACAATGGAGGAGCTAGGGGTTTTTCCTTGGAGGGACAAATTAAAATGTAATGATTAAGTCATTACATATTATATGTTATATATAGTAATGTAAAAAATCACAAAAGGGTTGATCTAGTAGTTCTTAAGATCTCATAAGATCTATGAGGTATTGAGTTCAAAACTCCTAACCAACATTATGGAGTCAGAAGGATTCTTTTATGTAATTACTTGATGTGTATGGGAAGGGAGAACTACACGTACTTAAGGGAATAACCAAGCTCTTGAACATCTTTAGTCACCCGTGGTAACCAAAATAATAAAATAGAAAATGTAAAAAGAAAAAAAAACTATTAATATTTCCAACATGCCAAAGAAGTATTTTACATATTAATAGTTGTATAACAACAAGTCTGAATCAAACTTAATAGATATATGTTAAAATTAAGAAAAAGGTAAATTGAAAATTACACTCCTAAAGTTTGAGGTTGTTTGGATTTTACACCTTAAAATTTCAGAAAATTAATATTATATCATGAAGTTTGGTTTCGTTAGCAATTTACCTCCACGATTAATTTTTGCTGTTAAGTGACATATTCTCATGCTGATGTATTTTATTTTTGCCAAATTAGTCCCCAATTATGTCGTTTCATTGACCAAGAGAAAAGCTGGCACAAGCACAATCAAAACAACATCGTTTTGGCCTCAAGTTAAAACACAAAACTCTAGCTTAAACAGCAGCATATCAAGCCAAACTCTAAAATCTAAAACACAATCCACGGAAGGAACAGTGAGGGAAGGGAAGTAGGGAACAAATCAATTCTAAGGTGAGAATTGCAATCAATTCTCGGCAAGGAAGGGGTAGCAGATGTGTGGGCTAAAGCCATGTTTGAGCGCTTCACAGAAAAAAAAAAAAAAACATAATAATTTTAATTGCTGTTAACAAAAAATTTTAAAGCCATGTTTGAGCACTTCCGACTCTTTCTTCTTCGACCACCTCAGCCAGTGAGAATCGACGGCATAATCCCTTAGGAGGAAGAGCTGAAGATTGCTTTGCTCTCTTCCTACTGGAACTTAATAAGTTTGAAAAAGACTGTGAAACAGCTTCCATTGACGCTTCGATCAATGGAGAAGCTGTTGAGTTCGCGGCAATATATCGTTGTCAATTGAGGTAATAAACAACCTGAGCAACCATTAATTCTAGGCCTGTATGCTGACCCATTGATTTGTTCCCTCACTGTTCTCCTGCCGTGGATTGTGTTTTAGATTTCAGAGTTTGGCTTGAAACGGTGTGATTTAAGCTAGAGATTTGTGTTTTAACTTGAGGCTAGACGTAGTTTTGATTGTGATTGTGTAGCTTTTCTCTTGGTCATGAGAAAGCTAGGCCATATTAGTCCTAGAAAAATATTGTTTCATTTTAACTTTTTAGTTGAGTCATGAGAAAACTAGGCCATATTAGTCTTATTTTATGTTAATATATCAATTGAATGGAAAGTTAAGAGTTGGAATTAGATTGTGCATTATGAACCATTATAAAAGAAAGTTAATGATACAATTTAGGAGAATGTGAGTTTCAACTTTCAAGTACTAAAAATTATCTTTATGCGTGTACACGCGCGGAGATACATATATATATAAGTTAATTTTCCACCTAATATATATATTAAAAAATATTTAAAATAAGCCTCAATTATTTACTATTTAGCCTCTTAGTGGCTCTGCCACTAGTAGTTCATACAATATTTCATGAGTTACTTGGTAGTGGTAAGTCATGGTTGATAGATGAAAATGTAAAGATGATGATGGGTTTTTATTCCTTACAATCATAACTTATCTTTTGAAGTCTTATTATTTGTCAAAAAAATAACTTATCTTTTTAGCTAATGGTAAAAAGGGTCCTAATAACGGGTGTCTTAGCGTACTCATTAAAGTTGAATTTTACAATGTAGTTGATTGACTATTTATAGAGAATCAGGCCATTTTCAATTTAAAGCATATTTTTATTAGTTTTTGCTATTTTCCAATTCAAGTAAGACCATTTTGAAACCTCCTTGATGAGTGCACAAGGGCACCCATTAACAAAGGCCTTGTAAAAAGCTAAAAGGTTTTGTATTCTCGAGGGGAAATTATCTTATGAATTTTGTTATAAAATAATAGTTTGCTAAGGACATAGGAAAACTAATAGAATTTATCTTAATCACATAACATTTGAGATAGTGCTCCAAAGAACAATGACATAAGCAGAATGACACAAGAAACATAATACATCCACTTCAAGATGATAACCCCTAAATCCACAAGGGATTCATTGAATCCACTAGAAATAAAGAAGAAAACTCTTTGAAGTTTTATTGATGAGAAATTTGTATTATGCTTTGAAAATTTGTTTACAAACTTTGAGACCTAATGAAAGTTTCCATAGAACTTGATTGACAGGATCAAATATTCTAAAACAAATCTTTTTTTTACAGGTCTAAAACAAATCTTAATTGACTAGAAAAGCATTAAAAGCACATGAAAAATATCAAAATTGATAAATAAAAATATCATACTTCATACTTTAGCCATCAACCAACCACAACACAAAACATAAGGGTGGGTGTGAAAAAATCATTGAAACTTTTTGTGTTGAGAGACTTTTTTTTATAAGAAAATATTAAAACTATTACAAATTTTATTGCAAATAACTTTCAATTTTTATTGGTATCATTTTAACAACATAGTAAACACATGTTAAGTTATATATTTCTTTTATAATTTGTGACACTTCAATTTGTAAAATTTTATATAATAAAATTTATAGTACTTTTTGCATTATTTGTCTATGATTGTAGGACTCACATGGTATAAAAGCGAAGAAATATACGTCGTTCCCTTTAAAAAAGAGCAATATATAATTATATATGGGCCACAAGGAAAATATGTGCATATATATATGAAGATAATTTATGGATTCAATAAAAAAACAGAAGTATTTAGCAAAAAAACCAAAAAAGCACAAACTAAAAGGCAAAAAGAAAAGAGGTGGCTAAAAATTAGGTGAAATCATGAGTGCATTTGGCTTTTGCTTATTTTTGGTAGTTTATTTGTATAGTATTTATCGAAAGATACAATTGTTGGTAAGTTTTATGTTAAAAGTGTAACAAAAAGCTAAAAATTATATTATTTATAAAAAGTTAAAAAGTTAGAAATTTTGAAATAAATAACTGAAACAAAGAGCAAAAAAGTAAAAACAAAAAAATTGTGGCCAAACTCACCCTATAAATGAGTGCCACACGGGTCCCGCTCGATTAAAAAAAATAAATAGACATTAATGGATTGGAAGAGAAAAAAGAAGAGATATGTGAATCATATATAAATTTATTATATATTTAACAAATTATTAGGGATTCCCCTTTTGTATGATTATGATTCAGTGTGCAGATCTTTTCTCACTAATTGATGTGGAATTGCAAAAAGTGGAAAACTAGATTCATTTTGTGATGATATTTGACCAGATTATAAGAGTCATGATTGTATATACTAGATGATGTTCACCTCCATTATTCTTCTTCTTTTTAAAGAAAAGGCTTCGGAAGTTAATGACAGTTGACTGAAAGCTGGAACCAAGATGTTTTTCATGTTCGAAAGTTATAATGGTATATGTTAAATCTTAATTATAATTTGGAAGAACCATATATCTAGAGTGCATTTGGATTATATGATATAATCATTTGCTCAACACTATATAATTTTAATCTTCTTGATTTGTTTTGTGGGATATTGTATGATTATGATTCATTGTGTCTGGATCTTTTTTCCTCTAACTGATGTGGAAGTGCAAAAAGAGGAGAGGAAAGTTAGATATGTTCACATTGTATTCTAGAATCTAGATGATGTTAACCTCCTCCTTCTTTTTCTTCTTTTATTTTTTAAAGAAAAGATTACCTAAGTTAATGACGGTTGATGGAAAGTTGGAAACCAATAGAAGTGGAGGTCCATGATGAAATTGGGTTTTTATGGTTGGAAATGGATAATAGTGAAATCAACATCATATTCATGAACATGGTGAACATGTTAAAGGCTGATTCAAGGATCAATTATGTAAACTAGCATTTACATGTTTTCCTAGTAATATTAAGTATTGACTTATGGCCTTGTTTTTTAACGGAATTTCATTATATTTTCTCTCCTATTTTCATGTCCTTCCATTCTAAAACCTATCATCATGCACAATCCAATTACAATAAAATAAAGTAGATAATTACATTTATTTTAAATTTGAAACTCTATAGTTCATAGTTACAAAATTACAAAAAGAATGCAATATATATATATATATATATATAAACTATGCTCCAATAACCCTAAAAATAGTTATAATACAACAAATGAATCAAAATCATATACAACAATCAAAATCATATGAATAATAAAACGTAGGTTCTAATTAGCTCAACTAGTAAAGTTTCTGATGGTTGTATAAAAGATTTGGGATTCAATCCCCGCCTACACCAAAAATTGATTAGTGTATTGGTCTGATAATAAAGAACTATTATCAAGAGTGGACGCCATAAGTTGAAACTCTCTAAAAAAAAAAAGAGTAATAAAACAAAAAAAGAAAAAGAAAAAGAAATAGCACTAAGTGATTAAATTTCTTTGTAAGAAAGGACTACTCCTTCCTTTCAGAGAAAAAGGGAGGGTTTTATTTATTTATTTTTATTTTTTTAAGATTAAACATGAAGAAGAGAGACATTTATTTATGTTTGATTTTAGCAATTGACTTGTCGTTAAGAGGAAATAAAGAGAGGTCATGGGAGTGCCTAATTTTAAGGGATATAAATAAGGGGCTTATCTTTGAATTAAAATAAGTAACGTACTTTGGTAGGATTTTTTAACGATAGTAATTAAGGAGAATTAATTTCTCCTAATTAAGGGGAATGGTAAGTATCCTATGAGAAGTGGTAACATTTTTAATGATAGTAATGAAATAACATGTCCATAGGTTTTTATTTTCCTCTTTCTCTTACAAAATTTAGACTATACACTTATACATCACTTTTATATTTACAAATTTCTTTTCTATACAATGAATATGGTATTAACTGACAATATAATTATTTTTTTTATTTTTGTTATTACTGTTATAAGTCTAAGAAACTAGAATGCCAAGATGAATTATTTAAAATATATATTAAAATAAATAACAATAAGAAATAGTAAATGTTCATGATGATGAAGAAATTTTTAATGAAGAAATAAGTTTACAAAATGATGAATATGATGATAACATTGACTTGGACAGAGTTGATTAGGCAATATGATGAATATGTTGAAAAGAAATTATTATTTTAGGTCATTTGTAATGTATTATCACTTTTGAATTTAATCAATTTGAATATGTATGTTATAAACATACTAGAATGATTTATTTAGTTAGCTTGTTAAACATTATTACATAAGTGATGATAAATTAGTCATAAGTTAAATACATTCAAAATTTATAATGAATATACCTTTTATATATGTATATATATAATTTTTTTTAATAAATTTCATTAAGTATTTGTGTATTTTACTTTTGATACACAATACAAAAAAATAAAAAATTAATTCACGATATAATTCACATTTTGACAATTATGGATATAATCATATTTTAGATTGTTGTGTTATTTTGTGATTAGGAAGACTTATACAATGAAAGGAAAAAATCTGTGTTGGTAACCTACATGACACTAACAAACACCATGAAGTGAACAATAGCCCCAAAAAGATAGCCTAAAATCACTCCGATGATCAAATTAGAGTCTCACAAGGGTGAAAATAGTTTGCAAGCGAAAGTGTTTGGGTTGAGAATGCATGCTTGGATGATATGGGAAGGGTTATTTATATTCACAATTACCCACATTTTCTTGCTCAAATGTGTCATCACCTAATTTGTGCTTTTGGTGGATTTAACGTTAATTAGTCTATTTTGTTGTTCTAAAACGTATGCCCATGTTGTCTTTGGGGGCTTCTAAAAAAAAATGTTGTCTTTGGGGCATTTAATACGAAGTAAAGTTGTTGGTGGTGCAATCAATGTGACCGTGCCCGTGACCATTTCTAACTTTCTGATCCACCTTTTGAGGAGTACTCATTAGATCGGTTTTAAATGTAAATTATTAATAGAAGAATTTATAAATAAGGTTTGAATGAAATTGTATAAACTTGAGGAACAAATAGATAGTACTTCAAAATATAGGGACTAAAAAGCTAATTATGCATATTATTTATTTTGGACATAAGCTTAAACAAATGTTATTTATCTTTATATATAAAAATATGAATAAAAATTTATAACGTGGGTTGGAAAGAGGAATAAAAGTTTCTTATGAGAATTAGTAAAAATAACAAGCTATCATCAAATAAATAATGTAGTCAAGGTATTATAGTGACCGACCATTAAAGCTTTAATTCATCTGTCATCATAGTTAACAACAACAACAACAATAACAACAACAACAACAACAACAACAACAACAACAACAATAATAATAATAATAATTTCAACTCTTTAAAAAAAATATTCTAGCCATCAGAGCTTATATCAAACTTGAGAAGAATTAAATGGTTGTCAACCCAAAATTGTTTTGTATTTTCTTTAGTGTTCATTGAAGTCAACTATGTAATTATGAGAGACTGTGCCATCGGCTCAAAACCTTTCAATTGGTTTTGGCCATGCACTCACGCGAATATGGTGTAGTCGTGTTGATTGCCTCTTAAAAGACAGTGGAGAGGATCTTGCTATTGTTATTCTTTCTTTTAGGTCAAAGTTTTACAATGTATCAAAACTAAGGAAATCAAATAGTACATCATTTTATTAATGAATTGAATTTGAAATTGTACATCTCTTTAATAATAACTAAAAATTACAATGCGTGTTTTTGCGAATGGGGTGTAGTCGTGTTGGTTGCCTCTTAAGAGACAGTGGAGAGGATCATACTGTTGTTATTCTCTCTTTTAAGTCAAGGGTTTTACAATGAAGTTATTATTTATTTAATTGAAAAACTAAGAAAATCAAATTGAATAGCACATCGTTTTATTAATGAATTGAAATTGAAATTGTACATCTGTTTAATGATAACTTAAAATTGCATTGCTTTGGTTCTATATGCAATCTACAACAAAAGTATTATGCATGCTTTTGTTTCCTTTAAGCCCCCTCCCCCTCCAAAATGTTATTTCTTAGCCAAAACGAATAATAATAATATAATAATAAAAAGTTAGATTTCTTGCGCCACAATACAAGCTCGTTAATGAGCTTCCACCTGGGTTGGACTCACAATAAATTTTGTTGATCAAGCGAAGGACTTTCTTCGAAGAATAAAATGTGACAATATTTTATGATAGATGTTTTCAATTGTGGTTGGTCCATATAATATTTTATTAAGGATAGTGTTTGTTTTACAGATTTTATAACACATACTGCTACTCACACAAAATTTAAACTGAAACCGTGACTTAAAAACACTATTTCAGATTCTAGTTTAAAAAATGTGTAATATGTTGTGTGTTACAATTTTTACCTTTTTATTAATTTATTGTGAAAATTTTTTTTATGCGTAGAATAACTCCATGAGTCTGGTTATAACATGCATCAAATATGTATGTTGAACTTCCACCTCCATGTTTGGATTATGTCATTAAAGATATCGAGCTTCAAGGTCCTTTATCCTATGCAGAAGAAGAAATTAACGTAGAATTCATGCATTAGTAAGGTGCATGGAATCTAGAATCCTTATTCCACCACCTGAAATCAATGAACTTATTAGATGTATTCTTTTGGCACAATACCATATCTAGCAAGACAAATTGATTTGGCCGAATAGTAATGACCAATGCCACTGTAAAAGAAGCATCCAAATTCATTTACACATGAAAGGATTCAAACTGATAAAAGTCGATGGAATTAAATATGGAAAACCCCGTGTCCACAAAAAATTCAATTTTTTTATAAGGAAATGCACCCATAATAGATTACTGACACGTTCCTTTATTGCTCACCACAAACATGGTATTGGCCTTGAGTGTCTCTGATGTCTAAATCTTGAAAGAACTTTACATGTCATTCGAGACTGCCCTTAGGCAAAGGTATTCTGGAATGTTCTGAAAGCTCAAAATTGTGTGAAAACACAAGAACTGTTTAGACCCCTAAATAAAAGATTACGGCTTGGTTGATTTTACTCTAACTTAAACTAAATACGGAATAGAGTAAATGCGAGCGAATAAACAATAAAACTACTTTAAACCATATTCATCAAATCACAGCAGTAAAATGAAAACTAAAAGAGTAGGGAAGAAGAATGCAAACATAAGATAACACGCCGATGTGTTATTGAAGAGGAAACCGAAGTACTCGGTGAAAAACCTCTTCGTCGCCCTCCAAGTGGTAAATCGATCTACTAGAGAATAAGTTGGAGTACACGAATAACAAAAACCCTCAAAGCCTAGTTTACCCCATGTACTCGAGCCCTCCAAGCTCCTACTACTAACTGACTTCACCAAGCCTTGTCTTCTCTAACTCTCCGGATCTCGCAATTTTGCTCGATTGCATCCACCAAACAAATGGCTTTTCCCAATACTTTCCAGCAGCACCAAAACCTCACTTAACACTCAGATTTGGTGTGGTAAGTGTTTGGGCTATCAACCTCTCAAGGATTTGGAAATAGAGAGGTAGGAGTTGAGGAAAATCACAATGGATTGTGTAGAGGATTGTGGGTATGACAATCTCCAACTCTCAAGGATTGTGGCTAGGGTTTTCTCCCTGAAAGCACTCCTCAACATATGTGGGTAATGTGGGTATATATAGTATGGGTGATGATGTAGTGGAGCAGATATGACAAAATAGCAAAATAGAATATTTCACGGGTATCTCGCGGGAAAGCCTTACCAGCGAGACACTTGCGAAAACCAGTTGTCACCATCTGTCATGACTCTTCGCATTCCACTCATGTGTTGAGCACATGCTTCACTTTGTGGGAAGGCTATTCGTGAGCTACTTGCAAAAACTTCTTTGGTCTTCAATTTGCCTTGAGTCTTCACACTATCTTTCACACACACAACCCTTACAAAGAAATCCCACATAACATACAAGGTACATAAGATTGAACAAAATTACAATCAAATTTGACACGGAATAAAGCCAACACAAAAATAGTTGTAAATCACAACTTTACATGTTCTCCTGGGACAACAAGAAATATCTTTTTTTCATAAATCGTTAGTAAAATGGTTACACGAAAATTTAACTAATATATCTCCTAGCTCTTTTCAAACAAGGCCTTGAAATATTCTATTTGTTTATGGAATTTGGCAACTTTGGCTATCTAGGAATAATAGGATATTCAATCCTCCTTCTAAAACAGTAAATCGGCTAAAGCATAAAACTTTACATTTGGCCATAGAATTTTATCATCTTGTATACAATAGAAAAACAAAAGGAACAAAAGTCACTAAATCTCTTGGTGTCCTCCACAGCCCCCTTTTATAACTTTAAATACAAATGGTAGTTCTAAAAGTAACACTGGTAAAGCAGGAGATGGAGGTTTATTAAGAGACAGCAAAGGAAGATGGATAAAAGGTTTCTCAATTCACATAGACACTGCCACAAATAATATTACAGAAATACAAGTTGTTAGATATGGTTTAAAAATGGCTTGGGAGTTAGGATATAAACATATAAACCTAGAAATTGACTCTCAAATTCTCCTCAATTGGCTATCAACATATGGTGTTCTAGCATCTGAAATTTCTATTTTGATTTTGGATTGCAGGATGTTGCTCTACCAAGAAGAGATCGTCCTTCCACTTCATGTCTTTCGTGAAGCAAATGGCATGGCAGATGAACTAGCAAAGAGGAGACAGAAGCACTTATGCAGTTTTAGAGAATATAATAAATGTCCAAATTTTGTTTATGTAAGATATGTATGTTATAGTTTGCAATTAGGCACCCATTGCAAGTGCCTAGTGGACAATACTTGTAGCTGTGCTCCTTAATTAAAAAAATATGTCCTCAATAAATTAATTAAAAAAAAAGTATTAAAGCACGCTAAAAATCTCAAGCTCTCCATTTTAATTCTCTAGCTTTTGAAATTTTCTTAGTTGACCGAAGAATGAAGAGATGGTGAGATGACTTTGGTTTTCAAGTCCAACCCTTTAGAAGGTTTAATTTGTTTTTAGTTGATGAGTTAACTATCTAGAAGAGAAGAAGGTATTTGATATCAAATGATACGATGTCAGCGGTATCAAAATCTAATAGGTGTGAGAGATGTCAGTAAAAAATAACTAACCCACTAATAAATGAAAGACACGTATTAGTTGGTTGCTATTTTTGCATACATGTCTTTTGTTTATTAGATTTTGATACAGATGACTTGGTATAATTTGATATAAAATATTTTTTCCTTAGAAAAGACTAGAATGGTTACAACTTAGTTTTGTTTCTGCTTAATATATTTTTAATTAATGCGCAAGTGCAACCTTATCCCTCGAAGTTCAATCCCCAAAAAAACAGACTATCGAATGGAAAGAGGCCACGTCAGTCTGTTTACTTTGGGGTTTATATTTTTTATTTTAAATTGGACTGTAAATGCTGTTATCTTTGAAGAATATTACTTTTATCAAGCCCAAAAAAAAAAAAAAAAGTTACATGATTCTGGTTTCCAAAATTGAGTTTACTATGTTTTGAGTAATACTAAAATTATGATGAAGTTAATACTATGATTTAAATATAATATTTCTTAATTTTCTCTCTCCCATGCGTGGAGCCCTCTCTCTCGTGCTCTCACAAGTTTTCTTTCTCCCTTGGCTTTGTGCGAAGGGTATTGTTTTTATTCTTTTGTTTACCATGGCTGATGAGATGGTTGATAGTATGGATAAACTGAAGCTAACATCTGAAGAGGAGGAGATCATAGCCATATCTGATGAAGGTAGATTAGAAGTACTTGAGTGTTGCTCTCTGAGTTTGATCGGAAAATTCTTGACGTGCAAGCCCTTTAACAAGATGGCTGCCAAGAACACGATAAGGAGGGCTTGGGGAGTCGATGATGCGATGCAGATTCTGGAAGTAGGTCCGAATTTATTCCAGTTTAAGTTTCATTCAGAATTTTTTCAGGGCTGGAGAAATCCGGTATAGGTGCTATAATCAGAAATGATAAGGGTGAGGTCATGGCTGGCATGTCTGCTATTGGGCCAAAGGTGGATACAAGTGAAGAAGCTGAACTCCTTGCGTGTTGGCAATCAATTGAATTTGCTGTGGATGCTGGTTTTACTCGACTAGTGATAGAGGGAGATAATTTCAATGTTATGCATGCAATTTCTTCAGATGTGGCAAACTATTCCTTTCTTGGCAACATGGTGGATGATATTCGCCATTTGATGTCTAGGTTACAGTGGGCTACAGCCTACAACTAGTAAGATTAGGAGGGGAAGCAATAAAGTAGCACATGTTTTAGCTCAACATGCTAGAAACTTAGATTATGATTTGTTTTGGTTGGAGGACTCTCCCCCACCGGCTATGGAAGCCTTGTACCGGGATTTGATTTTATTATAATTGAATGAATGTCGTTCCTTTCAAAAAAAAAAAAAATTATGATGATGTTTCACCAATTTTTCTCATATTTTATTGAGATAAGATATTTAATTGGTATAAAATTGCTTTCATATGGCTTCATTACAAATACTATTTATAACCAATCAGAATTCAGAAGTGCGGGCTCAAAACTTTGTGTAATTGACTTACTGCTTTTTTTTTTCTTCTTCCCTGGAGTGAAAAAAAGCTAATATTTAGCACCTAATAAAAATGCAATTGGCTTGTTTATTTATTTTATGTACGAAAGTTTTTTTTTTGTTTTGTTAAAGATTGAAAAAAATTATAATTGTATTAATAAAAGGGGAGATTTTAAAAACTTCATAGACAATAATGAAATTAAAAACTAAATAAGAAAATCTAAATTTACCTTAAAAGAAAATTGATTTTTTTTATTATTTTTTCATATTGGTCATGTTCCATTCCTATTAACATTCTGATGACAGTTGACGCTTTGTGAATGATATGTTTTGAGGAGTAAATGGCCTTTTGCCATTTTTTTTTTTAATTCAGCATTTTGCCATTTTTTCCAAACTTATTAGAGAAATATTCTTGTTTTGAAACTCAATTTTCTAAAAATCGAGTTTCAATTTAAAACTCGATTTTTGGACAATCGAGTTATAACAAATTGAAAATTAAAAAAAAAAAATTTTTGGAGCCCTATAGTGGCGTTTTGAAACTCGAGCCCCATGAACTCGAGTTCCATGCAAGTTTTTTTTTTTTTTTAGTTTGATCGCCCCATACCTAAGAAAATCGAGTTTCAAAACAAGAGCATTTCCCTAATTGGTTTGGAAAAGAGGGTAAAATGCTGAATTTTTTGCGCGAAAGGGACAAAGACCAATTTTCTCCTATGTTTTGATAGTTGTTTTATATTTGGCACTTAACATTTAAAATTAATAAATAAAAATATAAAAACAGCGTGTCATGCCTTAATCATTAACTAATTACTTTTTTTTTTTGACAGGATCATTAAATACTTGCAAAAAGGAGTATGAGAACGGATGTTATAAAACACATTCCGTTCAAAATGGGTTCCCATCTAATATATATGTATATATATTTTATGTACCATTGCTGAATAAAGTTTCCATCTTCTATTAAAAATGAAAAATTACGTGACCACGTACGGTTAGAACATGCATGATGTATCAATATGTTGATCTTCCATTCCTATTAGAAGCCATATGTATTTGTGAGATGAAAAGTGTTTTCATCTGTGTGCTTATTTAAAAATCATATCTCTCACAAGTAAAGATAGAAACAATGTTTTTGGACATAGTTGAAAGTAGATGTATAAAGAGGAATAGAGTAGAGTAGAGTAGATCGAAAATTAGCCTGATTTCTAGTTAACTTTACTCTACTCTCCTTGCTCCCCCCCCCCCCCCCCCCTCTCCCCTCAAACCAAACAAGTCATAGAACTTCCTGTCATAGGCGGCCTGGTTAATCATGTTCTGCTTGGTTAGTTGCATTCGAATGGCAGTTAGCCACCATTGAAAGAGACTAAAGAAATAGCATTTAACATTTCCCCCCTAGAACATAAAATGAAATGTTATAGGAATAATGAAAGGGTACTGTTTATTTCACACATTTCACACTTATTAGTGTACACAATCGTACAAAATCATGATTTCAAGTTACGATTTTACCCTTTCATTATGGGAAAATACTAATACACAACCATATACACATTTAAAAAAAAAAAAAAAAAATCATGTTCTAGAGAAACATCATCAAAGCAACAAATTTTAAGCACAAGAAGAAAGTGGATATTTTTTACCACTACTCATCTGATCAGGCGTTGTCAATGGCATCATGGCCCATAGGTGAGTGGATTAGGGGCAGAAGGTGGGACTGGACCTCTATCAAATGAAACATGTTCACCACTATGAACTCTCTGACCAGCACTGATCTCATGATTTCTGATGTGAGAATGCGGGGAATACGAAACTGGCAGCCCTCTTGAAATCTCTCCTTTATTGGGTACATTTTGCTCTTTAATCAATGCTGAAAATGTTGAGTTGGATAAGGATTGGTTCTTTCTCCCCTCCATGTTTGGATTAATAGGCTGAACTTCGTATCTATAACACAAGCAATATCAACATAAAGTACACCCAATATATTAAATAGAGAGTTTGATGGATGCTCTATTAAAAAAGATAGCTTGTTAAAAAAAAACAGAAAGACTTTTTAGAATTTTTTTAGTGTTTGACATTAGCTTATAAGTTTAGCTTTTAGTCTTTTTTTAGCTTTTATGTACAGTTTTTAATAGATTCACATTTTCTCGCATTTTCTTACTTTTTCAAATTTTTTCAAAGTACAAGTATACTTTAACACACTTTTAACAAAAAGTTTTCAACAAAAAGCCAGATAAGTTGTTTTTAAATAGACACTAAATTGGCATCATATAAGTTCAATTTTTAGCTTTTATGTACAATTTTTAAAATTCTCATTTTTTCAATTTTTTTCAAAGTACAAATATGCTTTAACACATTTTCAACAAAAGTTAGACAAACTATATGTCCCCAAATAGATACTAAATCTCTGATTAGTTCAATACTTTGATCCGATGTGGTTACGTGGGGTCAAGTACAAAATTTGAGGAGGAAAGCTATCATACAAAATTTGAGTAACTCATTTTTTATTTAAAGGCATAACTATATTTTTGCACCACACACACACACACACACACACACACACACATATATATATATATATAAACTATATTTTTGTACAATGAATAAAATAAACTAATAAAAATAAATTCATTCCCATTCGCACTAATTAAGAGGAACAATCCATTTTCTAGGAGTAGATCCAAGTACAAAACAAATTTTTAGGAGCATATATCTATGTATATTTCATAATTTTTTTTGATAGATATATTTCATAATTTATTGAATAAATAAATTGTAATCAACAGATGAAATAATGTAATAGAAATAAACTCATGACTAGGCACTAGTCATATTGTAAAAAATGATAAAATATAGGTTGAATATTGAGAAAAAATCAATTAAGTCTCTTAATTATTAAGTACGTCAATTTAGTCGCTCAACTTCGAAAATCAAGTCAATTTCATCTTTAAGTTTCACAATTTCATCTTTAGGTACGTACTCTCATCTATTTTAAACTTTTAATAGAATTAATTAACTTTATTTCAAAATTTTACACTCTTTATAATAACATTTTAATGTATATTTTATTTGACCCATCAATTACTTCCAATAAAATTTAAAAAGAAATGAGACCCAATGATAAACTTGACTATATTTCATAGATTGTTGAATAGGTCTTCTGATTGACGAAAATAAAGAGGGTAATGCTGAACTGCTATTCCTTCCTATGACGAATTGTCACTTTATAATCGTAATGTAAAAAGGTTTTTGCTTAAAAAAAATAATTTTGAAAGAAATTTTTTTTAGAGAAACAAAAAGCTGATATTTCCCACATATCACACCCTACACGAAATATATGCAAAAAACGAAAAAACTCTCCAATAAAAATTGAAGGACAACAAAAACCAGAATGTGTCTCATGTTGGGGATACATGTATTCTTTCTCTTATAGTGGATTCACATAACTGTGAAATCAATGCACTATCAAAGAGAGAGGATGCATATGTTGAATTTATGATAATATTTTTGAACAAGTAGAAGTAGAAAATATAAATAAAACTAATAACAAGAATCTGATAGTGGTCATCGATAACATAATTTATTTTAAGTGAAATATAAAAAGTAAAAAACTCCATTAGAGCAAATAAAACTTTATTCATCCTGAACTTCAGATCAGGAATAAAGGGCGGTGGAGTCAAAACAGTTTTTTTCATTCAGATGAACTTTCAGGGATATATGGCATATCTATATATAACAGAGAAGGGTATTGAAGAAACTTACTGTCGAAATTCTATATTGATATGGGAAGAAGAAGTAGTAGATGAATTTGCAATAGTCCCGAAAGCTGTCGCAGACAAAAACATGGTGGTGTTATAAGCTGACGGGACAGAAACTTCTTGACCCATATGATCAACAATCGTGATCTGAATTGAATGGTTTTGATTACAAGCATCTGGTGTTGAATCACTGATGCACCTCACAGAGTACTGCCTCCCACATGCTGCACCTTCGTCCCATATTCCATTACCGGCTGCAGCGAAGAATTTGCTGGATGGGAACTGAGATGTATTGCTTCCATAACATGCTGTGGGTAAATATGGGGGAGAATATAGTGCTGCAGTGCCAACATCACCATATGAGGTATGGAAATTGAAAAACAGTGGAATCAAGAAGATGAGGGATAACCCTTGAAGACATGGCTGAGACCAATGCATTTTTCTCTGCAGGATGGCTTTAGAGAGTAAAAGAGAGTTGGAAAGATGAGGAAGTGAGATACCTAGGAGTTGTACAATCATGTAAATATAGAGTAAAGCGGTTGATGGATATGTGTTACCTTATTATTTTGAAGTAGTGTTTGTTACACATATACATTGTCTGATCGTGTTTTCAACACACGATTTCCATTCAAAAGATGTGTTTGTAGCAATTAGGGTTTTATCCTTTTACTTTTCTATGAAATAGAAGAGTTAGTAGACTAGACACTAGTGGTACAGATGCCTTTGAGCTTTCGATATTCAAAGATTCGAAGAATTCAATTTGGTTGAGAAAGCTATAAACGTAGATGAGAGAAGAACTTTAGAAGTATCTTTTGATGTAAGAACTTGGGAAGATTCTCCTTATTGTGGGCGAGCGGGACTAGAGTCGCACGCAAAATCTCAACCTATCCATGAATTTTCACTCTCTCTTGCTCGATTTTAAAAGCAATATCAGTGTGAAATATATATAACTATATATATATATTTATTTATTTATATAAATGAAGTGTGTTGCGTTAGTTTGGTGGGTTTTATAGAGGTGAAAAAACTATATATGCTTTTGTCAGGTGATGCCGTGTCAGGTGAGGCCCAATTGATAGCAGAGCCAATTGGATGATAAATATAGATGCTTTTGTCGGTGGAATGTTTGTCAAAGAATGGGACAAGGTTGACCACGGCCCTAGAGATACTCGGAAATGAAATGCGCGTGACAGCGTTGGAGCAATGCTACATGCACAAAAAGATTATTGACAATATTTTTTATACAAGCTGGTGTGACAAGTTTATACTAATTCTAATTTATAACAATAATTAACATTATTTATTTACTTATTACTAATAATCTACCACATCAACATGTATCAAATTTGTTATCATTTTATTTTTTTGTGCTTATGGACTTTCTTGTGTGGGTTGAGTGTCCTCCATGTTAGTGGAGTTACTCCATAAAAGAAGACTAAAACCAATTTTTTGGGGAGTAATGTTAAGTACAACATTTTTATAATAAATCCTAGCTAGATGATAAATCGTTATTAGTTCTAATATGAGTTCACTATTGAAATTACTTTTTTTGTTCATCAATAATAGCTTACCATATAGGATTTTTTGTGAAATTATTATAGATGTAGAATCTCACTTTTAGGATGGTAATTTATACAATCTTTCTCAAGTTAATTTTTTTTTTTTTAAATTTTATTTAGAAGACTTTCACGAGTTACTTGATAGTGGTAAGTCATGGTGATAGATGAAAAAGTAAAGAAAATAATGGGCTTATATTTCATATATACAATCATAACTTATCTTTTGAAGTCTTATTATTCATCAAAAAAATAACTTATCTTTTGAGCTAATGGTAAAAAAAGGGTCATAATAATGAGTGTTCATGTGTACCAGCTAAAGCTAAATTTAATAATACAATTGATTGACTTTTTATTTATTTATAGAGAATCACTTTCAATTTATTGTCTATATTTTTATTTGTTTTTGCTATTTTCTAATACAAGTGAGACCATTTTGAACCTCCTTAATGAGAGCACAATGGCAGAGCTAGGGCTTTATCCTTGGGGGGCCAAATTAAAATGTAACGATTAAATCATTACATATTATATGTTATATATAGTAATGTAAAAAAAATCACAAAAGCGTTGGTCTAGTAGTTCTTAAGTTCTCATAAGATCCATGAGGTATTGAGTTCAAAACTCCTAACCAACATCATGGAGTTAGATGGATTCTTCTATATAATTACTTGATGTATATGAGAAAGGGGAACTGCACGTACTCAAAGGAATAGTCATGCTCTTGAATAGCTTTAGACACCCACGGTAGCCAAAATAATAAAATAGAAAATGTAAAAAGAAAAAAAAAAGCTATTAATATTTTCAATATGCAAAAGAAGTATTTTACAAATTAATAGTTGTATAACAACAAGTCTGAATCAAGCTTAATAGATATATCTTAAAATTAAGAATAATATTACACCTTTTACCTATCTTAGATAAAAATCAAAGCGTAAAATAAAAAAGGGCATATCTCGGCTTAATCTCCTGAGAATAGCTTAAAAGAAAAATATTGTTTTCATTTAACTTTTTAGTTGAGTCATGAGAAAACTAAGCCATATTAGTCTTATTATATGTTTTTTTTGAAAAGGAGTCTTATTTTATATTAATATATCAATCGAATGGAAAGTTAAGAGTTGGAATAAGATTGTGCGTTATGAACCATTATAAAAGAAAGTTAATGATATAATTTAGAAGACTGTGAGTTTCAACTTTCAAGTACTAAAAATTATTTTTATGTGTGCACATGCTTGCGTGCACACACATACACACACACGCACACACATACACACACATATATAAGTTAATTTTCCACCTAATATATATATTAAAAAAAATTCAAAGTAGGCCTCTATTATTTAGCCTCTAGTGGCTCCGCCACTGGTAGTTCATACAACATTTCATGAGTTATGTGGTAGTGGTAAGGCATGGTTGATAGATGAAAATGTAAAGATAATGATGGGCTTATATTCCTTTACAATACTTATCTTTTGAAGTCTTATTATTCGTCAAAAAAAAAATAACTTATCTATGAGCTAATGGTAAAAAGGTTCCTAATAACAGGTGTCCTAGTGTACTTGTTAAAGTTGAATTTTATAATGTAGTTGATTGACTTTTTATAGAGAATCAAAACACTTTCAATTTAAAGTCTATATTTTTATTAGTTTTTGCTATTTTCCAATACAAGAGAGACCATTTTGAAACTTCCTTGATGAGTGCACAAGGACACCCATTAACAAAGGCCTTGTAAAAAATTAAATGATTTGGTATTCTCAAGGGGAAATTATCTTATGAATTTGTTGTAAAATAATAGTTTGCTATGGACACGGGAAAAATAATTGAATTTATCTTAATCACATAACATTTGAGATAGTGTTCTATCAGAACAATGGCATAAGCAGAACACCACAAGAAACATAACACATCTGCTTCAAGATGATAACCCCAAAATCCACAAGAGATTCATTGAATCCACTAGAAATAAAGAAGAAAAATCTCTGAAATTTTATTGATGAGAAATTTGTATTATGCATTGAAAATTTGTTTACAAACTTTGAGACCCAATGAAAGTTTCCATAGAACTTGATTGACGAAATCAAATATTTTAAAACAAATCTTAATTGACTAGAAAAGCATTAAAAGCACATAAAATCAAGGAAATAATAACCCTAAACCTGAAATTATGAAAATATCAAAATTGATATATAAAAATATCATACTTCATACTTTAGCCATCAACCAATCACAACACAAAACATAGAGGTGGGTGTGAAAAAAATCATTGCAACTTTTTGTGTTGAGTGACTTTTTTTTTTTTTCAAATAAAAAAATATTAAAACTACTACAAATTTTACTGTGAATAACTCACAAATTTTTTTTGGTATCATTTTTACAACATAGTAAACACATGTTAAGTTATATATTTCTTTTATAATTTGTGACACTTCAAGTTATAGAACTTTTAGTATTATTTGTCTATGATCGTAGGATGCACATGTTATAAAAGGGAAGAAATATGTGTTGTTCCCTTTAAAAAAGAGAAATATATAATTATATATGAGCCAAGGGAAAATATATGCATATTATTTTAGTTTTTGATACAAGAAAGTAGTGTCCTACTCCTAGGTTCTAACATTTGGTTAGACTATTATACTTCCTACCCATTAGAAATTCTAGAAATCCCATTAACGGATGATGTGGTGGATTGAAGATATACATATGAAGATAATTTATGGATTCAAAAAAAAGACAGAGGTGTTTAGCCAAAAAAAAAAAAAAAGCACAAAAAAGGCAAAAAGAAAAGAAATGGCATAGTTATTAGATGAAATCATGAGTGCATTTGATTTTTGTTTATTTTTAATAGCTTATTTGTTTAGTATTTATCAAAAGATATAGTTTTTGGTAAGTTTTATGTCAAAAGTGTAACAAAAAGCTAAAAAACTAGTTTAATTATAAAAAGTTAAAAGTTAGAAAATTTGAAAAAAAAAAAAAAAAAAGACAGCGAAAAGTAAAAACAAAAAAATTGTAGACAAACTCACCCCATAGAGGAGTGCCACGCGGGTCCCTCTTTATCGCCCATGCGCTCAATTAAAAAATAAACAGACATTAATGGAATTAATGGACGAAAAAAAGAAGAGATATGTTAACAAATTATTATGGATGCCCCTTTTGTATAATTATGATCCAGTGTGCGGATCGTTTTTCACTGATTGATGTGGAATTGCAAAAAGAAGAAAGCTAGATTTATTTTGTGATGATAAATCATGACCAAATTGTAAGACTCATGATTGTATACTAGATGATATTAACATCCATTCTTCTTCTTCTTCTTTTTAAAGAAAAGGTTACGGAACTTAATGACAGTTAATGAAAGTTTGGAGCCAATAGAAGCTGAGGGCCATGAAGAAAAGGTAAATATGTTTTTCATGTTTGAAAGGTATAATGGTATATGCTAAACCTTGATTGTAATTAGGAAGAACATATATCTAAATTGCATTTGATTTATATATAATATAGTCATTTGCTCAACACTATATAATTTTAATATTCTGGATTTGTTTTATTGGATTTTGTATGATTAGGATCCGTTTGGTTGGAGGAGTGAAAAAGTGGAAGAATAGAAAATGAGGAATGGATAGAAAAGTGAAAGGATAGAAGAGATTTAATTTTCTGTCCTTTGTGTTTAGTTGGGAGAATAGAAAAGTGAGAGGATAAAAAACTCATTTGTTTGGTGGAAAATGAAATTAATATAATTTACAATGATATCCCTATTAAATGAAACAAAAGTAACACATTTTTTATTAAAAAAATTTTGTATGGACAATTTATTTTTTATTAAAAAGAGAACAAGCCAAAGGAAGATGAAAAAAAAAAAAAAAACCGGAATGAAAAGTATAAGAAAAGAAAAAAAAAAGATTAAAAAAAGGGATAAAGAAAAAAAAAAAAACTGAAACACTTAGTATAACAGGGAAAACAAATAGATGATAAAAAAGCGGAGTAAAAGTATAAGAAAAAAAAAATGGAATAGAAGCATGAGAAAAGACAAAAAGTAAAGAAGATGAAAAAAAAAGAATGGAAAAAAAAGAGACAGATGGTTGTATAACAGAGACAAAAATCAAAGGGGAAAAGAAAGAAAAGAAAGAAAGATGCACTGGCAATGGCAGGATCAAAACCAGTGCAGGGCATTTTCATCCACTCTAAATGCTTCCGTTTTCCATCAAGTTTTCTCCCCATTTTGGGGAGGAAACATTTTGGTGAACTCGGGGAGAAAATACTTGAGTCCCACCAATTTTTTCACTCTCTTCCTTTCAACCAAATACCTACCAAAAATGTTTTCTCTCCTATTCACCATGTGTGAATTTTTTTTCTCTAACAGAGGAAAACTAAATATGTTCAAAGAGCAGAGGAAAACTAAATATTTGGAAGTGCAAAACTAGATGTGGAAGTGCAAAAAGAGCAGAGGAAAACTAAATATGTTCAAATTGTATTCTAGAATCTAGATGATGTTAACCTCCCTGCTTTTTCTTCTTTTTTTTTTTTTTTTTTAATAAAAGAAATGGTTACCTAAGTTAATGAAAGTTGATGGAAAGTTAGAAACCAATAGATTATAATAGTGATATCAACATCATATTGATGAATATGGTGAATCTGTTAAAGGCAGATTCAGAGATCAATAATGTAAACTAGCATTTACACGTTTTCCTAGTAACACTAAGTATTGACTCATGAACTTGTTTTTCAAGGGAATTTCATTCTACTTTATCTCTCCTATTTTCCTGTCCTTCCATTCTAGAACCTATCATCATGAACAATCAAACAGCAATAAAATAAAGTAAACACTTAAATTTTTCGTGCAACTCACTCATATACAACAAATAATAACTTTAAAGGAGTATTGAAAGAAAAAAAAAATGAGGAAAAGAAAAGAAAGAGAAAAACAATAGGGTAAGAAAAAGGTGCTATTCCTTGAACCTTTTTCATTGTATGAATTTAATCTCATTTGGCCCTTTAGTTCCTAACTTTTATCCCTATAAAACCAGATATACAACAACCGTGCTCCAATAACCCTAAAAATAGTTATAATACAACAAATGAAATAATGAATCAAAATCATATACAACAATTAAATTCTTATTAGTAATAAAATAATAAAATAAAGAAATAGCACTAAGAGAATTGCCTTGTAGGAAAGGACTACACCTTCCTTTGAGAGAGAAAAAGAGAGGTTTTTCTTTTTTAATTTTTTATAAATTAAACATGAAGAAGAGAGTGAAGCTTGTGTGATGAGATTAGTGTATGTGTGTGTGTGTGTGTTAAATCCAAAAAATAACACACACACATACACACTTATATTTATTTATTGCTTATACATGAAGAGTGTTTGTAATTTTGATTTAACATATGATATTTTCTTAAGTAAAGAAAAATATTTACATCAAGTAATAAGACTTTACTTCTTTGCAAAAAGAAAAAGAAAAAGTAAGTCTTGACATATCTAAAATATACAAGTCAAATTAATAGAAATAAAACATAATTAAGTTATGTATGGAATACATTAAATACACTAGTTTAAAGATGCATTAGTCAATTATATAAATTCATTTCATGTTTTTAATAAAAATCTAGGGGGTCCATTATCTAAATTTATATCCAAAATTATTTTTTTTTACCAAAAATACAAAAGGGAGGGAGGATTTTTGAAAAGTCAGCCCCCCCTAGATCCTCCCCCTGATCTAGAGTGCATTTGGATGATATAATCATTTTCTTAACACTAAATAATTTCCGTCTTCCTGATTTGTTATGTGGGATTTTTTCAAAACTTTTTATGAAAAGTGATATAATCACAGTTGTCAATATTGCATGATACACGATACGTATCGTGTATAAAAAGTTTCGTATCATAAAAGCGTATTATAAGTTCTATTGTATTGTGTGATACAGTGTACGTATCGTATCATAAAATTGTATATACATAGACAAATGTTTTAAAATTGTCAAAATTTGTACTTTTATTTAAATCTAATAAGTTGTTAGACTTGTTTTTAACACAAAACTATTAGGTTAGTTAATTTAGCCAAATGAAATAACATGTCCAACAATTTTTTTTTTTTTTACCTCCTCTTACAAAATTTAGACTATACACTTACACTTCAATTTAATATTTACAAATTTCTTTTCTATACTATGAATAATGTATTAGACGACAATATAATTATTTTTTATTTTTGTATTTATTGTTATAAGTTTAACAAACTAGAATGACAAGATGAATTATTTAAAAAATATATATTAATATAAAAGAACAATAAGAGATAGTAAATGTTGATGATGATGAAGAAAATTTCAATGAAGAAATAAGTTTACAAAATGATGAATATGGTGATAACATTGATTTGGATGGAGTTGATTAGGCAATATGATGAATATGTTGATAAGAAATTATTATTTTGAGTCACTTGTAATGTATTATCATTTTTGAGTTTAATCAATTTAAATATGTATGTTATAAACACATACTAATGTGATTTAGCATGTTAAATATTATTACATAAGTGATGATAAATTAGTCATTAGTTGAAAATATTCAAAATTTATAATGAATATGCTCTTTATATATGTGTATATATATATATATATATATATTTAATAAATTTCATTAAGCATTTGTATATCTTACGAGACACGATGCAAAAAAATAAAAAATTAATTTATAATGCAATTCATATTTTGACCACTATGAATATAATCATATTGTACATGGATAGGTTATTTTGTGATTAGGAAGACTCATGCAAAGAAAGGAAAAATATGCGTTGGTAACCTGCACGACACTAACAAACACCATGAAGTGAATAGTAGCCCAGAAAAATAGCCTAAAATCACTCCGATGATCAAATTAGAGTATCATATGGGTGAAAATAGCTTGCTGAAAGTGTTTGGGTTATTGCATTTAATACAAAGTATAGCTGTTGGTGGTGCAATTAATGCATGGTGACCATTTTTAACCTTCCGATCAACCTTTTGAGGACTGTACTAATTAGATTAGTTTTAAAATATAGATTACTATGATACTGATATGAAAATGAAAAAAATTTTTTTTTGAGAAGGAATATGAAAATGAAATTGAATATGAAGATACAAAATAAAAAATCTTAAAGTATACTTAAATATATATATTTGAAGATATCGTAGAATTTGGAATCTATGAGATCTATTTGATGACAATAACTCTTTACGTTATTTTTAGATATTAATTAATTTGTAAGATGCGAACTCAGATCCTTTATTAAATAATAAAAATAATTTTATATTTTAGTTAATTGGAATTTATATTTCTGCATTTTCTATGTGAAAAAAAAAAAAAAAAAAAAACTATAACAAGAATTGAATCGATGGAGGCCTCTCTCTCCATCCCTCTGCGTGTATTTTCAACAGGGAAGCTTCTATGTTCGCATTTTGCTATGTGAAAAAAGTAATTTTAGCTTTAGCTTTAAAAGTCCTTTGGAGTAAATGGAACGACATTATTGTCCTAATTGTAATATAGAACAAGGTTTTGAAACCCGGACCGTTTATTGAACCGTAAAAGAGAGAGGTTCAAGGTTTTTAAGGTCGAACCGAGGTTGAACCGGGGTCGAACCGTGATGACGTCATAATTAATTTAATAATTATTTAAAATATAAATAAATGAGAAATGATATGTTCATAATATTTTCACAACATTTTTATAATAAATCTTAAGTGGCAAGTTATTATTAGTTGGGGTAAAAAAGTAATCTTAGTGTTAGGTTCAAATTTGAACCAATAACAACTAATCACTTATAATTTATTATAAAAATATTATAAATATAGCATCTTTATAAATAAATTAATTAAATTTAAGAGGGGAGTATTCTTATTATTATTTTATTTTTATTATTTTTTTTTGTTAACCGCGGCCATATTATCAAAAAAACGTGTTTTGATTTTCTGTTCAGATCAACGTGGCAGTGTGGCACTCTAATTTTTATAAAACTACAAAAAAAAAAAAAAAAAAAAGTTGAATGGCTTAGATTTCAAAACGTGGCATTGTCATTTATTAAACCCACCTACCTCCACTTTCTTTTCTTCTTATCTGTTGACCTCGTTCTCGTTGCTCTTAACTTTTCAGTCTTTTCTTTTCTCCTCTTCAGTTTTTAAGTTTATCTCTACTCTCTCTTCTGCAGAGCTGGAATACTGAAGCATCAATGGCGATGCTAAGACGTAATCTACCAAAAAAAATTACCTTCTGTGTTGGGGGGCATAAGTAGGATTTCTTTCTAGTAATTTACTAAGAATTTTTTTCTCTTTTTTCCTTTAGTTTTATTTCTATACGTGGGTCAGTTTTGGAAATTAGCTCCGACTGTGTCACCGCACCAGCGTCGGAAAGGTCATCAAGTTCCTTTTTCCGGCATCGGCTCGTTTAGTCGGCCCAAAGCTCGGTACGGTTTGGTCGGTGAGGATCAGTTTCGTCGGAACAGTTTGGTCGGTGAGGATCGGTTTTTCTGTGTTTTTTTTTTTTTTTTTTTTTTTTTTTTTTTTTTTTTAAGGTTCAGATTCAAAGGGAACAGCAGGGAACCGTGAAAAGCGGTCTGACCAGGGTTCTCAGAACCGTGAGGTCCGACCGCGGTTCAGACGGGTCCCTGCATTTTTCCCCTAGAGCGGTTCTTGTAGCCTAAAGAACCGTAAAAGTGAACGGTTGGAGGGTTTTCCGGTCGGACCGTACGGTCCGGTCCAGGTTTCAAAACCTTGATATAGAAAGAGTTAATTGTGATATTGCGATGAAAGGTATAAGCATAAAAGCAATTTGTCCACTTCAGCAATTTGTCCACTATTTATTTCACGAGTAAGTCAAACACCACGGTAATTTCCAAAACTTTGTCACTTGACAAGTTGTAAGTGGTTGAAATAAAATGATAGATTTATGTGGGTCCAGAATTTAACTACTCACAAGTCGCCCCATGACAAGATTGTGACAAAGTTGTGAAAATTGGTGTGATGCTAGACGTACTCTAATTTCACTTCAGATTTTGAGGGAGTCGGGGAATGGCCCATATGATACAATGACTAGAAATATGCATTGTAACATAATATAATCTCAATTTTGGAGATGACCCAGCAAGATTACATCCATGAAGCTTAAAAAAACACTATCCAAGTTTGTAGTTCAGTGGTTAGGGTCTTGATGTGAAGTATATATTGTGCATTTGTGCTCAAATTCTCAAAAGCAACAATATAATTTGGTTTGGTTTAATAGTGTTATTGTTAGTTTCTTACTAACTTGAGGTGGATTGAAGTTAGGCTATGGTTGTATTATTGTTGTCAGTTTCTCACTAACTTCTTGGCATGGGCAGAATTTTTTAGCTTATCTATATTTTTAACTTATTTTGGCTACTATTTATAGGTTCTATTGCATTTTTTAATACTATTCATGAGTCCTATTGTACTATTCAGCTAACTTTTACCTTTATCTACAGTACTTTCAACAAAAAATTTTCAATTTCAACTAAATAAACTGTTCTCAAACTAATACTAAAGCTTAATAAGCCTTAATTGGAACTTACATATGCACAAAGTGTTTGAGAGTTTAAGGAAAAAAGGTTTGAGCTGCAGGGTTAAAAAATGCTTAATTAGCTTTAATTATAAATTAAGTGCTTGTCAACGGAATCATTTGCACAACAATGGCAAGGAAAAGAGAAAATCACTTGCACAACCAATGGCTTGCTTACTTGACTTCATTGCTTGCAATGGGATTAACAATTAACCATCTACTAAAGCCTAAATTAATGGAATTTGCCCTCCTTTTTTTCACTTTTACTTTTTTAACAACCAATTCTCTTTTGTCCTTTCTTTGGTATTTGGTTTTGTAGTTGTGCCTGTGATTTTCTTCACCTCTCAACTTAGTACATGCAACTTCCAGTTCTTCCAAATTTAAAATTGGGCCAGTCAAAGTTCGGCTGCCCACATTACTTTAAATTGGGCCTTATCGAAGTTGAACTTGAGGCTGTCAAATTTGCCTAATCGAACCATCAGACTTCTCAAATATTATTCTGGAAGGGGATGCTGCAGATGTTCTGAAAGGGAATGAAGAAAAAGCCTTATTGGGTCATTTCCTCAGCCATTGAATAGATATAAAGCTTTTGTTAGGAAAACTTATATGCAGGACTGTAATTCTCTAGCTCACAATTGGCTGCTTGGGCCCTTAGTACGTAGAAATTTGGGCCAGCATCCATCTCTGACTTGTTGAATTGGATTTTTGTTCCAGATTACAGAGATGGATAAGGGCCCTTCTTCCTTCTTCCTCTCTTTATTTTTATTTTTATTTATTTTTATATCCCTATTTTCCTGTTGCCTTTGCCCTGCTTAATATCTATGCATCTCTCTTCTTTGCTGTTCAATGAAAGAGGTATTATTCAGAAAAAAAAAAAAAATCAAACTTAAATTGGGCATATCAAATTAGGCTATCCAAATCTTGGAGTTTGCAAGATTAGTATCTTTTTATTTTTATTTTTATAAATGCGAGAATAGAATTCATTGGCCATCTTTTTTCTTAGAAGCAAGTTACTTTTCATCGTGATGAGTTAAACCTTGTGTTAGATGGCCTTGCTAACCCTAGTACTAATGTGTTTTGCAAACTTGAATTCAAGCGCTAAGGTGAGGTGGACGAGATGCTTAACCATTGAACTCCCACTTATCATTGAAAAAAAAAAAAGGCGAAAATTCAGTAATTTCTATAGATACATAAAAACAATATAACACGTAAATCAATCTGGACCCCCCAAAGAAAGGTAAATTGTAACTACTAATCATAAATTATAGGGACAGTTAACACTTTTCCAATTTTTGATGCTAGTCTCCTCTGTATTCGTTGTTGTGGTCTCTCTGCTTGGTGTTCTTTTGTAATGTGTGCTTGAGTGGGCTCTCTGTTCTTTTTTTTTTTTCTTTTTTTTTGAGAGCTTCTCCTGGTGTTTGGCTGAGGATGATGCTTGGTGTTCTCTGCTATCTTATATTTTTCTTAGTGTTCCCTTCCTTTGCTGTTTCTTGAGTAATGCTTGTTTTTAATACTAGTATTCCATTTTCATTAAGTGTGAGGCACTATTACCAGTGCACCATTTGGCTTTGGGTGAGTTGATATCTCCCGTAGTAAAGTAAATGGAGCCTAGGAGAGGAGGTAAAAAGAGGTGACCTAGAGCATATTTATTAAGGATTGTTGTGTCCGTTGGGATGCTGTGTTTGTTCTGTGTTTCTTTTGCTAGGTTGGTGAATGGTGAAAGAGAGAGAATTTGAATGGTGAGAGAGAAAAAAAATATATTGTTATACACAGCTATAGTAACCATGTATGTTTACACGGTTACTGTAACAAGTGTATAAATATACACATCTTTGCACCCACTGATGTGGGTAGTTTTGGAGGAAAATTGTGTAAATTTGGATACTTTTTGTATTATACACCTCTTTACACCCGTTGATGCAGATGTTCTTAGTTTCTTTAAAATCTTCTCCCTTTTCCCCTTGTGTGTGTGTGTTAAAATATTTAGTATTCTAAAAAAAAGGGGGGGGGTCTTTATAGAAATTTTGGGCTTTTGTCGTGTGATTAAATTTGCAATAAATTGGGAAAATTAGAGAAATGGAGATCACTACACAAGCAAACACCATGCCATGATAAGCTCGGTCACCTTTAGCATGGTATCAAGATTCTACTTAGTGGTCTTAGACATGTAAAAATTCGAATATTTTTTGGGTTGAAGGATTAGCTAAAGAGTCTCAAAATCATAATGATATACCCCTATGTATTTTAAATATTTTACTCATCATCATTGTTGTACAACACTTATAATTCTTAATAAAATTACACACACACTCTCTCTCTCTCTCTCTCTCTCTCTCTCTCTCTCTATATATATATATATATATATATATATATATACACACACATACATATTTGTTTTTTTTTTTTTTCAAAACAAACATCCCATTGCTTTGCTTACAAAAAGGACACAATTAATGGAGCAATTTGACATCACTAATATTATTTTTATTATTTGTAGAGAGAAGAGATGAAATTTTCATTTCTATTCTCATGGTTTGTTTTGTTCATTTTAGATAAAAACTAAAATACTCTTTTGGCCTCAAAGTTTGAGGTTTTTTTTTTTTTTTGGATTTTTACATTTCAAATTTATTTAATTTTTGTCCATTCATGCCTGATCGATTCTGTTTTCATATTGGCTTCGCCATCCATTTCTGTTAATAATTTTACCATTAAGTGCCAGATAAGTAATGTCTATTGAACCACATTATAAATGATTAAGTGGCATGAATCCATGAATCAATCCATGCTTGCATAGGTGTGTAGTTAATCTCCCCTCTCTTTCGCATGATGAGATTATGGAATGCACATGAGTAAAATTTGATGAATATATATTGTTGGGTAATAGAGTGACCCTGGTTAATAAATTCAATTACCCAAGTTGATTAACTATGTCAAATTTCATGCAAATTGTGGAGGCACCAATAAATCACCAAATAAACTGAAAGCTCAAATTAGTGTGAAAATATTAGAGCTTGTTCAGACCCCAAATTAAAAAAAACGGTTAGATTGCGTTTACCCTAAGTTATCAAAGTTCGGAATAAGAGTAAATAAGCATAATAAACTGATAACACTACTCTAAGCCATATCCAACCACAATGAACAATAAATAACAAGCTTAAAGAGTAGGGAAGAGAGATGCAAATACAAGATAACACCAAGAGGTGTTATTGAAGAGGAAATCGAAGAACTCGATGAAAAACCTTTCCGCGACCCTTCAAGTCGAAATCAATCCACTAGTGAATAAAGTCGAAGTACATGAATAACAAAAGACCCTTTAAGTCTAGTCTATCCCATGTACTTGAGTCCTCCAAGCTCCTGCTACCAACGGACTTCTCGAAGTCTTGTTTTCATTAGCTTTTCGGATCCTGCAATTCAGCCCGATTGCATCCGCCACTAATGGCTCCTTCCAATGCTTCCATAAGGCACCAAAACTTGACTCAACACTCCGATTTGGTGTGGTAAGTGTTTGGGCTAAGAACCTCTCAAGGATGTAAAGATGGAGAAGTAGAAGTAGAGGAAAACCAAGAGAAAATGTGTAGATGGTTGTGAGTATAACAATCTCTAACTTTCAAATGTTTTTGTTAGGGTTTTCTCTCTGAAAAGCACTCCTTACATTTCGTGGGTAATGCGGGTGTTTATAGTGTGGGTAAAGAATTTGGTAAAGCACTTTATCTTTTTGCCAAACAGAGAGTTTCGCAGGTACCTCGCAAGATGGCCTTTCTTGCAAAGTACTTGCGAATTTGACAACCTAGCATGACTCTTCAGCTTCTAGTCATGTGTTTCACACGTGGCTTTTCGTGGGATACTTTCTCGTGAGCTTCTCGCGAGCTAGTCACGAATTACACTAATTCTTCTTTTAAAGCTTGATTCTGCATCAATCTCTTACACTCATCCCTTACAATTAAAACTCACATAAATATAGGGAAATGATTGAAGAAATTACAATCAAATTTGGCAAGGAATTAAAGCCAACAAAGGCTAGTTGGAAATCACAACTTTATATAAACTAATATGTAGCGAAAATTAAATAACACAGTGATTTGTTGATGAATGAGGAAAACCTCTTGTAAGGCAAAAACCCCACCGGGTGAATTTCAGATCACCACTCCCAAGAATCCACTAATTAACAATCAAGTGGTTACAAGTATGAAGAATCTTATCACTACCCTGACCTATCCCAAAATATCAACCTACAGTTGAACTTTCGCTTTAATACCCAATTGGACTTGATCTTGTAGTAAACTTCTTCGCTTTGCACAAATCTCTAATCTGTGACTAACTCCTTTGCACAAATTCCAGTACGTGGCTAACTCTAGTAACTTGATTGATTTGTTGTTGGCTGTAAAGTTCTTCACTTCAAAGACATTGAAGATCAAGAAGCACTTGGTTACAAAACTCTAATGCGCACAAACGCAGTAGCTTCTCGTAGAATATATAAGTTCTAAGTCCCCGTCTCCGTACTTGATGACTTTTGAAATAAGCTTTTTATATGACTAGAGTTAGGAGTGTTCGCGGTGCGGTGAGCTGCGGTTTTGGGCCATTTTTAGCACCGCACTTTGCGGTGCAATTTAGCTAAAACCATAACTGCACCGCACCTTGTTTTTGCGGTCACATGTGCAGTGCGGTGCGGTGCGGTGCGGTTTAGAGTTTAGCCAAAACCAAAACCATAACCGCACCGCACCTCATTGTTGCGATCACATGTGCGATACTATATATAAGATGCGGTTTGAAGTTGGTTTCTTACTCAGCCTAAAACTAATTTTTTCCTTTTTTTGGGCCAAGTTTTAAATTATTGAGCTAGTATTTCTTTATTTTGGGTTGGCTTTTCTAGTCAACATTTGCTAAGGTTATTAATTTTTTTTTTTAACTAGGGTTATTAAACTATTAATAATATATTTAATATTAAAAATAAATAAATAAATAAATATATAGAGAGGGTGCAGTGCGGTGCGTTTTATGCGGTTTTCTTATTATAAAACCGCAAACCGCACTACACCATGCGGTGTGGTGCACTATTACTTACAGTGCGGTGCGGTTATGCCATTTTGCGGGCAGTTTTGGTGCAGTTTTTGCGGTTTGTACGGTTTGGTGAACACCCCTAACTAGAGTTGCAGAGAGAGAAATCCTAATCAATCAAGTCATCATGGGCCGAAATTCAGATCTGAGAATTTTGTATTTGTAAGTCTCGATAGAACGAGCTTGTGTCGAGCTCTCTCATTAATCCTTGATAGATGCTAGTGTCGAAACTAGTGTCAAGTTTTAATGAAATAACTTTTCTTCACTTGTTTTTGGATCAATCTTCATGTCTTTAATGAGTTCACATGTAAAGTAAACTTCACACACTTGATGATACATTAAACCCGACATAGATATAGCCAATTACAAGTAAAATGCGTTTTGTCAAAGAATTAACCAATACATAGAAAATATGACTCTATCATATATAAATAAATGGACATATATGATGGAATTAATGGGTTTGCATGGATGATGAGGTTAGTTATAAACACTTGTAAGGATGTATGTATAGTTAATTTTAGCCTATAACCTTAATTGCTTGAATTGAATTTACTTTCATTATAACTTATTTTTGTGTGTTAAAGTGGGTATTGGTTTTGCATACCAATTTTAGTTAGTGATGTGAATTCCTACTATCACAAATCAATAAGGCTTCATCCAATTGAACTTCTAGAAAATATTTTCAAGTTGTATCCCAAAATAAACCTTGTTTTCAAAATAATACATACTTTTAAGCTTGTGTTTCTAAAATGTTGCCATTATTTTCAAAATAAACAATTTTCTAAAACTTTTTGGATTTTCCATTCTTAGAAAAATGCTTCTCCAAAAACATATGGAGTTCCCTAGTGAAAAATACCTTTTCAAAAACCCAAAGGATTCTTCCTCTTGAAAATGGTTTTCCAAAAAACATAGAATATTCCTCTTGAAAACTACCTTCTAAAAACCCATGAAATTTTCATCATTGAAAATGATTTTCCAAAAAACCCATTGAATTTTTCTCTTGAAAACTACTCTGCAAAACTTATGCAATTTTCACCATTGAAAATGATTTTAAGAAAAACCATGGGATTTTTCCTCTGAAAAGCTAATTAAAATATCTATATATATATATATATATATCCATAAGAAATGGCATTTTTTCTGACTCTTAAAAATGGTTTTCTTAGAAAAATTGGCTTCCCTAAAAAGCATCATTTGAAAACAAGATTTTGTCTTTGAATCTCCTGGGATTCCCCACTCTTTCGACTTTTCGCTCTTAATTTTAGTTAAATAATTTTCAACTTATGGATAATTTGGTAATATTTTGAAAATAAGAATGTACGTGTGCTTGGAGCCTAAAGGTTAAAAACACTCAAAGTTCAAGGGTTTACAACACCCAAAGGCTTCAAGGGGGGAGGGGGGATTGAACCCTAGGTATCTTTGAAACACTAAAAGGTGCTAACTAGTTGAGTTGCAAGACTCTTGGTCAGCTGTTGCAACATTGCTATTGATTCTTAGTGCATTTATTTATTTTTTTTTCAATTTTAATTAAACAATTTCCAAGTTATGGATAATTGTGTTACATCTTGTATTTACTTTTCCATTAGATTGTATTGTTGTATTGTTATGGTTTTTAACTAAATTCCCAAATAATTCCATTGGATTGTTGTTATTTGTCCACGCAACAAATAATTCTATATCAAAATTCCCATATGTTAAGTAAGTATTCAGTTTTTTACAAAATAAAAGAAATTTTTTGGGTTTATTTGTGTCAATTTTCTAATTTTATTATACTTCAAAAAAAAAAAAAAAGAAAAAAAAAAAGAAGAAGAATGAATCTTTATGCCTAAAATAACTAGCTAAATATTATATAAATGGGTTTAGGCTTCAAACGTGAGACCATAGAATTTTATTTATTTTATTTTTTTGTGCCTAATTTTTTTAAGTGGTCTAATTGTGATTCATAACTTTGTATCTATATATCATTGTGATTGATAATTAGTCATTGAATTGTTGGTTTTGCGTGACACTTATATTTCCAAATTTTAATTAAATAATTTTTATATTATGAAAAATTTTATAATTTTTTCCTTTAATTTCATTTTGAATTGTTATTATAGTTTTTGAAGAAATTTTGTTTAGGTAAAAAATAATTTATATATTAAAATTCCTGAATTTTATGCAATTATATAACGCTGTAGACAACTAAATTTCTAGTTCGAAATAAATCAAACAAATAAAATAGTTTCACAAATACGAATTTGTATTGATGAATGTGTGGTACAATTCTCTGTGATTACAAAAGAGTGATCTTCTGATTCGGTCTCCTTGAAAGTTTTGTTGATTGGAATTGTGGTGATGTGATTTTGATTCGAACACCAAATATACTTTAATTTGGCTGAAGAATGGATCGAAGATTTCTGAAACAAAATTACAAAGAATCTCTGGCTATGAGCTTGATAGAAATCCTTTGTTCTTTGCGTTCTTCGTGTTCTTCGTGTTCTTGGCGCATTCTTCGTCTTCGAAGGCTTGTGGTGGAAGTTCTTCAGTGCTTTAGAGGCTTAAATCCGTAGAGCTTTATTGATTCATGGTTTGTTGAGGTTTCTGGAGGCTTTTAAGCTTAATTCCAGCAAACTTCAAGATCTAGGCTGACAGCTTGGATGATTCTGCTTTGAATGTTCCTTGCATTTGAGTTTGAAGTTCTTGAAATTCTTGAAGGCGTTCTTCGTCTTCAAAGGTTTATGATGGAAGTTCTTCGGTGCTTTAGAGGCTTAAATTCGTAGAGCTTTGTTGATTCATGGTTTGTCGAGGTTTCTGGAGGCTTTTGAGCTTGATTCTAGCAAACTTCAAGATCTAGGCTGACAGCTTGGATGATTCTGCTTTGAATGTTCCTTGCATTTGAGTTTGAAGATCTTGAAGTTCTTGAAGGTGCTGAGGCTTGATTCCTGCAGGATTTTTGTACTTCTGAGTGCTTCTGAATCTTCTTTGATGCTGCTTATGCTCTATATGGCTTCCTCCCTCAAATGCCTTAGGAAGGCTTCTATTTATAGGAGTTTGGAGATAGGTGAGCGACACGTGGCAGAGTTTTATTGGTGACACATGTCACAGCCTGATTGATCCGCTTGTGTCATCGCTTACACGTGCTGGACTGCTTGTGTCATTGCTTACATGTGCTGATGTGTAATTGGTTTACTTCAATGACACTTGGCAAATTTCTATTGGTTTCTGAGTAGTGATAACAAAACCTAGCAGCCATGCATGATGCTTTGTAATTAGCTGTATTTTGTGAACTTGGTAGTATGACGTGTCAATTTGTGATAGGTTGGGAATTTTCCCTCTCTACAAATGCACTTTAAGTAATTTTACAAATTGAAGGAAAATAATACATATGGCTGACCCCAAATTTGGGACTGACTTTGTTGCTGTTGTATATATTGAATTTTCTTTACTTTGAATTTTATTAATAATACATCTATGAGATGAATGTGTAATATTTATAAAATGATATATGAGATGAATGTGTAATATTTATAATATCAATATTCATTGCTAAACATTGTGTAATATATAACAAAATATGAATAAACATAGAAAACAAACATATAATGAAACATATGTTTATAAAATTCACACTAGTGATAATTAAATATGGTAAACTGGTACGTAATTGAGGGTTTCAGGAATGATCTTGGTTAGCAATTCTACTAGACGATCCTCTTGACTGACGATCTTGGCATCATCAGTTTGGCACCGTTTGTGGGAACCGACTTTTAAAGCACTGTTCCATTCAACGTACAAGTCCAGATGGAATCCCACGCTAACCAAGATCCTGCAGCATTAGCTCCACAAATTCAGATGCTCGCAGCCACTGTGGAAGAGCTTACCAGGCAGAACCAAGAGATGAGGTAGCGACTACAACAAGAAGATAATTGCGCGGAGACCACCCGGGACGATGATGGAAACAGCCAGAGGACACGACCAGGCACTCCAGAAGGGGCAAACTCGAATATTCTCAAGGAAATGAGAAAAGAGATGGATGAGCTGAGAAACGCTATCAAAGAGAAACAGATCGAAGTCTGGACAGAATGGTCAGGAAGACAGACTCGCCCTTCACCCTAGTGATTTAGGAATGTCTAGTACCCTCAAAGTTTCGTCTACCCTAGCTCGAGCCATTTGACGAATTAAAGGATCCTCTAGATCACCTTAACACTTTCAAAATGACTTTAGGTCTCCAACAGCCCCTAACGAAACACTATGACGCTTTTTTCCTACTACCCTCAAAGGAGCGGCCAGGGAGTGGTTCACTAAACTACAAACATCATCCATTGATAACTTCAAGCAGCTAGGTAGTTCCTTCCTTCATCATTTCATCGGCAGACAACATCCAAAAAGGCTAGCTGATCATTTGCTCACCATCAAGCAAGGAGAAAAGGAAACCTTAAGATCATATATGACACGTTTCAGCCGAGGGACTTTGGAGGTGGACGAAGTAGATGATAGAGTATAGCTAATAGCCTTCAAGGCTGGATTGAAGTCTAGAAAATTTGTGGTCTCCCTGGCGAAGAATCCGCCTAAGACGATGGCAAAAATGCTCCTGAAGGCGCAGAATTACATGAATGCTGAGGACGCCCTGGCAACAATAGAGGGAGTGGAGAAACCCAGGGAGAAGAAGAAAGAAAAGGAAGACAAAAGAAGAGGACGGAAAAGGGATCGAGTTGATCGACAGAATGTTGAAAGGAGCAGACGAAGGAACGACAAAAAGCCTCGTACAGTGAAGTTCACACCTTTGGTGATGCCTATTGACCAGATTTTGGCGCAAATCAAGGATGAACACTATCTCAAATGGCCTAGGCCATTACACTTGTCACCCAATGTGCACGACAAGAGGAAATATTTCCGTTTTCACAAAGATCACAAACACTATATAGAGGACTACTGAGATCTGAAAAAGCAGATAGAAGAGCTCATACAAAAAGGGAAGCAGCAGAAGTTCCGTGAAAAAGGGGGATTCCAACAGATCCAGGGATGGTAACAAGGACCAACACGAAGACTCTCAGAGAGACGAGGACCACATCCCTACTTGTCCACAAAATGCCATTGGGGAAATTAAGACCATCACAGGAGGACCGTCCACAAGAGGGTCAATTAAGTCCCTCAGGAAGTCATACCAGAGGCAAGTGAACAGCGTTCACAGCATGCCTCCTTTAAAGCAAAGGCGGACAGATTGAGATATGTATTTCTCAGAAGAAGATGCTAGAGGGGTGAAATAACCTCATGATGACCCGTTGGTCATTATGCTCATGATTGAAGGATTCAAAACCAGGAGGGTTCTAGTAGACAACGGAAGCTTGGCAGATATCATCTACCTTTTTGCCTTCTAGCAGTTAAAAGTAGACCTAAAGAAACTCCGTCCATTCAAATCCCCCTTCGTTAGTTTCAGTGGAGATAAGGTGTACCTTCGGGGAATAGTAACGCTAACGGTCACAGCTAGCTTGTACCCCCTCCAGGTAACTAATAAACATAACTTTTTGGTAGTAGACTTACCTTCATCCTACAATGTGATTATAAGGAGGCCTACCCTTAATCGTTGGAAAGTGGCTACTTCCACGTATTGCTTGAAGGTGAAGTTTCCAACAGAACGGGGGGTTGGGGAAATAAGAAGAGACCAGGTGCTGGCATAAGAGTGTTATCAGACAGTCCTAGCGTCAAAAGAAAACCATACTTGGGTGATCGAGGAAAAGACCCCAGAAATTGCTGAGAAACTAAAGACGACAGAATTGGTCGAAGGAGATCGAACAAAGACAATCTAGGTGGGGACGAGTCTAAGCCCCAAATGAAGGAAGAAATTATTAGCTTCTTAAAGGATAACCTGGACATGTTTGCGTGGAGTCACAAGGATATGCCAGGTATACCAGCAAATATCATCCAACACCACATAAATGTGGATCCTAAGAAGAAGCCTATTCAGCAGAGAAGAAGGGTTTTTGCCCTTGAACGGAACAAAGCAGTCATGGATGAAGTGAACAAACTGCTCGCTGCTAATTTCATCAAGGAAGTCTACTATCCTGAGTGGTTGGCCAATGTCGTCATGGTCAAAAAGGCAAACGGGAAGTGGAGAATGTGTGTCGACTTCACAGATCTGAATAAAGCCTGCCCGAAAGACAGCTTTCCTCTACCCCAGATAGACTAACTTGTGGATTCAACAGTAGGGCACAAGCTTCTTACCTTTGTGGACGCCTTCTCTAGGTACAATCAGATACAAATGGCAGAAGAGAATCGAAAAAAGACTGCCTTCATCACTAGCCAAGGGCTCTATTGCTACAGGGTCATGCCTTTTGGTTTGAAGAACAGGAGCCACGTACTAGAGATTGGTAAACCAGATGTTTAGCAAACACATTGGAATGAACGTAGAAGTATACGTTGATGATATGCTCATCAAGAGTAAAGAAGAAAAGGACCACCTGGACGACCTTAAGGAGACGTTCAATACATTCAGGCAGTACAGCATGAAGTTAAACCCGTCCAAATGCGCTTTCGGAGTCTCCTCTAGAAAATTCCTTGGATTCATAGTCTCACAAAGGGGAATAGAAGCGAATCCTGAAAAAGTGAGAGCTATCCTTGAGATGTCCTCCCCAAAGATGATCAAAGAGGTGCGATCTTTCACAAAAAGGGTGGCAGCCCTTAACAAGTTCATCTCAAAAGCAACAGACAAATGCCTCCCTTTCTTCAAGACCTTGAAGCTGGCTTTTGTTTGGACGGATGAGTGCGAGGCAGCATTCCATGAGCTAAAGCGTTACCTGAGCAATCCCCCACTCTTGAGCCCATCCAAGGAAGGAGAAGACTTGTTCCTCTGTTTAACAATGTCCACAACTGCAGTTAGCGCGGCCTTGATCAGGGAAGAGAATAAGGTACAACTTCCAGTGTATTACATCAACCAGGCCTTCCAAGGAGTTGAAGCCCGATACCCGCAGATAGAAAAGGTTACCTTCGTCTTAATAGTGGCTTCCAGAAAACTTCATCCATACTTTCAGACTAAACCGATTATGGTAATGATGGACCAGCCCATTAAAAAAGCCATGAACAAACCTGAGGCTGCTGAATGGATGGTACTGTGGGCCATTGAGCTTAGCCAGTTTGATATAGAATATTGCCCCTGAATGGCAATAAAAGCTCAAGCACTCTGAAGTATGGAGTTCAACTTAAATTCCCCATAACCAACAACGAAGCAGAGTACGAGGCCATACTGACAGGGTTAAGGATTGCCCAAGCGCTTGGAGTGAAGAATGTTTCACAAAAAAGTGATTCCCAACTCGTTATAGGGCAAGTCAAGGGAAATTTCGAAGCAAAGGAGACGAGGATGCAGAAATACCTCAAGTTGACAACCAGTTGGCAAGTAAGTTTGATCGTGTAAAGTTCACTCATGTACCACGAGACCAAAACACCAAGGCTAACGAGGTGGCAAGAAGCGCATCAACAAACACCCAGGCATAGGCAATTGATTGGAAGTTAGAGGAACAGAGTTCTCCGAGCATCAAAGAATTTTAAACCTTCCCTGTGCACTCCCGCGCAGGTTGGACAAGCCCAATCCTATCGTTCCTCAAAGATGGGAGATTACCACCAAACCCTGACGAAGCCAAGATGATCAAGAAGCATGTTGCTGCTTGCTCACTCCCAAGTGTAGGAGATCGTAGCAATATAATTCTCGGAGTACCGATGTCGAACCACAAAGAGCAGGGTAAATTCAAAGACAATATAATTTGGGTGAAGAAGAAAAATATTTTTGCTTGGTGATTGTTAACAAGAATAATAATAATAAATGATTTAAATTAATAATGTAAATACCAGGGCATCGGGGTGTTTTCCTATATCGATATGAAATTCTTTGTGATCTAAGAAAATATATATTTTATAATTGATTATTCTTATATAATTAAAAACTTATGATTCGGTTGAACTGAGACAATTCAAGAACGCATGATAACCTCGATTAATAATGTGGTTAGAAAAGTTTTCAGAAAAAACCATTCACTTTAAAACCTGATTTCTATTTGAAACTATTAGAAATTCATCTAAACAATAAGAAAAACATGATTGAACTTACTGAAAGCATGGAAGAACTAATACATCAAAAAGAAATCTAATTGAACAATCAAATATGTTATTGTCTAAAATTTTAAAGTGAATCACATTAAATATTCATACCGTATAGAAGAAACATAGCCCCTAACCTTAGCAAAGAATTTAGGCTACCATTAGAGAAAAAAAATACAAGGTTTTCTCTCCAAAATTTGTTCTGCACAGCCTCCCTTCCAAAACCTTAATGTCAAAGTGTCTAAAGAAAATAAAACTTTTTCTATTTAATTTCCGTCCAAGTTTACAGTAGTAACTTATGAGTTAATTTCGGCCTTCAAAAATTAAGAATTTCGAAAACTCAAAACTAGAAAGTTGTAGATATTTAAGTCACGGTTCCAACCCATCTAATCTTGTGTCAATTGGATTTTTAAGGAGAGAGATACGCTCAAAATACTAATCAGTACTCAAATCAGATTTTTCCTTTTCAGATTTTGCCTCTTTGATTTCTTTCCTTATTTAAAGCTTCCAATCATGGTAGACGATCCAAGCACTCTAGATGCATCTCCTTAGACATTTATGCATGGTCCTTTTGCTCCACTTTAATTCTAGTTTGGCCTTCATTCTCTCACAAATTCCTGTCAACTCATTTTTCTCACATGATTTCCTGAAAGTAGAAAATTACGCCCAATGAATTACATCTTATTCAAGAAATTTTGTAAAGATAAATAATAGGGACCAATGCAAATCATGGTTTAATTATACAAATTAAGCATAGTAATAAGTAGATAACGCTCACATAAATATATAACAAGGATACATTTTAAGGCGTTATCACACCCCCCAACTTAAATCTTGCTAGTCCCTAACAATCCATAAAGCACCCATGTCTACTAAAAGTGAAAAATTAAAACTAAAATGCAAGTCACTTTCGTAGGCTACACGACTGCCCTTCCCATGTGCAACAAGTCTTTGAACCCCTAGGTCACCCTAGTGGATGAGTTTACTCTCGTGAGGGTTTGCAGTGACTCTACCCACAAAAGTCAAAGGTTTCTTGAAAATTTCTGCAGCAAATGTTAGTTTGCTTTATCATTATATCATACAAATGAACTTTCAATTTTGAGTTAGGATACCATTCATCATATTAAAGAGTTTTCACTAGCTTCACTTTTGGAGTGTGTGTGTGCATAGCCCATCCAATCAAACCGGCTTTTCCAAACATGCATAGACCAAGAATAATCTAGATTAGAGCCTCTACTCCAAAACCTCTCTTAAGTCATCGACACTCTAAAAGAACACACATAGAAGTAATGGTTTCTCTCTTCAAATCACATGTGAACAAAAAGGAAAGAAGAAGTTTTAAGAATATCACGTGTATACAAAAACAGCCGCTAAAACAACGAAAAAAAAGATCTATTGGAAAGGATGTTGAATTCCTGGAAACATGAAGTTAATACCATTCTCATCCCTAGTTTTTATCCCAAACACATACTAGCCATGCACCTTTAGGATCAAGTAAGACTTTAAGCTCAGTGGTAGTATAATCTTATGGCTAGGTAAAGGCAAACTGCTCTCTTTGAAATATGAGGTATATGAATTAAATGCAGAAAATTTAAGCCAATCCCAACTCATAGCGATAACAACCAACTTGAATCAAAATAACCTTTACTCAACCATATAACCCTTCTAAAATACATGAAAGATGTGTAAAACACCAATGATTTATTGATCGATTATGTATGTCTCCTCTTTCTTTTTCTTTTTCTCTCTTCTTTTTTTTATTTTTTTGATCTTTCTTTTCTCTTTTCTTTTTTTTCTTTCTTCTTCTTTTTGATTTTTTTTTTTTTTGGAAGAAAAGAGAGACAATGGTGGTATCTAAACACATCAATTGCTCAAAACTTGAACCCCCAAGAGAATACCCATAAATAAAAATGTTTTGTGGTATTGTAGACGTATTTCTCATGGCTCAAATGACGGTGACAATGGTTAATGTCAAGGTAGGCTGAATATTTGTTTAGCTAGTGACAAAAGATTGATGGCCTTAGGCTCTCATCTCCTAAAATTCCACATAAACCAGCATGCCTAAGGACAAAAATAAGTAGGATCATGGTATATCTCCACATAATGTTTCCAGTAATCAACCAAAAAATATAGAGATCTTTTACAAAAATTGAAGCATATGAGAGAAATTTAAGAGTTCAAACAAAGATATACTCTCATAAAGAAAAGTAAGGCTCAAGAACTCTCTATATGGGTTGAGTTTCAGCTTATATCTAGCTTGTTCATGATCTATGCATATCCAACATCCAACCATCTGCTAACCTGGCTATTGTGCTCAAAGTTTCCAATTGTGCTCTTCATGAAAGAGTCTTAATATAGCAAATAGTATAACCAACTTAGCATTATTCATTCCATCACATGATATAAAAAATAAAGCTTATAACTCTTCTGCATTCAAATTTAGGGTTTATATATGTGTATATATATATATATATATATATATATATATATATAGAAAAGAAAGAAAGAAAAATCATGCAAGGTGCAGCAAAAAGTTTAAAGCTCTCCCCCCAACTAAACTATTGCATTGTCCTCAATGTATCAAAGCCAAAATAAATTCAAGTATAAAGGGAAGAAGTTACCTTAAGCTTTTAATTTTTTTAATTTTTTGAAATTTCATACGTACCTGCAAATGTTAGCTCACAAAAAAATAATAACAAAACAAAAAAAAAAAAAAGACAAAAACAAAAGGCAAAAAGATAAAGAATAAAATAGAATAAAAAGAAAATTAAAACAAATATGGAACAACTTCATAAGGCTCTTTTAGAGTTCACGTGGCATCCCAATAGGCAGGGATCTCCAGTGAGATAGTCTCCTCCTTTGGTGTAACTCTCCCTAAGAATGGTTTTAACTTTTGTCCATTTACTTTCAAAATCCTACCATCCCTAGGGTCCTCAACTACTACAACTCCATGGTTAAACACTTCCCTTACAATGAAAGGGTCGTCCCACTTAGGTTTTAACTTACTTGGGCCTAAATATGCATATTTAAGACCACCGGGCAGCGGCTTAAGCTCCAGCTGTGGTGCCTCTTCACTTGAATTCATGAGGTTTTTTTTTTTTTTTTTTTCATTTTCTAGTAGCTCTTTAAAGCAAGACTTCCATCCTTTATTAATTTCCATCATCTGTTGTTCTTCCAAAACCTATGAGGAATCCAACAAAGAAAAATTTTTAGGTACATGAATATCACATTCTAAATCATAAGAACCAATAGAAATATTAAGAAGAGTTTCAAGAGGATCAGAAAAAACAATTCTTATTAAACTCTTCTTGAACCACCGCCCCAATGAGGTTCACATAAGCACAGTCATCATTCTCATGTGGTTGTTTAGCCACATGAAATATGTTTAGCTCCAAAGTCATGGAACCAAAAGTGAGTTGCATCCTTCCATTCCTACAATTAATTAAAGCATTAGTTGTGGCAAGAAAAGGTCTAGCCAAAATAATAGGGGTACGAACATTAGGATGTAAAACAGGTTGGTAATATAGAACAATAAAATCTACAAGATAAAAAAATTGTTCAATTTTCACCAACACATCCTCAACAATCCCTCTCGGCTCCCTTACAGAGCGATCAGCCAACTGTAAAGTTACTGAAGTAGGTTTTAACTCACCAAGTCCAAGTTTTTGATATACACTGAAAGGGATCAAATTAACACTAACCCCAAGATCTAGCAATGCATGCTACATGATGTAATCTCCAATAGTACAAGAGATTGTAGGACAACCTGGATCCTTATACTTTGGTGGGGTCTTATGTTGGATAACTGCACTTACCTGTTCAATTAGGAATGCAGTCTTCTTCACATGATCCTTTCTCTTGATAGTGCATAGGTCCTTAATTACCTTGGCATATGCAGGCACTTGCTTGATAACATGCAATAATGGTAAATTTATCTTAACTTGATGCAAATGCTCTAATATCTCAGATGCAGTGTCCAATTTCTTAGGTAATTTTAAGGCTTGTGAAAATGGTGGAGGGATTGGGCATTTTTCAATTTCATCAAACCCAAATGACTCAGTTTCATCCTTTTTTTTTTCAACTGGGGTCTCCTTAGATTTCTTAGTTACTAAAGGAGAACTTTTATTAATCTCTTTACCACTCCTTAAAATGGTCACAACTTTTACTTCCTCATGTTTATCCTTAGAGCCAATTTTTAGATTTTGATTGATGGGATTGGGTTAAGTTTGGGAAGGAAGCTTCCCTCTCTCTATCCCACTCAATTAGTTATATGACTCTTGGTCTCTCTTACCTCTTCATCTAGTCTAGTGAGCATGGATTCAAACTTTTGATTTTGCTCACTTTGCCTTTGAATGAAAGTATTAAGTGCATCCTCCAAGGAAGGTCTAGATGATGATGATGCATGTGGTAAATTAAAATTCCTTGGAGCAGGAGGATTCAACACATTGTCACTCTTATAACTCAAATACGGATGGTTTCGCATATTTGAGTTATAATTGTTAGAATATGAAGAATTATTTGGCCAATATGAATTAAATGCATGTACTTGTTCTTCTGGCACATTTAAGAATGATGAAAGTGATGCACATTCATTTGTAGCATGGTTTATCTCATGACAGATTTTACACACCTCCATTGGGTCCGCTCTGAAGGTAGCACTAACACTCTTACTTCCTTTCATTTTGAGTGCCTCAATTTCTTTAGTTAACATGCTGATTTTTGCACTCATGTTATCATCTTCCCTCAACTTGAAAACACTTCCACTAGAAGTGGTAGTGTTAGTTCTTGTCCTATCAGTGGAGTCTATTGAATTAGGTCCAGTCCATGTGTTAGAGTTTTCAGCTATCTTATCAAGATAATCCATTGCATCTTCGGGTTCTTTTTGTAAAAAGTACCCTCCCCATGAGAGTTGAACAAACTGTCGGTCCCTAGGTGTAAGTCCTTCATAAAAATAGCTAACCAACTTCCAATCTTCATACCCATGAGTTGGGCAGAAATTGAAAAGATCTTTGTACCTTTCCTAAGCTTGGTATAAGGTCTCATTTTCTCCTTGGACAAAACTAGCTATCCTTCTTTTCACTTGTTGGACTTTGTGGGGGAGGAAAATGTTTCTTAAAAAATTCTTGGGCCATTTTCCCCCAACTACCTATAGACCTAGGTTTCAAGGTGCAAAGGCAACTTCTTGCCTTATCCTTAAGTGAAAAAGGAAAGAAACGTAACTTAGCAGTCTCAATAACATTTTGTGCATAGAAACTACTAATTACCTCTTCAAAAGCTCTAACATGAACATAAGGATTTTCATTTTCTTGTCCCCTAAAGTCAGGAAGTATTGCTAATAAACCTTGTTTCAGTTCTACATGTGGTGCATTAGGTGGAAACATGATGCATGAAGGAACAGAATTTTGTGTGGGATGCAACAATTCATACATAGTTCTTCTATTCTCCTCATGATTATTACATGTTTCATCACCCATGATTGATGAAGAAGGTGAAGGTGATGGTGTGTCAAAAAGATTACCAAAGTAATTTTCAAAAATTTCTAATCTGCCTCTCTTGTTTCTAACCCAAATGCTCATGCAACAATGAATGCACAATCAAATAAAATAAATTAAAAAAAAACAAAAAAATAAAAACAAAATAAGGGGAAAAAATGGAACAAAGTTACTAATAGAAGAATTTCCACCAGCTGTGCTTTGCTCCCAAAAAAAAAAAAATTGCCTTTAAACACGCAGCAGCTCCTCGGCAACGGCGCCAAAATTGCTTGCTTACTCTCAAGTACAGGAGACCGTAGCAATATAATTCTCGGAGTATCGAGGTTGAACCACAAGGAGCAGAGTAAATTCAAAGACAATATAATTTGGGTGAAGAAGAAAAATATTTTTGCTTGGTGATTGTTAACAAGAATAATAATAAAAATTGATTTAAATCAATAATGTAAATACTAGGGCATCAGGGTGTTTCCCTTTATCGATATCAAATTCTTTGTGATCTAAGAAAATATATATTTCATAATTGATTGTTCAAATACAATTAAAAAATTATGATTCGGTTGAACTGAGACAATTCAAGAACGCATGATAACCTCGATTAATAATGCGGTTAGAAAAGTTTTCAGAAAAATCTGTTCACTTTAAAACCTGATTTCTATTTGAAACTATTAAAAATTCATCTAAACAATAAGAAAAACATGGTTGAACTTATTGAAAGCATGGAAGAACTAATACATCAAAAAGAAATCTAATTGAACAATCAAATATGTTATTGTCTAAAATCTTAAAGTGAATCATATTAAATATTCATACCATATAGAAGAAACATAGCCCCTAGCTCTAGCAAAGAGTTTAGGCTGCCATTAGAGAAAAAAAAATACAAGGTTTTCTCTCCAAAATTCGTTCTACACAGCCTCCCTTCCAAAACCCTAAAATCAAAGTGTCTAAAGAAAATAAAACTTTTTCTATTTAATTTCCGTCCAAGTTTACAGCAGTAACTTGTGAGTTAATTTCGGCCTTCAAAAATTGAGAATTTCGAAAAACTCAAAACTGGAAATTTGTAGATATTTAAGTCACGGTTCCAACCCATCTTACCTTGTGTCAATTGGATTTTTGAGGAGAGAGATACACCCAAAATACTGATCAGTGCTCAAATCAGATTTTTCCTTTTCAGATTCTGCCTCTTTGATTTCTTTCCTTATTTAATGCTTCCAATCATGGTAGACGATCCAAGCACTCCAAATGCACCTCCGTAGACATTTAAGCATGGTCCTTTAGCTCCAATTTAATTTAGTTTGGCTTCCATTCTCTCATAAATTCCTGTAAACTCATCTTTCTCACATGATTTCCTGAAAGTAGAAAATTACACACAATGAATGACATCTTATTTAAGAAATTTTTTAAAGATAAATAATAGAGACCAATGCAAATCATGGGTTAATTATACAAATTAAGCATAGTAATAAAGAGATAATGCCCACATAAATATATAACAAGTATACATTTTAAGGCGTTATCGGTTGCCAGGTTCACGGTGTTAAATGACGAGCTCTACAAACGAGGCTTCTCACAGCCTTACTTAAGGTGTATCGAAGAAGAAGAAGCTAGGTACGTTCTAGAAGAAGTCCATGGGGGTGTTTGTGGAGACCACATGGGGGCAAAATCCCTCGTTAGGAAGTTCATGAGGTCAGGATACTTCTGGCCTATGATGCAGCAAGACGTAGTAGACTTTGTCAAAAAGTGTGATAGTTGCCAAAGATATGGGAACGTCCAGTGAGTCCCAAGAGAGAAAATGATGGCCATCACCTCGCCCTGGCCGTTCGCACAGTGAGGAATTGACATCATGGGGCTTCTGCCACGAGGAAAGAAGCAAGTGAAGTTCTTACTCTTCGCCATTGACTACTTTACAAAATAGGTAAAGGTAGAAGCACTAGCAACGATCACGGAAGCAAAGGTACGGAGTTTTGTATGGAAAAATATTGTATGCAGGTTTGGGATCCCTCAGACGATTATCTCAGATAATGGTTGTCAGTTCGACAGTCAAGGATTTAGATTGTTCTGCTCAATCCTAGTCATCAAGAACAAGTATTCATCTCCAGGACACCCTCAAGCCAATAGATAGACGGAAGTGACGAATCGAACATTGCAGAAGATCATCAAAGCCTGATTAGTGGGGGCAAAGGGAGCATGACTCAAGGAGTTATCGAGCGTTTTGTGGGCCTACAGAACCACCGCAAAAACCCCAACAAGAGAAACACCCTTCAACCTGACGTATGGCATCGAAGTAGTTATTCCGGTCGAAATAGGGCTTACCAGCCTTAGGAAGGAGTTCTTTGACGAACGAAACAATGACGACGAGTTGAAGCTAAACCTGGACTTCTTGGATGAGGTTATAGATCGAGCTTCCCAAAGAATGGCCAAGTATCAGCGGAAGATGACGGAGTACTACAATCAGAGAGTAAAGCTCAAAAGGCCATATTGGAGACCTCGTCCTACAAAAGGTGACGCCTGCAATGAAAGATCCAGCATAAGGCAAGTTAGGGCCGACATGGGAAGGACCCTATAAGGTCATACATTATTCTCGGCGAGGAAGCTATCACCTGGAGGATTTGGACGGGAACAAGTTACCTCGTCCTTGGAACATTGAGCATCCAAAAAAGTATTACAAATAGGTACTACACCCCAGTTGTAAGCAGTCAACATTACCTTGTAGCATCGCCCTATACCTTTTAATGCAAATCTAATAAACTTATTATTCAGCGAATCAATGTATTCTAACTATTTTTTTCTTCTGATCAAACTAAAACCACCATCTGGATGTAACAACTCCAACCGAGTTAAAATGATAAGATTCCTCTAAAGGATGTAAATCATTTTAAAAGAGATGATAAGATTCCTAAAATAGATGTACATCGTCCACATAAAAAAAAGACGATAAGATTCCTCAAATGGATGTAGATCGTCCACACCTAAGTGACGATAAGATTCCTTAAACAAATGTACATCGTCCACCCCTAAGAGACGATAGAGTTCCTTAAATGGATGTACGTCATCCACGCCTAAGAGACGGTAAGATTCCTTATATGGACGAAAAACAGTTTCCAACAAAAATATTCCTAAGTCCCATGAAGGAAAAAAAGCAGTTTCCAACAAAAATACAAAAATATTCCTAAGTCCAAAGAAGGATGAAAAGTGATTTCCAACAAAAATATTTCTAAGTCCCAAAGAGCAAATCTCAACAAAGATGTGCCTAAGTTCTAAGGGGGACGAAGAACATGCTCCAGAAATTTCTCTAAAGTTCCAAGAAGGACAAAGAACGTACCCCAGCAATGAAAAGCAAGACAAGAAATATAAACCATTCACAAATCATATGAAGGAAATAAACACACATACATAGAGAGAAAAGTTAAGAATTGTTCAATAACCCCAAAAGGGGCAGGGCATCCAAAAGATTGTTCAACAGCCCCAAAACATGCGAGGCAAGTAAAAAAAGAATAATAATAAAGAAAGCTAAGTTGGAGGGGCGTCATCCTAGTTTTTAGGTGCTGCGAGGTCCTCAGCAGCAGCAGCCTAAGCAGCTTGCGCCACCTCGTCTGCTTCGATCTCTTTGTCCACGGATTCGAAGTCCAAATCTTCTAGATCTGTCCTAGGACCGTGCTTCACAAGATATCTCCTCAACAATTCAAAACCCTTAAAATACTAGCCAAAAAGAACTACATTATACTCGTCCATGAGTTGGAAAGCGTGGACGGCCTTGGCAACAGCATTCTTCATCTTCTGGTTAGTAGCGGGGATTTACTTGTTCTTCTGCTTCACCAAAAATTTCTTGGCTTTCAGTTGCTCCGTTAAGGCCTGGATCTTGTCCTTGGATGTATTATTGGCATCCATAGCTTCTATCAGATCCCTCCTAAGGTAAGAAGCTTCTGCCTCCAACGCCTCTGCCTTGGAAGTGGCCACCACGACTTTCTCCTCACTTAGCAGGTATTGAGAGGTAATGTGCATTGTCTCCCCCAATACCTGGCAAAGAGTCAAGATCAACTAAGGACAGGAGGAAGAAGAAATAAAATAGAGAGGAACAACGAACTACCTGAACGAGCTTATGCATATGATAGTTCACCATCTTGTGAGAAGGCACAGCGTAAATTTCCTTCAAATCTTCGGGCATCACGACCTCATTAGCCCCAGCCACGGCCATCCCAGCGTCCGTCTAGATATTGGCTCCTATTTTCTCTTTCCCCTTATTACCGGTCTTACGTCTCTTAGTACGAGTAGGGATCTCCTAAATAGAAACGTCTGGGGAAGCACCACGCCCTTCGTCCAGAGTAAGAGTGGATGATCCCTTCTCCGTCACTTCCTTTTCCTTTTCTTTCTCTACGACCCTCAACCGTCATGTACCCAGACTAGAGAGGGGCTCATTCTTCTTCGCTTGAATTTTGTTATACAACTCTTGGTTAAACTTGGTTGTCATTTCTGTGGAAAATAAAAACGAAGTTAAAAATCAGAAACAATCGGTGCAAGAAGAAAAGGACGATCTATCTTTAGTATCAGGATGACTCGCGCTTCCTTTCTTCCCTATCAATAGCACTGAGGACATAGAGAGAAGGCTCCGACCCCAAAAAATGACGAGCTAAAGTTCGTGGATCTACCAGGTCATCAAAGTCCTCAATAGTGCCTGTGCACTTAGTAGCCTCTCGGACACGCTCCTCGAACCCGCTTTCAAGCTCGAGACGCTCTTTCATTGCAAAGCAAAAGAATACCCAAGGTCAGGATGGATGGTTAGTACAAATAGAAAAGGAAGAAGAAAAACAACTCATGGAAGGCGAATACACCAAGCAGAGGGGTCTCCCACTGACGCAGCAACCTAGGGATGTCCTCCTAAAAGTCGTCAGAGAGGGTCTCCCAACCATCACCCGACACGAAAAAATATCTAGATTTCTAATAACGGAAGGACGACGAGAGGTTGACAACAAGGCAAGACTTCCTATCCCAGGGCACGAATTCATAATATCCAAACTCCTTGGACTCTTTTAAGCAGTATAGATGGACGAACTCATTAAGCATGATCATGTCCCCGTTTGCTATGGTCGTCCAAATCACCATGCAACTTATGACGATTCTCCAAGAATTTGGCATAAGTTTCCCCGGAGCTATGTTTATATGGTGGAGAAGTTCAATTATAAATGGATGGACTGGAAATCTGAGGCTGCACAAGAACGCAGACTTGTAAAAGCAAACCTCACCATGAGCGAAAGCACAAGCCTTTTCGTCTTTCCCAGGGAGACGAATCCTGGTCTCTTCAGGGAATTGGAACCTATCCCTGAACCTATTAAGAGTATCTATTTTCAAAGAGCATTTTTCCATAAGGGTGTGAAAGGGTCGAGGAATAGCAGAAGGGTGAGAGGACGACGGTACAGAAGATGGCATGGAGGTGGCTGTATTTGTCTCAACCCCACCCATGCCAGCGCTAGACGACGAGTTGGTCTCCAAGCCACTCGACCTAACCCTAGATCCCATATTTTCCCTCCTTAAAGCCCCGCGCACTGACCTAAACCAAGCTAAAGATTGACACAACAATGGGTATAAACTACCCAATGCCAAACCCAAACCACAATCACCTAGAACAAAATCCCTAATCGGTAGGTGTTGGCCACTAGAACAGTCTGAAAGTGTACCTAATTGGTCACTAAGCTCTATTAGCGCCCCTAAACGCACAAAAAAGAAGGTGATGGAGGGAGAAGTGCGCCTAATTTCAGAATAATCAACCATTAAGAAAAACAAATGCAGCTCTAAAAAGGAAATAAGAGTACAAAGAAAGGAAAATAGCAAAACTCCAAAAGGAAAAAGAGCGCAAGTAAAGGGCGTACCTGAAAAAGGATGAAATTGAGAAGGTGAAGAGCAAAACGTGCAAAGGAGAAAGGAGCAGTGGTTAAAAAAAAAAAAAAAAAAAAAACACACACACACAAAAAAACACAAAAATACAAAAAAAAAAATGTAGAAAAAATGAAAAGGGAAGGGAAGGGTAAGAATTAAAAAGGTTTGCCTCGAAACGCGTAGGAAAATTGAAAGGTCTCACCGGAAACTAGAGCCTCCAACCGGTCAGAGTACGACATATGGCCACGATGTGTGCCACGCAGCCACAAAGAAATTAATGTTGGGGGAGGGGGGGGGGGGGGGGCTGGAACCCTAAGCGCCATAACCGCAAAAAAAAAAAAAAAAAAAAAAAAAAAAAAAAAAAGCTCTCCATATTCCTGTGATCGTCCTAAAGATGGACGACCACGGAATAGGGGGGGCAGCTAATAGTCCCGATTATAGATATTCCTCCAAAGAACAGAGGTGGACAAATATAATACCAACCTTCGTCCATGTCACGGTATCCGCCAGACAAGGATGAGGCCGTCCACCCACAATCAGTGAAGAGACGTTATATGAAAATAATAACCTTCCACATCATTGAAAAGGGATTTAATCATTAACACCCCACAGGGGCGTTACAGATTCTACAATGAAGTCACCATTAAAGCACCACCAATGGCTAGATGGAAGAAACAAACACGTATAAATACCTGCACCCTTGGACTAGCAAAGGTACGACATTCTATTACAGAAACTCTGATTTTCGAGTATCAGATCGTTCTTTCTCTAGCAGCTATCTGACTTAATCGTCGAACACTTTGTGGCAGGCACCACACCAGTGTCCCTTTTTGGTCATTTGCTCTTAGAGGGTTTCAAGAACGATCTTGGTCAGCAATTCTACTGGATGATCCTCTTGACTGACAATCTTGGCATCATCACCATCAACTGATCTCACTCAAAATCCTCAACCTATGCAATTTTACTATTTGAGTTTCGAAGTTGCTAGTCTTGTCCGTTTAGGAAAATAGTGATTTTTGGTAACTTAATTTATATAGCGTTTAATAAAAGATATATATAGTTTTTGATAACTTTTATGTTAAATGTGGCAAAAAGTTTAAGACTAACTTATTTATAAAAATAAAAATAAATAAATAAAAAAACACTAAAAGTTTGATTATTTGTATAAAAAAAAAGCTAAAAAAGAAAAGAAAAAAGCTTTGCTTTTTTGCCAAACACATTCAATCGTATTAATCTGGACGGTGTTACATATCTTGATATCATCTTATATTATCCAAGTGGATTAATTATGAAATGGAACTGCCAATGAAAATGAATAAACTCAATCTGTTCTTATGACCACTATCCACCAGTCGTTTAAAAAAAAATAGTGACTAGATTGGAACACTCTCCTCATTCATGTGACATGTACTACTCATTCAGCAAGAGACTACCAAACTTCTCGAGTACACTTTGTTGTGTTTATTTTAATTAAAAAAAATGACATAGGCTAGATTTGAACTCAAGTTGCTTGTTCAATAATTTTTTTTTTTTTTTTTTTACCAATAAACTCTAATTTTTACAATATTGAGCCAAAAGACTCCCATTCTTGCACAAACCACATATTTTCATGCTTAATTGCTTATGAAAAAGAGTGTGTCTGGAATTGTGTTGTCATGCTAGCTACACTATTACGTATTCTGTATTCACTTTTGGTAATGTCTTTCTTCATTATTTCCACGTTTTCCTTCCAACTTTTGTGAATGCTTATTCATGCTCCAGACGTAATCAAAATCAAGGTATTATTATTAGTAATCAATAGTTGCACAAAAAAAGTAACATAATATATATATATATATATATATATATTTTTTTTCCTTTTTAAATCTAAATTTGAAATTTGGTAATTATGATTGTATATGTATTTGGCTCTAGGCTATTCATTTATAAAATCCATTCAAGATAACATTTTTACTAGAAAAGGAGAATCCTGGCCGGCCTTAATGGTTTCCAAAAGATTCTCTGCAATACACCATGTACCTCTCTGGCTAGACTAGAAAGAAATAGAGTACAAAACATTTTGAGTGAGGAAGAATTTTGGGCTCTTAAGCCAGAACGGAATAATAGATAAGTTTAGGAGATCGTAAAACCAATTTCTTTCAGGGTTTCACTTTCACCCCTCCACCCTTAGTAGAAGACAACCCAGGAAGACTTAGTGTTTAAACACTGTCATTTTTGGTGTAAATGTGTGGTTGTAATAGGTGATAACATCATAATTTGGTTCACCCTCACATATGCAAATAAAAGTGCCTACTTGGTGGATGGTGAATATTTGGATACCATTAAAATTCTTGTGAATAAAATCATACCGTACTTAGTGATTTGATCCACCCCTTCAGGCGAGTTTCATCCCCAATGAAAGGCCAGTGACAACATTGATCATGTCGGTTCAAGAAATAATCCATTCCATGACTACTTCGAAAAGTAAGCTTAGTAGCATGGCCATCAAAATCAGCCTTAAAAATATTTGTGATAGACTCTAGATAGAGTTTCATCAAAGAAAAATTGATATTTCTCAAATTTTCCCTTGATTGGATTGAAATCACTAGATCACTATATTTTGAAAGGTATATTTTTAACCCTAGCATTGTTCTATTGTCACATATAAGCAAGACTAGTTTATGGAATTTCCAAGGCTGACACAAAATAAAGTCATCCGATGTAGGGCTGACTAAAAATAAATTTCCAGCCAACCTACCGAGACCCTGCTGAATTTGGAGTCTCCCTCTCACAAAATGATCAAAGACTTGGACTATATATGAAATTTCCAACGAAGAATTCTTCTTCTTTTTTAATTATTTATTTTTAAAGAAAAAAAAATCTTTCATTTTAGTTCAAGAACAAATATCCCATCAACTGATCTCATTCAAAATCATCAACCTATGCAATTTTACTATCTGAGTTTCGAAATTGCTGGGCTTGTCCGTTTAGGAAAATAGTGATTTTCGGTAACTTAATTTATATAGCATTTAATAATATATATATATATAGTTTTTGATAACTTTTATGTTAAATGTGACAAGAAGTTTAAAACTAACTCATTTATTAAAAAAAATAAACTAAAAGTTTGATTATTTGTATAAAAAAAAGCTAAAAAAGAAAAGAAAAAAGCTTTGCTTTTTTGCCAAACACATTCAATCGTATTAATCTGGACGGTGTTACATATCTTGATAACTTCTTATATTATCCAAGTGGATAATTATGAAATGGAACTGCCAATGAAAATGGAATAAACTCAATCTGTTCTTATGACCACTATCCACCAGTCGTTTAAAAAAAAAAATAGTGACCAGATTGGAATACTCTCTCATCATTCATGTGACATGTACTACTCATTCAGCAAGTGACTACCAAACTTCTCGAGTACACTTTGTTGTGTTTATTTTAATTTAAAAAAAAAAATGGCATAGGCTAGATTTGAACTCAAGTTGCTTGTTCGATAATTTTTTTTTTTTTTTACCAATTGTGTTAATTGAAATTCTTGATACTAATAAAAATCTAACGGCTTAATGTTATTATCCTGTCTTTATGCAGAAGAAATCTGAGTTTAAAATTTTGAATCATCTGTTGTACTTTTTATTAGAAAAGAAAACTTCATACTAGTTAATTTTAGAGGCTTTTCTATTAATTTAAAATTATTATCCTAGGAGTATTGAACCTACTGAATACAAGAATAATAAGAAGCCACAATAATTTTATTTTAAAAATGATAATGCCATGCACGCAGGCATATGAATTGTGATAGCTCTAGAAACGTGTCAAGAACAACTTTAAACGTAGACGTTGGTTCTAGAATTTCCTTGACTTTATTCTTGCAACTTGTCAGGCAATCGGCCGGTGGGTCTCTTCAATTCCTGGTCTTCACCCTGGGCTTCAATTCCTGGTCCCTATACTGGTTGGTGAGTAGTGACCCACACGCTTGCTTACGTCTCCTGATTTTGAAATGGGACATGTGATTCAAATTAAAATAAACCGTGATTTCACAACAGGGCCCCATGCATGTTTTTGCTGCTTCTACTCTTGTAGATTGACTTGTACAAGCTATTCCACACGGAAATGCATGCATGCCTATTGCTAAAGTCCAAGTTGATAGCTATCTTAATTAATTATTTTATCTAATTTTTAAAAATAAAAATTATTAATTTATTAATATTTTTATTATACTTCTACTTTATTTTCAAAACTATTTAAAAAGAAAATTAACTAATATTTTTTTAAAAATCAATTTGATTGGGGCACCTTTTTAGTTTGCTCATTAAGAATAACTCTATTTAAAAAAAGTTGATAAATTTATTTAAGAGTAGTTTTGTAAACTTATACATTTTTAAGATCTATTTGGATTTTTAATGTAACTCTACAGTAGTGCTCTAATTTATTTATCATAATTAGCCGATTATTTTCTTAATATAATATGCTATAATTGGCAAATAACAAAAGTGAAGTGATGCAAATGGTGGATCTACAAATGTTGTATCCATGCTTTCGAATATATATTATTGTATGGGTCACGTTAACGGGTGCTTTTAGGGTAATTGATAATAAACAATTTAAAGAAAGTTTTGACATCATTCTCATGGGAAATATGAAAAGTCATCAAAATAATTAATTGCTTACTTTTTTTTCATAAAATTTTCTAAAAATATTTCATAAATCAATACTCTTAAAACATCTGTTAACTTTTCCCTTATTGTATATCATTATAGTGTATCCTAGAACACTCAAGTAGGGTCTCTTGGCAACCCTTTAGTGTCAGCAAATAGAAAAGAAATGCATTTACTATATTAAAAATTTAGCTATAAAATTGATTATAACCTAACGCTACAACCTTACTTAATATCATTAACATTATTACATATTTCGAAAATCTAATAGTTGGATTGTATGTTCATTGTGCTCTTAATACATATGTCAAATTTTGTGTTAATCAGATATTATTAATTTATTATATGATTTATAAGATTATATTTTATACATAATTTTAAACTACAAAAACTTGCAATTTAAAAAAATTAATTGATGACATAGTTATTGATATTTAATTTTCTATAAATTTTGCAAGCATGAAAGATATAAGAAGAAAATGCAATTCAATGGTAAATTTGTCGAAATTCACCTTTAATAAAAAGATATTAAGTAAGGTTGTATTTTTATGTTACAACCAATTTTGTAGCTAAATTTTGTCATTTACTATATGAAAAAACATGAATTTTGAATCTTTTAATGTATCTTTTAATTGTTTAAGTTTGTTGGATCATGGTAGTCAAGGAGACGGGTACGAAAACTAAATTGATGCATTTTATATATATTTAAATACGATTTAAAAAAAATATTAAATATTACTTAATTCCTGTTATTTTGTTTTAGATGCAAAATTACTAATTAATTACATATATATTATTTAAGAAAGCTTAAAGAAATAAAAAATTTGATAAACCTTTCACACCAGTTGATGTGGCAGCTTGATAATGGTAAGTAAAAAGGTAATGTTAGTAGTAAACTTGAATGAGAATTAGTAAAAATTTGTCAACTTAACTGTTATAAAAAATGTTTTGAAATTTTTTGTGTATTGTTTTTTTTTTATAAGTGCTACATTCACAGTATTTTCATAACAAATTCTAGGTGTTAAGTTGTTACAAGTTCTAATTTGAACTTATCTTTGAAATTAATTTTTTACCTACCAATAACAATCTAACACTTAAGATCTGTAGTGAAAAATGTAGTTAGAATTTCTCTTCTTCTTCTTTTTTTTTTTTTTTTTCTTTTTTTCTTCATTTAATATAAAATATTATTTTATTTATTGACTAATGTTTGAGTTTAATTAATACTATTACAGTGAAAAAAATAATTCTATTGATTAAAATGTTGGAGCCATTTTTTATTTGCGGCCTTGGGCAACCTACTCTTTCGTCTATAGCATAGAGCCTGCCCTTTGGTATAAGTTGAAACCATGACCCTAATTTGTTCAATTAGGTCAAATGCAAAAGGTTTTATTTTTATTTTTTTTATTTTATAAACATTCTGTTGATCCAAAGCCAAGTATATATATATATATATATATATATATATATATATATATATATCCCAACAAGAGATTTAAAAATCTGAATTTCAAATCCTTCAACATATAAAATAAACCCAAATCTAAGCATAGAATTTTAAAACAAATAATTTTAGAATCAAGCCATGTCAAATCCATTAATTTAAAAATCAAAATCAAAATCAAAATCAAAATCAAAATCAAAATCAAAATCTTGTCATCCAACTACACGCAACCTAACATGACCTTTCCTTAACAAACATGCTGCGAAAGGAATTTAATGGAGAGACTCTAATTACATGATTTGGACTTTTTCTTTGGTCGTTGCAGCTAGCTCACTTTTGCCGAGCATTAATTTTATCTTGTCGTCTACCCCTAAGGGATGAAGTCTGAAGATAAGGTTTGGTAAAGATAGATCTAAGGTGATTTTTTATGTCTGCCCAGCGCCCCAACCCATTCGATCCAAGCTACTGTTTTGTCCTGAACTGTCTCATTTGCGGTAGCTTTATGCTTTCATACCATTTCTTCATTTACGCGTACGCACTTAAAAAAAAATATTAATTGCATCAACGAAAGGCACTTGCGTATTCAGGACGGAAAAAGGATTTGAACTTGGAGGCGAGCATAACCCAAAAAGAATTTCACAAGTGTTAGTTTTAGCCGACCAAAAAATGCATACACATCATAATATATATCATATTTGTGGATGTATTCTAATATTAATTTTTAAGAGTTTATTCTATGTAACGATTTAAATTATTTTTTGACTTGCAAAGTCAAGAATCTTTACCCTATATAAAAATTATTATTTTCTTATTTTCTTTTCGATATTTATTTATTTAGTTTAAAATTTTAAACATTTTAAAAAATAACCCACAAGCCACAACAACATTGTTATTAATAATTTATTAACACAATAAAGTTACAACAAAATTAATGGATATAAGGTAGTATACTACTACATTCATTTCAAGATAACTTTATGTATATAAGGTAGTACATACCATATGATCAGACCAAAAAAGAAAATGAGAAACAATTAAGTGCACATGGCTTTATATTGACCACAAGAACCACAATGAGTTGTAGCCATCTTTGCCACAATACCCAAGGTGCCTTTGTCAATCATCATTTTGCAAAATAGAGAGAAGGCATACACTAAAGTCTGAAGGTTGTGGAGTTAGAAAAAAAAAATAGAAGAAGAAGAAAGCAGCAGAGATGCAGCCGGCCAGAGAAGAAGATGCTGATGGTGGTGCAGCACTAAAGGATTGTTTTGCTATGGATTTGTCATTTGTACTTAACTTGTTGGTATTTTTTTTTTTTTTTCTATACTGGATTTGACAGGTTTGTGATTGGCTAAAGTTTATTTTAATTATCCAAGTTTATGAATTGTTTTGTTGGTTTGTCTAATGGATTTTCTTGATATTTTTGGGGCAATGCAGCAAAGGGATGGTTTGATTAAAAAAATTTGGGAAATTTCATGGGTCAATTTGTAAAAATATTTGGGGAGGGGGGCAAGTATATACAATTTAGGGTCAAAAGTTAGAATTTTTGTATAGTATATGCATACTACTTGTTAATTTTTCAAAATTTGAGGGGAACCATGGCTCCCCCCTAGCCCAAGTGTAGTTTTGTCCCTGTGCGTATTCCTCACCAACGTCCAAGCTGGTTGGTGAGTCAATTGAGTTAGTTCTGGAAGCTACATTACATGTCAAAAATAAAAATATTAACAAAATAACACTTGAAATCTTGATTATTTAATATTTGATCATACAATGAAATTCTTATTTCTTGAAGTTTTAAGGGCATTTGGTATCCAAAAGGTTAAATTTTATTGGTAAATAATGAAATTATTATTGTCATTATACAAATTAAGATAAAATTACGTGATTTCGTACCAGGCAAAGCGTAGAGGAAAACAAATCTTTCAGCCAAATTAAAAGAGAATATATATATATATATATATATATATAAATTATATATTTCTTCTATAATTGTGCTTATGTAACGTGAGGTTGAATCTTTGAAAGCATTTGTACTCAAAGGACTTTATCAATCAAATGGAGTTCAATTCAATTGCGTAAACAAATAAACTACATTGTTTAAATTATCTAGCCAGCATAATTTTAGTGGCTCAACATGCATGCTCAAGCAAGTACTTAATCACATCAATGTCTTTGTCATATTTCTACAATGTAAAATTCAAATATGAAATATTTGTACTCTTTTTCCCCCACCAGCCCACCCCACGATGCCATTCTTTTCTTATTTTTGTCAAGACGATAGATAGCACCGAAAAAGCAACAAACATTTCCATCAACCGACTCTTCAATTCACACAAGGTCATATGTATTGACCATTGACAAAGGTGTCGATGAGAAAAACACCTACTCGGACAAATTTGTTTGTTTTCTTTTCTCTATTTCATTTTTTAATATATGTTTTTCTAGATTAAAATAGATAAAGTATGAATCCTATAGAAATTACAAGGCAGTATCACTTTCTTGATTTTTTTTTAATCTATATTTTAATGTTGAGCAAGACTTAGGTATAATACTTAGTGATGATGTCATGAATCTCCTCAGTAAGTTACAGGGCCTTCACGCACTCAGGTGAACCTGCACAAATCAAAAGAACCTCAAAAGGGGGGTACCGGCAGCTTATGTGGTGCCGTCGGCTTGTGGAGGCTGTCGGCTCCCTTCAGATTATCCCTATCACTTAGATATTTTTTCTTTGGTTCCCTATTTAAAATTCTGCCATGTCGATTTTTTCTCATGAGATGAAAGTATATTTTTTAATTAAATAGCCACATGACTAAACTTAAAAGAAAAAGTTTTTTGTCATTTGATATTAGGCTAGATGTCTGTATACATTATAAACTTATTTAGATACAATTCTCAATTTCTCATGCCCTAAAGAATTGGGTGGGGGACTACGCCCTCCTCATTCAAATACTCCATTTGTTCCAATTTGTTTGTCCTGTTTGAAAAGTTAAACTTTTTAAGGGAATATTATTTATTATTTTGTCTGCCTTATAAAAATGAATAAATTTACAAAACTATTCTTAAATAAATTTATCAGCTTTTTTTTTTAACAAAATTATTCTCAACGAGAAAACTAAAAAAGTGCCCAAATTCAATTGATTTTTTAAATATTTGTTAGTTTTTTTTTTAAATAATTTTAAAAATAAAGTAAAAGTCCCGTAGAAATGTTAGTAAATTAATTAATTTTATTTTTAAAAACCGGACAAGATGGAGAGAATATTTTCTTCTATCCGGCCATTTGACAGAAGGACACGTTAGTCGTTCTGGTAAGAAAGGACACGTTAGTTATTCTGGTTAGCTCCAAAAATTCTGGTTAGCTCCAAGGGTATTTACGTAAACACAACCAGTGCTTATAAAATGGGAAACACCACCCTATTCCTAAAGAAAACTGCATTAACGAAAGGAGATACAGATCAGCTTTGTCTCACAATTCGTATTTCTAGTTTTCAAATCATCCCCCTCTCTTCTCAGTTCTCAACAAAAGTAAACAAACAAATACTCTCTCTTTCTCTCTCTCGCGGGTTTTAGCACAGCTATCTCTTTCTCTCTGTTCAGGTTCGATCTCTATCTATCTGGTTTTCTTTCATCTGATTCTTGGGTTATTAGATTCAGTTTGTTTTTCTTTGAATCTGCTATAATATATATATATATATATATATATGTATGTTTTAACGTTAGTATTGTTGTTGCAGATCTGTAAAGTATCTATGAAAACCTTTGTTTTGAGTTTCTGAAACTATAGTTTTGGTCTCTTATGTTAGCTGGGATTTTAGTGTTTTCCTTATTATGGTAGATAAGTATATTGGGAATTTGGGATGAACTTGGGTTTTTCGGTATCTTAATTTAGAGGATTAAATCTTAGTTAATCAGTGACTTATAATTATGTTAGATTGTTTTGTTTTGGGTTGTGTTTGTACACGATGATTTGTTTTTTATTTTTATATCTTGCTTCAAATCTTATAAATTGTGAACATAACATAAGTTTGTACTTTAAATCGATTAAGATATTATGATTTGCTACTATGAGATATTATCTGATATATTGATTTATGGGTCTCTGAGTTTTAAGGAAAATATGTTTTGATAATTCATCAAAGGTTTGCTCTAGGATAAAGCTTAATTATGAGAACTTACAATTAATTAATTAATTAAATTCCCTAATATGATTAGTGATAGCAATAAATAAGTAAAGTTGACTGAGGAAGATGGGCCATAGCTAACTCAAGAGAGATAAGGCGTGACTTTTTAAGGATGCACGCATGTTGGGGATCAACGTATAAAATCGAATCAATTTTTCTTCCTTATTCGGACCGACAACATGGGCAGAATTAATGTGAGACAATTATTATGATAGAGGGCCATTGACACGTCAGCAAAAAGGTAAAAAACAGGTTCTACGGTATTGAAAAGATTAAAAATAAATAAATAAATAAATAAACAAATAGCTATTATAATTTAAAAAATTACTCAAATTGAATTGAACAGGGTGAATTAATCAAAATTATTTATGATTTAAAAAAAAAATTAACAATAAACTGGATCTTGGTAAAACGAGACCAATAGCTCTCAAAAGAGAAAAGTTTAGCTCAATATCAATGGGTCCTTATTTTTTATTAAGAAATTATGAAAAGAATATTTTATGAGATCAATAAACCCCTCGTGCTATGCAAGGACTAAATCATTGACTCTTATCATACTTTTTATATAATAAATAAATAAATAAATATAAAAGAAGAAAAGAAAAACACTACTCTAGAAAAAATGGGATAAGATTCCTTTTTGAGTAAATAAATGTTTTCATAAAGTCAATAAGCATATTTGAAATCAATGATTTATGAAAAACATATTTGAAGTCATTAAATGTTGTTGTAAAAGTACAATATGATTTTTTTTTTTTTAGTAATGTTATGTCTACAATAATTTCACAATACTTTCATAACAAATCATATGTATCAGGTTGTTATAGGTTGTTATGAATTGTTATAAATAGGTAAAAAAGTAATTTCAATGATAGGTTTAAATTAAAACTATTAATAACTTACCGCTTATGATTTTTTGTGAAAATATTCTGAACATAACGACATTTCTTTTTTCCCTTTTTTTTTAATCGGAGTATCATTTTTTGTGTTCTATTTTATACTCTATTAATCATAATTTGCTAGATTTTTTTAACTACTTTTTATTTTAAAATTTTTCTAACAATTTTCTTTTGTTTCTTTTACAGTATTATCTCATTTTTTTCAGCTTCATAAGTATCGTTTGGTATTTTTAAATTTTTTCTGACAAATTTTTTGATTTTTATGTTTTTGCACCTTAACAAGCATATTTTCCTATATATATATATATATATATATATATATATATATATATATATAACAAATGGAACCAACCGTAAAATTAGGGGTTTGTTCCATAATAATTAATATCCTTTGACTCTATTCTTGGTATCGGCAATTCATTAGCATCTTGGATTCCTGCCTAACTTTCCTAAAAAATAATAATAAATAAATTTTCATGCCGTCTAAAAGAAGATGCAGATAGTACTAGTAGTAGCTAGAATTTAAACTTAGACTAGCCGTACAGCTGACGCTTGCCCTCATGTGTTCATGCAACGTCGTTAGGTGAGCTTAGAAATTAGAATCACTGCCTTTTTGTGACTTTCATTATTTCTTGAATGTCTTTGCTTATATTATATGCACCGTGAATATTTGATTATTTTATGAATCAATTATTCTTATTTCACTTTTTTTTTTCCTTATACTCAGCATTACACAATTTTTTGTGCATTAATAAGTCTTCCTCTTTTATTTTTATGGCACAAAGAAACCTATTGATGTCAAAGTTGTTCTTAATTACAGAGGAAAATGTATTGGTCTAAGCAACGTCTTCAATGGTTGTCCCTCGTCATCTTGGCTGTACTTGTCCCCCATCTTCTGTAAGTTTATTCAAACCCTTCTGATCTGTTATTTTTGTATGAACGAACGGTTTTTGTTAAAACATGGACCAGAATACAACAACTCCAAACTCAACGTACAACTACAACAGACCAAACATAAAATCAGGGTCAGTTTAACAATTTTGAGAGCCTTGGGCAAAAATTTTAAATGGATTTTTTTTAAAACTTTAAAGTTTAAACCTGCACAAATAAAAATTAATTTATTAAATAGTTCAATAAATTAGTATCACTATAATACAAATGAGTTGATATAATATACATCAAATGATTAATTGGTGTGATAATTTATAATAATTGATAAAGTAAAAGTTTGTATTAAAAAAAAAAAAAAGATGTGATAACTTATTAATTAGTGTAGGGCCGGTGGGGGCCAACTTAGCTTAGGTCAATAGCCCTTGTGATGTGTTGGGTCTTGTGGACAAGACTGCATAGTGCACATAATACTATGCAATATTGTTTTATCAAGTTGTATGCAGTATTCTGTACTGTGCACGGTTATTGTGCAGTATTATGCATTTTATGATACAATGTGGTCTTTTTAATGCATTTTATTAATCAATAAAAGTACATAAATTTTTTTTTTTGTAATTAAAATATATAGATAAATATATTTTTTATATATAATTTTTTTTTTTTTTTTTACAAATGGGGCATTTTTTTATTTGGGGACCTTAAGCGATTGCATCAATTGCTTCTATTGTTCAGCCAGCCCTGCATAAAATATCCAAGTTCTAAAACAAAAGAAATTAACAAGCTCATTGGTGCTAAGGAAATACAAATCGCATCAGCTTCAAACAAAGTTCTAATTGGTGGATTAAAAATTTTGCATCTTCAACATGTTATCCCCCATTGAAAGAACCTTATATTTCTGCAACCATAAGGTCTTTTAATCAAGCATAACTTCACAACCTTTTGTCAATCATAATTTCAATATAGGCAACATTCTCTCTCTCTCATAATAAACTGTTTTCATTGCTGCATGGATCCATTGTGAAAGGAAGAATACATGTATTTAACATGAGATACATGTCGTTTTTGTTGTCGTTCAATTCTCATTAGAATTTTTTCTTTTTCTTCTTCTTCTTCTTCTTCTTCTTCTTTTTTTTTTTTTTTTTTTTTTTTTTTTTTTTTTTTGCATATATTTCGTGTTAGGTGTGACAAGTGGGAAATTTAAGCTTTTCTTTATCTGAAAAAAAAGTATATTTTATAATATGATTAGTGACAAGCCGTGATAAGATGGAAAAAGCAGTTCTTTTTTCATCTTTTTTCATCTATTATAGTTGACCTATTCAACAATAGCTATGAAGTATGAAATATGGTCAGATTTATCATCCTCGTTTATTTTTAAATTTTAATGGGATTAATTGATATGACAAATAAAATATACATTAAAATGTTATTATAGAAAGAGTAAAATTTGAAAGTTGATCAATATTAGTTATTAATTGGCTAAAATGTAAAACTGACCCTCTTAATTTTTTTTAGATTTTATTTCAGTCCTCTAACTTTGCTTTCGTTCATTTTAGTCTTCTAAATTTCAGATTTATTCAATTAAGGTCTTTTCGTTAACTTTTGTTAAAATTTTTTGAAAAAAAAAATCTGGAAAATATTTTTCAATCATTAATTGAATTCTTTTAATTTAAAAAATTTGAAGAAAATTTTATAAAATTGAAAAATTAACCACAACATATAACAAAAGTTGATGGAAAAACCTTAATTAAATAAACTTAAAAATTAGAGGACTGAAATGAATAATAGCAAAGTTAGAAGGCTAAAATGAAATTTAAAGAAACTTAGATGGTCAATTTTACATTTTACCATTATTAATTCTATTAAAATTGCAATAAAGAAAGAGATTTAAAGATTAAATTGACTTGGTTTTAAAAGTTGAGCGACTAAATTGACATAATTAATAGTTAAGGAACTAAATTGATTTTTTGTTAATAATCTGATGATCATAATAGTAGTTCAACCTATATTGTATAATGTTTTTACAATATGGCTTGTGGCAAGTCAAGACAAAAGGAATATGAGTTTATTACTTTTTTCGTCTGTTAATTACAATTTATTTATTCAAAAATTTGTGAAATATATCTATAAAAAGAAAAACAAATTATGAAATATACATAGATTTGCTCCTCAAAAATTGTTGTGTACTTAGATTTACCTGTAGAAAATGGCCTAGTCATCTTAATTAGTATGCAGGGAATGAATTTATTGTCATACTTAATATTATTTATTGTGCAAAATATAGAGTTGCCTTAAAAAAAATTAATTACTTTTGTATTATATCTTTCCACTAGACCCAATGAGTCCAAATCATGTTAAAGCATTCACAATGAACTTATCACAGTTTTAGTTTTAAAAAAAATTCTAAAAGTAATTTTTTTTATACAGCAAACTATCTTTCTCTATTTAATTTTTTGCATGTGCTTTATTCTAATATTGTTTTTTTTTTTTTTTGTTTATAGATCTGAAGCTCGGCTTCTGAATCCAACCATGGAGGTGGAGGGGAGGAAGAAGCAATCCTTATCTAGCTCAACTGTTGAAGATGTAGCCCATAAAGGAGAGACTCCAGGCCCAAGAGGTCCGCCAATTCTGTATGCCACTCCCCCTCACCCCGGAAACCATGAGATGAGGGCAGGTCAGATGGTTCAAGGTAGTGAATATGTTCCACAGGAAAAAGGTCCAGTCCCACCTTCTGCCCCTAATCCAACCACACATGGACCATGAATATGCCATTTGTCCTGAAATAAAGAAGGCAAAGTTCAGATTGAGCTCCACTGAGCTTTAGTAAATAAATAAATAAAAAATATTTTTTAATTAATGTGTTTATGTTTGTGGTTGTTGTTTGTTGTGTTGAATATTTTGTTTTATTACGTTAAATGTTAAGATAAAACCATTGATGTTGGGTTTGTTATAGATAAAATCGAGTGTTAAAATAGATAAAATAATGTATTATATTTTCTAGCTTTCTCACTGAATGGTCTGAGGAGCTGAGTTGGTGTTCATAAAACTTGTTGCTGTAATTAATGTTGCTTCTCTAGAGCAATATTTTCTCTGCCCAATAACCAACCATCTATGGCTGCCACATACGTAGTAAACCTTCTCTGCTTGACCATGGCAAGCCTTATTGGCTAGCTGGTATGCTCCAAATTGTAGCTGTCTAATGCTGGTAAATGGCAACAGCCCGTGCCTTACTTACTCACAACGCTTATTGGCACTTGGAAGCGAATTTCCCAACCATATAAATTAAGTATAAACCATATATGGCAACGAGTTTTACCGATGATCTCAGCTATGATCAAATAAATATACTTTAATTTCGTATGACTTCCAGTGTGTCCACCACGGTTGGCTGGCAAGTGGCAATACGTCGCGTCATGGCTTCATATACACGCCGCAACTCATGACTGTCTAACCGGTACCGAAGATCAACATAATGATCCAATCATGCATGATCTAACCGTGTAAATTTTTTTTTTCCCTTTTTAATTAAAGTTGGGAACTTTATTATTCAGTAATTGTAATAGGTGGTAAGGTGGGAACACATGCAGCTTGAGAATCCTTACAAAGATAATTAGTTTTTTATGTGCATACTTGCATGTCCTATTTGCCCAACCACTACACTTTGAAACTTGAAAAGAAAAGTTAAGAATAATGATGAGTTATTAGTGAGGTGTGTCCCCCACATGACCCACTATCATGCCTCTCCCACTCATGACTCAGCACGTGGTGAGTTATGGTATAAAATTGTACACTTTTATTTGTTTTTAGCATTACTCAATAATTAATTCAGACTAGACACTGACCCGTTGTAATTGTTGGCTCATTGATTATTGGTCCAATCAATATATGGATCACCAATTGAATGCATTGTTAAATGGATTTAAATAAATATAAAAATAATTTTGAGAAGTAGTAAAATAAATATGAAAATGGGATGCCAAAATTACCGATTAAAATTAAGTTTAAAAAACAAACCACCTAATATAAAATAAAAGGATACCATAAAATTGTACATTTTATGCATATTATATACCTAACTTATTACTTTAACTTCTTGGATTATGTTCTAGGCCAAAACTTGAAATTCTATCTTTATTGAAAAGTCAAGCATAATCCTAATTATAAAATCTCTTGTTTTCATTACTCTCTAAATTCAGAAAATAAATAGCACGGCAATAAAGCCATTCAAGGTAATTTTATTCAAAATTACCACTTTGGATGGGGTAATAACATAAGCCAAAATTTTCAATCCGTTGAACAAGGATATCACGCCATAACGGACACGCCTTCAGGTTCAACATTTATGAATTTCTGATAGAAGGTAAAAAGTTAAACACTTATAAGAAATCCTACTCCTTAGTAGCGTAGCTTTCTTACTTTATTTTATTTATATATATTAAAAAGGAAAAAAGTTTCTTACTTTCTTCTGCTAACTCCAAATTTCGGATAGAAATAAGAGAAGTAGTACTGGGATCGGTTATAAAAATAAGGGTAAATTTTAGATTTGGAAGAATGGCATATTCCATGATTTTTGAAATTATTTTTAGTTGAATATTGTCAAGTTAATTACAACGAAAATAATGTATAAAAGAAAGAGATATTTTCTTACGGAATTAGAGTGAATGCTTGAATTAAAGAAGTTTGAAACTTAAATTATTCAATTTAATGAAAGTAAAGTTAGAAATCTAAAATGAATTTAAATCAAATTTAGAAAATACAATTTACAATTTAGCCTAAATTTAATTATAATTTTTTCAATCTTTAACAAATTAATTAAATTTTCACACGTAAAATAAATAAATAAGCCAATTGCATTTTTAGTTGCTAAATATTACCTTTTGTCACTTTGGAAAACAAAAAATTCAACATCAATTAAACAACGTTTTGATCCCGCATTTTTGATTGGTTATAAAAAGTATTTGTAACGAGGCTAATTATATGAAAGCAATTTTGTACCGATTAAATTTATCATCTCATTAAAATATGGAAAAAAAAAATAATGAAACTTCTTCGTACCTCAAGCCTTACTCAAAACAAAGTAAACTCAAATTTTGGAACATAGAATAATGTACTCTTTTTTTTTTTTTTTTTGTTAAATATTATTTCTTCTCACCAAACTTCAGAAAAATTAAATAAATAACTCAGAATAAATTTTCTACACAACCCGAATAGCAAGTAGATATAAGATATGGTGAACAATATTTTTGGTTTTAAAGTTTTGGTACCTGTGTAATTATTTATTTATTTTTTGCTTTATGCCATTAGGAATTAATTTTATTTTTTACTTATTTTTTTGTTTAGAAACAAAGTTTTTGAAAATTTGCAATTATCGGTATACATATTGAGTAAAAATGCCTAACAATAAATTAATTGAACAAATACGTATACCTTTATCCACAAGGTATAATGCTTCTTTATATTCCATATTTAATTTGCCTCTCTTTTTTCACATGTTCATGGTAAGAAGGCTTCTTTTTCTTCCATATATATATATATATATATATATATATATTGTACCCTTTATTTTTAGCATGTTTGTTTTCCTTCTGTATATCTCAGTCTACTTCAAATAGGATTCTAGATCATTAGTGTCCATTTTTCTACGAAAATATTGTAAAACAGAAAGAGATATTTCCTTTATTGTTTCACATTTTGAACAAAATATGAGTTCTATAACATCGTCTTCCATATTTTTTTTCTGCAAGTAATTACTATTGGTTGCACATATACCTTTCAAAAAGAAAAAAATTTGTACCTTTCTCTCATCTTTTTAACTTTATTGGTTTTTGATTCTGCCTTCACCATGTTTATGACGTTCATTTCATTGTTATTTAATTCAAAACGGTCAAGGTCCAATGTCATCATGGCCCTCCTCTTCTATTGGTTTCCAACTTTCTATAACTACTACTTTAATACGCGCATGTAAAATAGAATCGACTATATTATAAAGCTCAAACTTAACAGTGCACAAACACATTTCTTAACATCACTGTATTTATAACCAGCTAAAAGGATAAGTTATGATGGTAAAGAATATAAACTCATCATTATTTAGCTTTTCAATGTTTTCATCTATCAACAACCATGACTTACCACTTGAGTAACTTGTAAAAGATGGTATGAACTACCATCCTATAAGAAGACTAGTTCTAGGACCACATATTATTTTATAATTTTTTATCACAATTATAATATGATAGATTGTAAGTGATTGTATATTATTTACACATTAATCTTTTTTTTTTTTCCTATCACTTATACTCTACAACGTCACAGTTGTAATAAATAAGTTGTGATATTAAATTTTCTCCTCTAACAATTGTTTTTAGTCTTCTTTCCTAGACTAGCTCTGTTGTGGCATTGAATTTGTGATCGTGTCACATTTACTGCCTCTCTTTAAAAGAACAATTGACTAGAAAAAAAATTTGACTATTATTTGGCTAGTTTGACCACGGAATGAGATGTGGAGTCAGCAACCGTAGCTATTGTCTGCTTCTTTGAGTTTGAATAATTACCTTTCTTTCTTTCTTTCCCTTCTCTCTCTCTCTCTCTCTCTCTCTCTCTCACCGATCTGATCTCTTTCCTTATCTTTTGATCTATTTTACCAAACTTTATTTTCAGATTCCATTTCTAAACGACAAGATAGCATTCTAATACCCCAAAAAAAAAAAAAAAAAAATAACCGGTCGACAAAATTGAGCTAGGACCAACCCCAAGGAAAAGTCCGAAGCGTGCAATATGATCCGATCTCCATTAAGTTCCTTTAACAGCTTCTTTGTTAAGGAAAGGTCTACTAAAAAGGGAACATTTAGGCTGCATCTAGATGGATGATCATTTTGATTATTGATTAAAATGGCTTGATTTTTAATTTATTTATTTTAAAATTCCTTGCTTGGGTTCATTTTATGTGTTGAAGATTTAAAATTCAGATTTTAAAATCCCTTGTTGGGATATATACTTGTATTTGGATCAATAGAATGCTTAATCTTTTCAATTGTTGTTTTCAAACCTTCTGCATTTGACCTAATTGAACAAGTTATTAGAGTCATGGTTTCAACTACTATGATCCAACAAACTTAACAATTAAAAGATTGGTTCTTGCATTGATAGCAGGTGCTTAAGTTTTTTCCACCAAATATCACGTAAATATTCCAAAGAAAAAAATTAAATAAATCATATAAAGTAATTTATATTCACTCTCTTAAGAAATATAGCACAATTTTTTTTTAATAGAGTTTGTAGTTGCTTTTTATGTTAGATTGATATATACAATACCTTACACATTATACACAAAGTTAGGACACTTTCTCAAAAATAAAAAAAAGTTAGGACATATTTAATGATCCATATGATTCAAATGGGATCAGTCATTATCAATAATATCAAAATTAATGGTTTTATATATAAATTATGGATTCTATGAACTTTCATTCTAAATATCAACCGCGAAAAAGGAAATGTCAACTACTTATGAACAATAACAGATACAAGCATTCTTAATTCTTATTCTTAAATCTGTAGCAAAAGAAAATTGAGGGCAGTGCTCTAATTCAGAGGTATAGAGGTTGACAAAGTGATTAAGCACCAAATCTTTAATCATTCAAGTACAATATAACCAATTCAATCTTTAATCATTCAAGTACAAGATTCATATCATTTACCCAAATACTATTTTGTTATTAATTATTTACAGGAAAACTACCTTACATTTGTTAAGCAATTAATTCTTTCCCGGAAAACTACTTGACATTTGTTAAGTAATAGTGCAATACCATATATCCTCCAAGCAGGTGAGTGAGCTTTTGTGCGTGTGAGAGTGCACCATGTGATCACCCATGACAACCACACATTAACACTACTAACTAAAATTATTTATTGGATAAAGTTTAACTACAAAATTTGTTGTAACCTAAAGCTACAATTTTATTCAATATCTTTTTATTGGATGTGAATTTAGACAAATCCACCATTGGATTATATCTTCTTTTTATATCCTCTATGCTTACAAGACTTCTAAAAAATTAAATATCAATAGCTATATCATCAATAAATTATTTAAATTGCAAGTTTTTGTAGTTTAAAATTATGCATAAAATATAAGCTTATAAATCATATAATAAATAATATCTAATTTATACAAAATTTGACATGTGTATTAAAAACGTAAAAAACCATATACTTCAACGGTTAGATTTTCAAAATATGTAATAATATTTATTTTATTTAGCAAAATTGTAGCTTAAGGTTACAACCAATTTTATAACTAAACTTTGTCCTTATTCCTTATCTATTATTCTGTTGTGGCATTGAAGAGCCAAAATTCTTCCACTCTCAAAATGTCTTTTAATTGACAATTGGCCGATTTGACAAATTTCTTTCTAGTGTAGCCAGAAATTTACGTGGTACATTCAGAAAAACAAATTGTGAAATATACGTAGATTTGCTCCTAAAAAATTGTTGTATACTTAGATTTACCTTTAGAAAATGGCTTAGTCATCTTAATTAGTGTGCAGGGAATGAATTTATTGTCATACTTTATTTTATTTATTGTGCAAAATATAGAGTTGCCTTAAAAGAATTAATTACTTTTGTATTATATCTTTCCACTAGACCCAATGAGTCCAAATCATGGTTTTAGTGTAAAAAATTTACTAAAAGTAATTTTTTTATATAGCAAACTATCTTTCTCTATTTAATTTTTTGCATGTGCTTTATTCTAATATTGTTTTTTTGTTTATAGATCTGAAGCTCGACTTCTGAATCCAAGCATGGAGGTGGAGGGGAGGAAGAAGCATGAGATGAGTGCAGGTCAGATGGTTCATGGTGGTGAATATGTTCCTCTTGATAAAGGTCCAGTCCCACCTTTTGCCCCTAATCCAACCACACATGGGCGATGATGCCATTGGCAACCCCTGCTGAGCTGAGTAGTGCTGCAAATTATCCATTTTCTAGTTGTGCATCAAACTTGTTGTCTTTGGTGCTGTTTCTCTAGAACAAGGTTTTTTTTTTTTTTTTAAAGACATTGTTCAAATAAAAACACTTTTGATCTCATAAATACCTACATCATTGGACGGATCCAGGGTTTCAAGCTAGGGGGGCCGGAGATAAGCGAAAAAAAAAAAAAAAAAATCAAAAAATTCAAATACATATTCATATAGTATTAAGAAACTTTCAACCAAGACAAATACGCAAAAATCATTGTTTGTTAATATATTAAGATGCAATCATCTACCAACAAAAACAAAAGACACAAAACACTATTATTTCTTAATATACAGGACACTATTTTTTTTTTTTACATTTTTTTTTAAAGATTTACATGGATTAAGTCGATGATTCATGATTTTAGAGGGGGCCCAAGCTACAAAGTAAATGGGCCTAAGTCTAAATTTTTTATTTTTTACTAAAAATTAAACTACTAAAAAAAAATTGAGGCCAGGGGTGGCCCGGGCCCCATGAGCCCCCACCTAGGTCCGTCCCTGCAAGCATGTCATCATTGGCAACTCATAGCGTCATGGCTGCATATATACGATGTCCCTTCCAATGCATGCATGTCCTATTGCCCAACCACTACACTTGAAACTTGAATAACTTAGACCAGACGTTAACCCATTATAAAGGTAGCTAGGCTCATTGATTACTGGTCCAACCAATATGGATCACCAATTGAATCACATTGTTAAATTGATTTAATTAAATACATATAAAATAAGTTTGAGAAGTAGTAAAATAAATATGAAATTTTAAAAAATGGCATGTCAAAATTACTAATTAAAATTAAGTTTAAAAAATAAGCCAGGATATCATAAAAAACCAGTCAAAGTCTTCACCAAATAAAATCTTATTATATTATATTTTCTTAAAATTGTAGGAATAAAACGACGACGTTTTGCTTTAGGCATGTTTTGTGTTTAACAATCTGTACTAACGACACCGTTTTGGGAGTAACCATTGGAACAGTACTCCCATCTTCTTCATTTGAATGTTCAAAGGCACTCCTACTATTCACATCCCCCCTTAAACAAAACGGGAATTTCCACATGAGTTTGGAAGTAAGCTAATGAAACTGGGGAGAAGGAAGACCCTTGGTAAACAAATCAACAACTTGATCATGAGTGGAGATGAATTTAACCAACAGATCACGCCTGAGCACTTTCTCACGAACAAAATGATAATTAACTTCAATATGTTTGGTCCGAGCATGAAACACAAGATTGGAAGCAATGGCCAAGCACTGACATTATCACACCAAAGGGGTGGGGGTTGAGGAAGGAAAATGCCAAAATCACGAAGGAGCATCTAATCCAATATAATTCAGCTACGATGGAAGCTAATGCACGATACTCAGCATCAGTGGATGAACGAGACACAATGGCTTGCTTCTTAGCAAACCATGTGATTGGACAATTGCCAAAAAAGACCACAATACCAGTAATTGAATGCCTGTCCACAGGATCCCCAGCCAAATCTGCATCACTATAGGTAGATAAAGAAGTAGGACCTAGAGTAAAGGCAAGACCAAAATGGAGAGTGCCTTGGAGATATCAAAGAATCCGCTTGGCAGCTTGAAGATGGTTCTAAGTAGGACTGCTCATGTATTGACAAGCCTCTTGAACAGCAAAAGAGAGATCTGGTATGGTGAAAGTGAGGTATTGCAAAGTACCAACCAAACTCCTATAGGATGTAGGATCAGGCTATAAAGGGCTATCATTAGGAAGAAGATGATGATTTGATGAACAAGGAGTTTTACAAGGCTTACAGTCAGTCATAACAAATCTTTGAAGCAAATCAGAAGCATACTTGGTCTGATGCACAAAGAGACTAGTAGAAGTATAATCAATCTGAAGACCAAGGAAATAATGAAGCAGTCCAAGAGCCTTGAGATCAAATTCAGTGCCCAAAAGCTTGATAATAGAAGAGACAAAGGAAGAACTATTGCCTGTGACAATAATGTCATCCACATAGAGCTAGAGATACACAAGAAAAGAACAATGTCTCAAAATAAAGAGATTACCATCAGCTGTAGAAGCAGAAAATCCAATATGGAGCAATTGTGAAGTAAACGTCTCAAACCAAGCTCTAGGGGCTTGCTTGAGACCATAAAGAGTCTTATGAAGAAGGCAAACATGTCTTGGAAAAGCAGGATCAACATATACTTAAGGTTCAGCCATATAGACCTCCTCTTTAAGAATACCATGTAGAAAAGCATTACTAACATCTAGTTGCCTTAATTCCCAACCATTGTTTACAGCCAAAGCAAGAAGAAGTCTAACAGTAGCAAACTTAACCACTGGACTGAAGGTTTCATCATAATCCAAACCAAATTGTTGAATGTACCCTCTAGCCACCAACCTTGCTTTGTATTTTGCAATTGAGCCATCACTATGCCTCTTTAGTTTATAAACCCATTTACATGTAACAATCTTCTTATGAGGAGGAAGAGGAACCAAAGACCATGTATGTTGCTTCTGTAAGGAATGAAATTCAGCATCCATAGTAGCTACCCACTGAGGATGTTTAGAAGCAATGGCAAAGGAAGGAGGTTCTATCACAGAGTAATCACATTGAACTTGCATAACCTTATGCTTATAGATACCATGCTTAGACCTTGTAATCATAGGATGGGAATTACTAGAAGTAGGAACAAGAGTAGTGAACTCAGGAACTGTAGAAGAAGAAGAAGAAGAAGAAGAAGAAGAGGGAAGGACAAGATCTACAATGACAGGTAAGGAAGGTGGTGTTGTGACAATAACAAATGAAGGAGTGTCAATGGGAGGAGGAACAACAAGAATAGGACAAGAAGCAAAAAGAAAGGAAGGAATGAGTGAAGAGGTTAAATCAGAAACAGGAGGAAAAGAATTAGAAGTATCAGAAACAACAGATGGAAAGGTGATTAAAGATGAATCAAACTGAGGAAACCAACCAAACAAGGATGAGGAAAAAGGAATATGAGAAGTGGTAAAACTAGAATCATGAGCAAAAGGAAAATGAGATTCATTACACAAGACATAACAAGCAATATAGATTTTATTAGAAGTAGGATCTAAGCAGATATACCTTTTAGACAGAGGAAGATAACCAAGAAAGACACAAGGTTTGGACCTAGGCTGCAACTTATTTTTGTTAAATGGCCTAAGATAATGGTAGCAAGCACACCCAAATGCTTTAAGAGCATGAAGAGGTGGAGATTTAGAGTAAAGTTTTTCCCAAGGAGAGTGAAAATCTAGAATTGAAGAGGGAAGTCTATTGATAAGGTAGGTAGCTGTAGAAAAGGCATATAACCAGTAATTATAACGGAGATCAGATTGATAAAGAAAAGCTAAGCTTGTTTCAACAACATGCATGTGTTTCCTTTTAGAAACACCATTCTGATCAAGTGTGTGAGGACATGAGGTTTGATGAAGAATACCATTAGCAGAACAAAAGGATTGAAACTCAGCATTAGTATATTCAGATCCATTGTTAGTCCTTAGAATCTTAAGTTTAGAATTATGTTGAGTTTCAACCAGAGACTTGAAATGCTTAAAAACAGATAGAACTTCACCCTTATGCTTAAGAAGAAACATCCAAGTGAAACGAGTGTAATCGTCAATAAAAAGCACATAGTAATTAAAGCCAAGCATAGAAGTGATGGGAGAAGGACCCCAAACATCACTGTGCACAATTTCAAGAACATATTTGGATACAATTGGAGTTTTACTCAAATGAAGTTTGTGCATCTTAGCACTTATACAAGATTCATAAGAGGAACAAACCTCATCAATCATTGACAAAGAAAGTGAAGAAAATATATTCTTAAGAGCTGAATATAAAAGCCTAGAACTTGGATGTCCAAGTCTGTGATGCCAAAGCAGAAGTTGTTGTGGTTTGACAGACACAAAGGCAGAATTCTTGAAGTGACTTAAGGTTGGAGATGAAGACAGTTCAGAGAGTGATGGAATGGGATAGACCCCATCTTTACTCAACCCTGCGTAGAGAATCTTCCCCAAGGGAAAATCCTGAATTAAGAACTTATTTGCATCAAAATAACAAAATGCATTATTTTGGAGACAAAGCTTATGAACAGACAAAAGATTAGAAGCAAGGTCAGGCACTCTTAAGATATTATCAAGCCTAAAATTTTGAGTTAAGGTTTAAAGCTCACCATTAACAATGTGAGTGACTGGCAGTTCTTGACCATTGCCTACTATGAGAGTTTCATTGCCTTGAATTGGTTGCTGATGAAAAGAGAGTTGTGATAGACTAGGAGTCACATGATCTAAACAACCTGTGTCAGTGAGCCAAGAATTGGAAGCTTGAACCTGAGCAGCTTTAGCCACCATAGAAGCAAGCTTAGCAGGAGCATGCCTTCTTTAATATGCAAAATCCATATGATGATAGCAATCAAGTGCCAAGTGTCCACCTTTGCCACAAGTTTGACAAATTGGTCTACTAGATTGAACTTGACTTTGCTTGTTTGAAGACTTAGCTTGATTGGAATTCTGAAAATGAGGATTGAAACTCTGATTAAAATTCTAAAATTGAGAACCAAAATTAGGATAACTACCTCCACTGTAATTGGAATTCACTCCTCCAGAATTATTACTATTTTCACGAGCACCTCTACCTCTTTGATTGTGATTTCTGCCTCCTCTTCCTTGAAAATTGGCAGCCATAGCAATAGAATTGGGATCAACACTATTGGATCTCTTCTTAATGACTCTCTCTCTTCAACATTAAGCAAAGCATTCAATTCTTCCACTGATAACACATCACTTCTGGTCTAGCAAAGCTAAAAGAATCATTCTCAGAAAGAAGGCCATCAAGAGCAATATGAAGAAGCTCTTCATCATCCACAAAAACAGAAACATCAGCTAATTTGTCATGAGCTTGCTTAATCTTCTGAAAATAACCATCAATAGAATCAACACCTTTCTTGATTGCATTCAATTCATTACGCAAACTCATGACATGAGATCTAGAAACTGATGCAAATCTCTTTTCTAACACTCTCCAGACTCCTCTAGCAAATTTTTGCCTAAATGTGAGAGCAAGAATCATAGGAGAGAGTGTTGAATTTAGAAAGGTAAACATAGCCTGCTCACGATTCTTCCAAGTTAAGAATGCTAGATTGATCTCAGCAGTGAAATTGCTAGATGAATCTTTTAGAAATCTACCTGGAGCCATGATTGAATTATCAAGAACATCAATCATTGAATAGGTATCAAGAATTACCTCAATTTGAAGTTTCCAAATAATGTAATTTCCATAGTCAAGTTTCACAGTCATCATAAATGACACATTTGACAACAACAGTAGTGAAGAATTCACTAGTAAACTAGAAGTAGCCATAGTAGGCAAAGCAATTGAAGTAGATGATAAGGAAGATGAACCAGAGTGTGCAAAAGCCATTGATATGGATCAAAAGCTCTGATTCCATGTAAAAACACACTCAAACTCACTGATGAAGTAACAAACACTTTAGGAAGAAAACAAAGAGAGAGAGAGAGATAAGATTGAACAAACTCTGGTATTATTGACAAGAAGGAGTACAATACAATTATGCGTCTCTGATACAAATATATAGCTAACAGTAGAGAGAGAAAGAAGAGAGAGAGAGAGAGCGAGAGAAGGACAGAGACAGTTACAACTGCTATACACATGCAATAACTAAAATGCACACGTGAGATAACTAACTCTCACTCAAAACTGATAATTCATGTAACACAAGAACGACACCGTTTAGATTAATGAGGAACGGCGACGTTTTGTTTTAGGCGTGTTTTGTGTTTAACAATCTGTACTGAAGACACCGTTTTGGGAGTAACCGTTGGAACAGTACTCCCATCTTCTTCATTTGAATGTTTAGAGGCACTCCTACTACTGTTTACAAAAACATCCTTTACATACCTCGATTGCTTATGGTTTGAGTTACATAGGAAATCGGCCTATAAAACCAAGGTGCTAACATGGATTCAGAAGGACATTTTTTCAAAGAAATATGTTTTGGTTCTTATTGTTTGCTGGTAGGTTTCTTTACATTAACTTGACTGTAAAAATTTTGTTTATTGTCAATGGATGATATTTTATGATGCTGCCTTGTTTCTTTGTATAATTGTTTATTCAATGTTTTGTTTTTTTTTTTTTGTTTTTTTTTTTTGTTTTTTTTTTAATTTCCTTTAGATTTGTATTGGACATCGGTAGGCTTGAGAGTAAAGACTCTTTATCAAATTCCTCTCTTGGTGCCTAAGGTGATCATTAATACGTGCTCTTGATTAATTTCCACCTCAATCCTATTGTTTTTCACTTGTATTTACATCCAGAACAATAAGAAAGTGGAATTTTTTTTATTTAATTTTAGGTGCCACGACAGAGAAATGGTGAGGAATGCGGTAGTTTTGTTCTCTACTTCATTAACTTGTTCATGGAGAGTGCTCCAAAGGATTTTAGCTCTCAGCATTTTCCTTACTTCGTGAGTTCTCCTTGTCGTCTCGTTTATTATATGAAGTATCAAAACGAATATGTAGATGTTGTGTTGGAGCTAACATTTCTGTAATTTCCTGTAGATGAAAGATAATTGGTTTACCCTGGCCTGAAGGCTTGAAAGGCTTCTGCGAGAAAATTGAGTCCTTGAAAGAGAAAAGTGATGTTAATGAGCTTCTGTAGTTGATTTCTGACAACTTGATAGGTTTAAGGTTGTTGTCAGTGTATTAGGAAATGACAATTTGCCCATATATTTAATTTTTTGGATGTGTTTATGTCTATGAGGCATGTATGTAGGTAAATAAAGGTGCTAATTAATGATTGATTTACCATTTGGCTATTTAGATTTCTTCTTTCCTTCTTCCTCTTCTGTGTTTGTTTCCTCTCTCTCTCTTCTATCCTGGGAATTAAACTGATATACAGTATGAAGACGCTCCATAGCTATAATGTTATTGCAGCTGGAGATGAGTAATTATAATTGGCCTCAAAGTTAAGCGATGGCAACAAAGGCCATAACCAATTGTAGTACCAGCACAGCAGTTTCTAATTGCTAGATAGCTTATTTTAAAACCGTTGAGAACTTTTGATCAAGCATGGTGTTTTAAAGGTATAACACTTTGTTTGATGATTATGGTGAAAACAGATAAGGAGAAAGGTGGGAAGTGATCCCTCTCAAACCTATTCTGGAGTTCTCAATAGTCAATATTTGGATAATTTTTGTAATGTCTTTTTATTACTTCTCAAAGTCACTGCTAAAGACTTTACAATGTTGTGTCCCCAGGGCAAATTTATACCCCATTTTACTAGTCAAAAGGGGGAATAAAAGAAGGCACCATTTAAGATTATACATATTCCTATGAGGATTATGATCCTTTTTATTTCATAGCTTTCATTAAATATTCTAAATTTTAATCTATATTTATTCACTTTAAATGATATCTTATAAATTTTAAGTTATATTTATTCACGTTGAATGATGTAACATCATGTATATTGTTAAATACAATACATAAAATCTTAACCATAAAATAGAATCTCTACATATCAAAGGTTAGTAGCAAAGATTAGGATGTCGAAACAGCCGAAATTGGCTTTGAATGAGGCCCAAACATCCTAAATTTGTCATTCCTTAATTTTATTCTGAATATTTGTTGCTTTTTTTGTGTTTTCTTTTTTGTTTCTTGCCTTCTTCTTTCTTTGTTTTGTGAATCAAGACATAATAATGTGTTTTTTAAGAATATTTTAATAGTAAAAATATATAGAAAATATAAATAAAAATATTTTTAATTAGTTTTTAATCGCCACACCTCCACCCGCACTCAACTTTTTCAAAAATTGCCGAGTCTTGCACCCGCACCCGCACTCGCACTCGCACTCGAATCCGGAAACACCCCCATGCTTCATAGACTAGTACCCCAAAAAACAGGACTAAGAGAGAGTTTATGTATGTCTCTGTGTGTGTTGTGGGGGGATTGAAATAAGTGAGGTTGTTCCCAAGTTTTTATAGACGCTGTGTATGTTTTGGACACGACCTACCAAGTTTATACAATCTTTTTATTCACTTTGTTGTGACTTGAAACGTCGGTTTCTGTAGGCCTGCAAACTAAAGAGGTTATTGAACTAAGATTTGGAAGTTAAATTTGTTGGTCCTGTTCTTACTACATACATAAATCTATTTTTTCCGTTTCATTCCTTTTGTTCTCCTATGAATACATCTCCACGAGTTAAAATTTTTAACCTATATATATATATATACACACACACAAAACTCAAACCAGATTTTGTATATTGGATTACAGATAAACTTAATCAATTTTGTATTATATATAAATTACAAAATAGTATCTATGAGAGAGTCAAAACAAGTTTTTGTTAACTTTTTGGGACAGCGTATATCGCCGCGTGACAGAGTTTCATGTCCTGTGGCAGAGAGCAAAGACAAAATTGTTTCTTGGACAGTCAAGACATTGAACAAGTTTTGGCTATTTGCAATGACACCAAAACAGAGGCCCATTTGGGCCCATCAATGAATACAAGGGAGTTTAGATAAACATTATAAGGTGGGATTACCAAAATTAAAAATATATATGCTTCATGGCCGGAAGGTTTGGCCATTGTTACTACTAAAAGTGTTTTTTTTTTTTTTTTCAACAAGTTTTGGCTTTTGGTGGTTTAAAGAAACGGTTTATTTTCTTAGCCTTTTGCCTCTCTCAGGAGGATAGGTAAAAGGAGTATTCAAATCTTCTTTTACTTCTAAAGGAGTATTCATTCAAACTACTTTTGTGAAAAATGTGAACTTTATAGTGCCGCTTTGATATATATCCTGGTTTTAAATCCTTTCTCTTTTTAAAGTACAACTTCTTTTACACTTCACTTTTTTTCTAACCACAAATTTATTTATTTTCAAACAATCAACATTTTTATAAGGTTGAAAAATAAGCTCTAGTAAAGGAGCACACAATTTCTTGTTCAAACGTGTAGATTTAGAAGATTTAGTAGGCTATTACAAGTCAAAAAGTTTACTAGTTTGAAGTACACAGATGAATCAGAGGCTTGGTGGGGGAGCATGTCCTTATCTAAGGAGAGGGTCGGCTGGGATAGCGAGGGTCCTTAGGGAGGGCTACATAATGAGGGTCCCAAAGGAACATTCCAACCAAAAAAGACAATTCACTGCGTACTGTTTTGTTGGTATTGTTCTGTCCAAAAGGCAGAGGATGTTAAAAAAGGAAATTTTGAATAATAAAGCTAGAGCTACAATGCATACAAATTTTTTGTCTAATTTTTTGTATTTCACTTCTTTTTTTTTTTTTTTTCCATCAATTACAATTTGTCATGTTTTCATTTGAATTTGCTTATAAATTTACTAAAGTTTAAAATGAGAAAAAATAAAATCAAACACATGATAAACCATGATTGATAAAACATAAAGTAAAAAACAAATAGCAGAACAAAAAATTTACATTCAAGATAAAACCATGGTTTTAAAAATCAGTACGGTCAATGAATTATTTTTGCACCCAATTTTCAATTTTTACCAAACCGAATTAGTATCCAGTTTATAGTTGGACCGATTTGAATAACCAATTCGGTCCAGTTTTTAAAACTGTGGATAAAACAAAATTTCACAACAATTATACCACATTCTTAAATTAAACGTACTAGTCTACTACCTTACACGTACACCACAATGTGTAATCTACTTTTTTAATGCCAAATTAAGAATGTTGTGAAATTAACGTACTAGTGTGAATTTTTATTGCATCCTAGCAAGAAGAGTAGATGGTGCTTTAGACCTCAACAATAGGAATATATATGTGGGCTCTCAAAATGCAAACGATAGAAAGGAAAATGTTACTCATCTGCACAGGAGATGTTCTGCTCTAGTGCTCTGTACGAAAGTCAGTTTTACCAAGGATACTACAGTTTTCATCAATTGTCCTACTTTTGCACTATATTTGGGCCAACAAATACGTGATTGTTGTAGTAACATAGTGACAAGTGGATGGCAGTCATGGTTCCACTTCCACACCCATAAGTGGGCCGGGTCTTTTTGGCTACGAGTCTATGCAACCCTATATAACAAGGGCTTGATCCCACAGGAATAGGGACCCTTTTGACTCAAACATACATAGAGACAATCTAACGCCGTAGTCATAAAAACGTGTAGAAAATTCAACAAAAATGAAGTTTTTGTTTAAATCTCTTTTCATAATCTTTGACCCCCCAAAAAAATTTGAGTGCCCAGATTCTTTTCTTCTGGAAAGAATTGCATGTAAACCAAACTTGAAGCACTAGCCTAGCCCACAGAACTAGTCCCACCACACTTGTAGCTATTAGGAATGTTAATTTTTGTCCATTTACAGATCCACTTTCGGTGGATCCTTCGACGTACGCGTTAAGTTTTGGAAAATGCCCTAATTGACGTACGCGTTAAGTTTTGATCACTCATCACTCATCACTCCTCACTCAATTTTCATCACTCATCACTCATCACTCCTCACCCATCACTTATCACTCATTACTCATCACTCTAAAATATCACATCCAAACAACATTATCACTCAGTTACCATCACTCAATATCTTTTACACTATTTGTGGACCTCATATCTGTCACTGTGCAGCTTTTTGCTTTTTTTTTTTTTCTTTTTTCTTCCCTGGTTCGGTCTGCATTTGTTCTTCCTTCTTTTTGTTCTTTTTTTTTTTTTTTTTTTTTCAGGATGAGTACAGACCGAACCCAACCCAGTGAAAAAAAAAAAAAAAAAAAAGATGAAGATGTGAAGACCGAACCCAGGAAAAAAAAAAAAAAAAAAAAAAAGAAGGGAAGACCGAACCCAGTGAAGAAAAAGAAAAAAAATTGAAGACGTGACGGAACCCAGAAAAGAAAAGAAAAAAAAAAAAAAAAGGGAAGACCGAACCCAGTGAAGAAAAAGAAAAAAAAAAAGAAAAAAGAAAAAAAAAGATTGAAGACGTGAGGAACCCAGAAAAGAAAAGAAAAAAAAAAAAAAAAAAAAAAAAAAAAAAAAAAAGAACCCAGACCGAACTCAGTGAAGAAAAGAAAAAAAAAAAAAAAAAAAAAGTTGACTGGTCAAAAGTTGCGGCTGAGTGAGTCCCCTATGTGTGTTTAATTACAAAAATGCCATTGAGTTATGATTTATAAAAACTGAAAACAGCCAAAATGTGTTTTCAGTTTCCATAACTCATAACTCAAAAATCAGAGAATTGAGTGATGGAAACAGAATTATGAAAACAGAGTTTTAGTGCTCTCAAACGGATACTCAGTTATGGGTCCCACCATTTTTAAGTTATGAGTTATGGAAACAGAGTTATGAGTTATGGAAACAAGAAATTCAAACGGCCTCTAAGACACTATATGTACGATGCTTGATCATCATTTGATAAAAGACTGAAGTCTTATTATATTGAGTTGGATCTACGAGAGACCAACTATAATGTACCCACTTGTGAAAAACATCATTGCAAATAACGAAAGATTGAACTGTATTAATTATCGTGTAAAAGGCTGCTTTTATGTAAGTAAAAATATGTGTGATACATAAGAAATGTAGTACAATAACACATTGGGCCTCAGCACATTGAACTTATATTCTAACAATCATCAATGTCCAAACAAAGAAATCGAGAATTAAATAGCTTATCTTATATTCTATCAATCACAACTTAACATATTAGTTCTCATTTCACAACAATTTCAGCATAGTTAAGATGAATTTCCCAAATTTTCTAAAAAAAAAAAACACACACACACAAAACACTAAACATGTGTCATGAATTCTATTTTCTCCTCCTTTTCTACTTAATTTTCCCAGCAACCAAACAAAGTTAGTTCTATAGAAAATTCACAATTCACTTAAACACACACATAGAGTCAAAAGGTTTAAAATGGAGGATGAAATGTTTGAGAAAGTGTAACAATAAGTTAAGAAAATTAATAAGAACAAAAATAGTTAAAAGAGGGAAAGATAGAGTTGGAAGTAAGTAGATGATTTGCATAGATAAATACAATACAATGCAGTAATGCACCAACTGACTTAATGTGATTTTCAAAATAATAAAGTTGGGATTACCTGAATGTCCCTGGCCTAATCTATAGGATCATTGACAACAATATAAAGACAAGTGGAAAAGATTAGGTGATGTAGAGGTACCACACCCCTCAAGCAGCCTATTTGAGAGGGGCAACTAAGTGGGTATGTCACCTCCCCCCCACCCCACTTGTCTAAATACCCCCACTCCCTTTGGAAAATTCAAGTACAAAAATTCCCAAAAATTCCCTCCTCTTTTTTTTAGGCATTCTCCCTCCCTTTCCCCTTTACAAAACCCCTCTAAAACTGAAACTCCAACCCCCCTTTCCTCCATTTTTCCACTATCAAAAACCCGTAGGTAAGCTTCTAATGCCCTTTGTAAATGTAAGATGGTGTAATTTCTTTTATAGCCACACCATCCTCCTTTTTGTGTTGTACACGAATACTTAAACAATAGCTACCAATATAACTCATTGATGGAAGAAGTGTTAAAAAAAAATCTAAAATTTAAATTGAAGGAGTCCCTAGTCTAGCCTAAAAGAAGATTGGGTTCTCTTTCAAAGAGTCTTCTGTAACGAAACAAGAAATATTGTTATCCATGTTTGCATTACAGCCCAAAAGAACTATTCCAATCACAATATAAGCTTTTTATAGCTGTTTATGAATAATCAAGAATGAACTCTAGCATAATTAAGGAATAATCTAAAAAATTTGGAAAGCTACATTCAGGAACAAGCATAGATATCAAGTACAGAAATTATTATCAGCCACTTAAAAGCATAATTAAGGAATAATCTAAAAATTTCCAAAATATTACACTTTGGCCCTTGAAATAAAATATTAAAAAGAGTTACCGAGGATTAAACTCTTACTCCTTTCTTCAGTATCATTGTCCCTAAAACCAAGAAAACCAATCAAGACATATAACAATAGATGGAACCCACCAGGTCATTTCCACTTAAGATTCAAGCAGAGTAACAGCTGTCGCAGTGGCAGCACAATAGATGACCACTCACTTTGTGGATTACATTATTTAGCTCCCAGTACAGGAGACAAGGATCACTTCAGCTAGGCTATTTCACCCAAGAGAGGGAAAAATCTTTGTTTTGACAACAAAGATTTTATTACACTTGTTTAAAACATATTCAGTCCTGTTCTCCCAAAAAGCCTAGTCCTGGGATTATATATATATATATATATATATATATATAATATATAACATATTTTTTTCCCTTTCGGGGGGAAGGGATTGATAACACCAAAAGAAAGAAGAGTCAATGAATCTGTACTGTCAAAACAACATAGTTACTAATACCAGTTGAACAATGCACTTTGCTACATGTGCAATAATGATAATGCTAGTACAACATGCCATTCAACCGGTAAGATGGAAGCCACAAACACAATGGATAAGAAAAGGGATAAAGGTTGTATCTTTTTGGCCTTGTTATCTTTATGTATGGTCTTCCTAAATGGGAGGAACAAGGCAGCGTACAAGGACAGCCTTCGTTGTTCATCCTAAGATTCACATGTTACACAAAACGATAATTCCAAGAATAACATAAGAAACTAAACATAGAAGAGTAGAGGATGAACTAGAACCACTATTGATAATGATACATTACTGCAAACAACAAATGAGAGTAATGTGAGAAAATTAAGTAGATATATAATGTTCATATACTAGCCACTTACATTGAACGTAGAATCTCCAATCAATTGAATGAGGCTCCATGTAGCATCTAAGTAACCAATGCAAAACCTATACAAGGTAAATGGGAATAACTGAGAATGAAAAACATACAAAAGTGGAAAACAAAACACATGAAAAGCAAAAGGCTGATTATGTGCAAGGAATTCTGTCTGATTACATGTAACTCTTAAAAGGCATGTTGATCAAGCCTGAGTAGACATATAAATGCTGAATTTTGGGCTTTCTTTTTCTTATTAAATGCTTCACATGTCATAAAAAAAGGCCATAAATATTTGAAGTCAAAAGGCACACTATAAGGTACTGGGGACTCCAACAGCCTAGGCGCATGTCCAAGCTGAAGCAGAGTCTGGTGCATTTTTAATACATGAAATTCCCAAAAATGCTTGGGGAGAGAAAAGAGTAAAACTCTTCTCCTAACTGGTTAACCAACCAAGATAAGGAATATCTTGGCATATTAGTGGTTGGAACATTGTCCATTACAAAAGGAGGATGAGACCCCATAAATTAATAACATATTGTCTAGATACTATTGCTGCAAGATCAAGAGAAAGAAACGGAGGTTGAACCAAAGAAGAACAAGGACCAAAAGATTTTATGCGTAACTCATCAACAATTCTTGAATCATCTATAGTTCATAAATTTTCTCCTCAAGCCAGTCAATCTTAAAGGAGTGAAAAATGAAATACATAAAACAAAAATATTGACTAGAATGAAACTAAACTAATATCGCATTAAATAATAATATTATTAGTAAGATCTCCTTAACATTGCACCTTCAGCACTTAATATTCCTGCAATTGTGCCTCCCTGCACCTGGCACTTCTTTAGCAACTAGGTGCGTTTTTATATAACTGACAAGGCCACTCAGAACCAATCCTATTCCTATTCATGTAATCATTTTATCCTTAATATTAATATGGATTGAAAAATTATAGAGTTTGTACCCAATAACATTATTTGAGGAACTTTTTGATTCATATACTTTTTTTTTTTGATAAGTAAGGAAGTTTTATTGAAAAGAGACTACTTCATACAAAATGACTCAATAAACATAGGAATAGAACCTCTGTTCATGCCTCCCCAAGCTAGAGACCAATCAAACAAAGTCCCAACAAAATGAGCTAGAAGCTAGTCCCTAGAACTCTCCAATTCCTCAAACGTTCTCCTACTCCGTTCTCACCAAAGGGTCCACATCAAACTAAGGGGAACCATATTCCAAAATCCAACGAATTTTTTCCAAACCAACTCTGCCAACCAAACAAAATATCTTTCACACTCCTTGGCAATACCCAGGAGATGCCAAAAGACATCAATACAAAACACCACAATTGATAAGCCACCTTGCAATGAATCAAAAGGTGATTCAACCCCCCCCCCCCCCCCCCCCACCACCTATACCGACACATAAAACAGCAAACCACTATAGTATATTCTCCCTTCCTAAGATTGTCACAAGGATCTTCCCCTACACCGCCGTCCAAATAAGAAAGGACACTCTCCAAAGGGCCCCCTTCACTCCCCAAAAAGGTGCTAGTTCCAAATCTTTCCTACAAATTGGGCTAAGGAAGTATATCAAAGCTCACCATACTACTAGCACTACACCAGTTAGGTAAACTAGGATGGATGACATGGGATAGAATTGTGTAATAGGCTCTGAGATCTATATGATGCAGGATCCTTAAGAAATTCAGCACTATATTAGGTTTCTTGATAAGGTCCTGAAAGATTCTTGGATTTAGTTTGATGTTTAAAGGACTTAGTGGTGGCAAGATTGTAAGAACAGTACTTATAAAAATTTAAATAAATAAATAAATAAAAAGTCATAAAAAGAGTGAATCTCTTTTTTATAAGTAAAAAAAAAAAATTAAATGATGAAAGAATGAAGAAGCCCTAGCTCAAATTACACCTCCTCTTGTAAGAACAAGGTGGAGTATAAGACCATGGATTCAAGAATGACAAGTGTGTGTGTGTGTGTGTGTGTGTGTGTGTGTAACATACCAATCACGAAAGAAGGGCAAAGCCCTAGTACAAGAGGGGTTATACAAGAGCACAACCAAAAAACGAACTTATGAAGTTACAAAGTGTGTGTGTGTGTGTGTGTATTAATTAAACTCTTATTAAAAAAACTAAAAGAATTACAAGCAAGATCTCCAATACCCCTTAACCATTCAAACAAGGATCTTAAGAATAGAAGTCCCAAACAATGTGGTCTAAACTCCTTCAAGCATCATAGAAGTTCTCCCCCTTCAAAAACACCATGTCATACATAATGGAATAGCATACCACACATAAAATGTTTCTTAACATTACCTAGCCTGAAAGATACATCACTGAATTCGGTATTACCCAATAAACTTCAGTAAGACAAAAACCTAGAGATCCAAGCTCTCTTTTTTATTGGTAAGTTACATCCCATTATTATAAGAGTAAATCAATTTAAGCTAGAGCTCATTGGCAGCAACCAAATCTCATTAGCTATAGCACAATGCAAGAAAAGATGATTAATTGAATCCCAGCAACTTTTTGCACATACAACACCAACCAACCATGATTATGTTTCGCCTACAAAGGTTATCCACCATCAAGATTTTATCATGAACAACTGTCCAAACAAAGACTTCAACCTTCTTTAGAGATTTTGTCTTCCTAATTGCTCTCCCATAGAAATCTATCCTTGATTCTACTTGAAAGGCTTGATAGTAAGATCTCACATCAAACATCTAGTTCATGGACAAAGGCTAACCCATCCAAACCATGCTTCTCCCAGTAGAGAATCTCAAAAAATATCTCAACAAATTCAAGTTACCAATCATGCAAAGCTCGAGATAAAGTTGGACACCAATGAAAAACCTTGACTCTATGAGTGTACTTTTATCTTTAAAGAATTTGATGGCTGCTTGGTGTAAAAAAATTAAAAAAAAAAAAAAAAAAAAAAGATTAAAAAAAGAAAGATTGAATGAGGGAGAAAAGAAAACACCGTAAGCAATCACACGAAGAAGAAAACTGCCAAAGCTGAAAAAAAAAAAAAAAAAAAAAAAAAAAAAAAAAAAAAAAAAAACTGCTAGGATTTTATTGGACTCAATCTCTCTATGAAATATGAATTGATAATTACAAGAAGGCCTTTATGTAGGCTGCCACAATCATTTTTCAAAAAAGACTAGAATTTCTTAATATTAAAGTAATAAAATAATTTCTGAACTAGAAAAAGACCAAGAACATAAGATATGACTCACGGGCCTCTTATACAGCCCATTCCAGCAAGTCTAAAAATCACCAGACTACTACCCCTTAAACATTAAGTCTCAAGAAAATTCCTTTTTTTGTAAGCAAAGAATAAGAATAAATAACAGCTATGAAAGCTTAATTTAAACTGATCAGAAACTTCTTAATGCAAAGAAACATAAAAGTAAGACTTTTTAGTCACTAAAACAGCCTATGAAGGTAGCCGATTAGATCCCACATCAAAACAAGACCCTTTTTTGTGGAATAATTTCATCTTTGATCTTGCTTTTCCAAGAGCTTTTTGCTGGCTGCATTAATGGAGTTAAAAAGCATAGGTGTGTTCACTACAAGTTAAACTTAGACTGCATATTGGACACCTATTAGCGAGTCTCAACTTGTCCAATGAGAAGGAGAATGAAGGAAAGGTGTTATAGTATTGACATTAAAGATGTTATGTAGAAACAACAAGCATTAACAATTAAGAAATACATCAAATATACAAAACTATAGGGCTTGTATAACACAGTTATGTGTGTGAAGGGTAGTTTTCAGACTGCCATTCACTTGGTCCATTGATACTCAAGTTTCACACTTACAACCATCATTTATAAAATTCCAAGCATATCAAAAGCTAAGTGAAATTTTATAGTAAAAATTGACAATTATTGTAGTAACAAGTTACTTCATCCAAGATGTACTTTTTGCCAAAAACATTAACAAAAATAGACCTGAAAAATATGATTCCATAAAATTAACAAATACCTATCACAGCCTTCCGACTTGGCAGGCTCAAACTTGGGAGGAAGAGTGAAGACAATCCAAAATAACATCAAATCACAAATATACGTCATTGCTTTAACTGGTTGATTTCCAGAGAGCATGAGATCAATCTGCAAAAAGGGGTAACAGGTGAAGTCATAAATAATATTATTCAGTGCATTCATCATAAAAGAAGTTAAGAGTTGTATTCTCAAATATCACTCGATGTTCAGAGCAACTTAAGTATCAAGAGAATGCACATACTTCAACTCCAATGCGCTCTCTGCTAATTTTAGCTGCAAGAGCATCTTTCACTTCATCACAGGAAGCAGCTTCCTTTAGCTCTTCATCTAATAGGAATCCAAATCTTGCACCTAAAGGAACACAAATGAGACCATAGCGTTGCAGAAAGCAAGTGTGCATATAGACGTTTAAAAATTAAAATAATATATATATATATATATAACAAAAAACACAAAAAAAAAAAAAAAAAAAGACAACAATAAAAGTTTGCCACAAAAAATAAATGGCAAAGACAATAACGGAAGATAAAATTACAAATACCAAAACGGATAGCTCGAAGAACTCGTAACGGATCATCCAAAAAAGTAGTCTTCGGAGGTAAAGGGGTCACTATCTTTCCAGATTTTAGATCTGCAATGCCTGCAATGACAAAACAAAGAACATAAAACCAAAGTTACAATGAACATGGTGGGCAGAGTAGCCCAGGAAAAGAAAAATATTTTATATAAAAGAAAAATAAAATTAAAATAACAAGAGGGGAAGCTATACCGTCGGAGTGAGGCAATGAATGTGGGTAAGCCGGTGGCGGGAAGGGATGGCGTGGAGGTGTAGATCGGAGAACAGTTAGGCCGGCGGCGGGGAGGACGGCGGTGGGCTGGGCAGGCCGAGCGGCGAGGGAGTGAGAGGGAGAGTGAGGAAGAATGAGAGAGAGAGAGAGAGAGAGAGTTTCGGAATTTTGAGTATGATTTTAGTGAGAGAGCAGTGTGCAAACCCAAATTTTTGGTGGGAACCCGAAGAGTTTTAGAGGGAATTCAGTATATTTTTATTGTGACAAAATTTCGACCTATTATAGCAGATATAAACCCGCTGCAATAGAGAAATAGCAGGCGGAGGTTTATTATGACGGGAATATAACTTTTTGTGGCGAAACTCAAGCCCGCCGTAATAGCTCTTTACGGATTTTTTTAATAAAATAATTTTTAATACTTAAAATTAATAAAATATAATTTAATACTTCAAATTACTAAAATAAAAATTAATACTACAATTTTCAATAAAATATATATACTAATTAATAGCAACATTATTAATACTTCTAATTATGTAAATATACTTTAATACTACAAATTAATTAAGTATAATTTAATAATTAATAAGCTTTAATATAATACATCAAATTAATAAAATATAATTTAACACTACAAATTAATAAAATAAAATATATTAACTAATAAAAATATATTAAAATATAATTTAATATTACTTTGGAATGACTAAAATACCCCTAAATCTAAAAGAAGGCCAACTTACCTCCATAACTGTAAAAAAATGACCAAAACACCCCTACCACCTTAAAAATGGCTGAAACACCCCCAAAGCAAGAAAAATAGCTACAATACCTTTGAATACCAAAAAAAGACCACAATGCCCTTGAATCCTAAGAAAACACCAAAATTGGAGGAAATATAATGTATTATTCAGTGAAAACGACTAAAATGCCCCTAAGACTAAAAGAAGGCCAACCTACCCCACAAACTCAAAAAATGGTTGAGACACCCCTACCACCCAAAGAATGACTGGTCAAGCACACAAAAAAACACAATCGTACAATGCCATCGTTACAATGAGGCCTAGTCAACTAGCTCCAAATGCACCGATAGCTGCTAACTTTAATCATTTAACAATTTGAAGCTTTATGACATACCTTAATATGTTTATGAGTTGAAGAACATAGAAAAATTTAAACCACCAGGCATGCCATAATTATTGACTAATTGGATCTTTGTTTCAAATGACAAATAGAAATGAAACATAAGGTAGGATTATGGTGGTTAGGAGTTGTGGTTGTGGGTGGTGGTGTCGGTGGCTATGGCTGTGGCGATGGTTGCCGTGATTGGGGCTATTGATCTTTGTGATGTTTATATTATTTTATTATGTTGTAAGCTAAAATAGAATCTTTGATGTTGAGTATATTATAAAGTAAAGTGTTAAAATAAATAAAATGGTTCTTTGAGTTGCTAAACGCTAAAATTTTTAAAACCCTTAATGTGAATGCTCTTAAAACATTCAATAAAATTTAAAAACATTTAGATTGTTTTATTAAACGTTCAATGGTTTAAAACATTCAATAGTTGTTAAACCTAACCCCACTTGATCCAGTTGAACCAATAATCTGGTGAATTGGTACTTAAGTTGGTTGGACTGTTTAATTAGATTACTTATGCAATTAGCCTAGTAAAATCTGACAATTTTTTTGTACCCTGTGCAACTTGGATGGGTTATTATGACCCCATCTGAAGTTGTAATTTTGAATAAAATTACCTTGTATAGTTTTATTGCTGCACTATTTTCTGAATTTGTAGGACAATGATATTAAGAGATTTTATAATGAGAGTAATGATTTGCTTTTCAATAAAAGGGTGTTTGATTTGTCTAGACGTTACATTACACTATAATATTATATTATTGTAATTTTATATTAATGTAGTCTTAATATAAAAACACAATATTACATTGTTTAGGAAGATGCTGAGATTAAAATGACATGATAAAGAAAGACAGAACCTCAAGTTTTAGCTCAAAATGTAATCAATGAGATTAAAGTAATAAGTGAGATATGCAATTAGATTCATTTAATTGGTGATCCATATTGTTGGACCAGTAATCAATGAGCCGACAATTATAACGGGTAAATAACTATTCTTTTCAAGTTTCAAGTTTAGTTGTTGGGCAATAGGACATGCATTGGAAGGGACATGAAATGGAGGCTGAGTGGGCCATATCACATGCCAAGAAGAGCACTTTGGATGGGATATAGCTGCTCTCCTAATTATTTTTGTAAGGATTCTCAAGCTGCGAATCTTGCCGATGCTTTGTGTATCTATCTTCTTTACAATCACTGAATGAAAGCCATGACTTGGATCCGCGGGTTAGACAGCCATGACTTGCGGCGTGTATATGGAGCCATGACCCAACCGTGACTTGCTTGGTACACATACTTTAAGTCATAGGTATTCATGAGATTAAAGGTGTTTTTGGTTGATCATAGCTCTCATCGGTAAAGATGGGGGAACAATGTTTTTGGACAAATAGTTGAAAGTGGATATAAACTAAAACTTGCTGCCATGGTTTATGCTTAATTTATACGCTTGGGAGCAGCACCTAATCACATGTTTTCCTATGTATCTATCCTTTGTTGGCTACATATTCCTCTTTGACCCGTGCTTCAAAAGTTGAACTGAATAAGGATTGCTTCTTTCTCCCCTCCACCTCCATGTTTGGATTTAGAGGCCTAGCTTCAGATCTATAAACAAAAAGGAAAAAACAATTGGTAGAAAGCACAAGCAAAAAATTTAACAGAGAAAGATAGTTTGCTTTAAAAAAAAAAAAAAGACTTATAGAATTTTTTTTAACTAAAATTGTGATAAGTTCATTGTGAATGCTTTAACATGATGTGGACTCGTTGGGTCTAGTGGAAAGTTATAACGCAAAATTTTTTTTTTTTAAGGAAACACTATCTTTTGCACAACAAATAAAATAAAGCATGACAATGAATTCATTCCCGTGTACTAATTAAGAGGACTAAACCATTTTCTAAAAGTAAATCTCAGTATACACAAAAAAATTTAGGACCAAATCTATGTATATTTCATAATTATTTTAAAGATATATTTCACAATTTTTTTTAATAAATAAATTGTAATCAAAAAATGAAAAAAATTATAGTAGTAATAAACTCATATTCCTTATGTCTTGCCACTAGACATATTATAAAAACATTATACAATATGGGTTGATATACTATTTGGTTATCAAATCATTAACTAAAAATAATTTAGTTCCTTAACTATTAATTATTTCAATTTATTCACTCAATTCTAGTCAAATTTAAGTGTATATGTGTGTAAAACTCCTTCCTAAAAACTTGAATTTCAATCTTTACCCTCTCACCCGACAAAAACTTTATACTTGTAAAGCAACTATCATGTCAAGAGTACGCGTTAGTGTTACTCAACTTTTAAAGCCAAGTTAATTTCATTTTTAAATCTCTTTCTTTATTAAATTTTTAATAGGATTTATAATTAATAATGATCTAATTTCAAATTTTACACTTTCTATAACATCATTTTAATGTATATTTTATTTTTCACATCAATTAATTAATTAGTCCCATTAAAATTTAAGAAGAAATGAGATCTGTTGATGAATTGGACCATATAAATTTCATACTTAATAGATGTTGTTGGATAGGTCAACTATGATAGATGTAAAAGAGATATAATTATAAACTTTTATTCCATCTTATCATGACTTGTCACTAAACATATTGTAAATGATTCTTTCATTTAGAAAACGAAAAGCTGATATTTTCCACGTATTGCACCCTACACAAAATATGTGCAAAAAAAAAATCTAATGAATTGAAGGACAACAAAAACGACACGTATTAATCTTGTGTTGGTTACATGTATTCTTCTTCTCACAATGGATACATGCAGCTGTGAAATCAGTTCACTATGAGAGAGAGAAGATTACTTATATTGAATTTATGATATAACTATTTAATGAGAAGAAAGTAAAAAAAAAAAAAAATGCATACTAGTTTGCAGTAATTGCTGTATAATAAGTTATGCGGCGGCAAAAAGAAAGTAACATATGTTCAAGGGTTATGTATAATGTACATGATAAGTGGATTCTTAGACACTTGTCACTCTCTTTTTATTGTCACTTAATCCTATATGTGACAATTGTTGCATACCTGTATGTAGCAAAAAAAAAAAAAAAAAATCTAAGAACAAGATGTTGGTAGTAACACCATTTGTTTTTAAGTAAAAAAAAAAAAAACACACACACACACACAAACACAAAAACACATTAAAGAAATTAAAAGTTCATTCATCCTGAACTCTAGCTCAGGTATAGCGAGAGGTGGAATTAAAATAGAACCAAGAAAGGGAAAAAAAAAAAAATCAAAGAATTCTTTGGTTTGAAACTTGAACATATCTTTTATCAATACTTCTTTAACAAAAGATTTTGAAGGAAGGTTTTGAAGTTATGGTTGATTAGAAGACCTTATGGTTGCTGAAATATAAGGTGCTTTCAATGGGGATAACCTATTGAGGATGCAAACTTTTAAATCTACCCCATTGCAGACTAGCCTAGGCAACATCTATCGAATCTGGCTTTAGAGGAATAACTAGAACTTTGTTTGTAGCTAATGTAACTTTTAGTTTGAAAGTTTGGATTTGTGCTAAAATACAAAAGCTTGATCAAACCTCCAAATAAAAAAATAAAAAAAAACGACTAGATTGTTTTTACTCTAACTTAAACTAAGTGCGAAACAAGAGTAAATAAGCGCAATGAACCGATAACACTACTTTAAGCCATATTCATCTATTATCAACAATAAAATGAAAGCTTAAAAAGTAGGGAAGAGAGATGTAATCACAAGATAACACTAAGATGTGTTATTGAAGAGGAAACCGAAGAATTCGGCAAAAAACCTCTCCGCAACCCTTCAAGTCGAAATTGATCCACTAGAGAATAAAGTTGGAGTACACGAATAATAAAAGACCCTTCAAGCCTAGTCTACCCCATGTACTTGAACCCTCTAAGCTTCTACTACCAACAGACTTCTTGGAATCTTGTATTCACTAGCTTTCCGAAACCCAATTCAGCTCGATTGCATCCGCCAATGAATGGCTCTTTCCAATGCTTCTCAGTAGCACCAAAATCTCACTTTATACTTAAAATGGGTGTGGTAAGTGTTTGGGTTAGCAATCTCTCAAAGATTTAGAGATTAAGAGGTAGTAGTTGAGGAAAACCACAAGGAAATGTGTAGATGATTGTGGGTATAATAATATCTAACTTTCAAGTGTATTTTCTAGGGTTTCACTACAACAAAATGTATTTTTAGTGACGAAAATTAGTGAGGAAATATTTTTCGTCACTAAAAATACAGCTTTAGTGACGAAATATGAATTTCGTCACTAAAAATGAAAAAAATTATAACATTTAGTGATAAAAAATATATTTCGTTGCTATTGTGATCTGAAAAATGGGTGACAGTGGAGGGAAGCTATTGCGCGATTTTAATTAATCTATAGCGACGAAATATTTCGTCGCTAAAAGTTGATATTTTTAGTGACGAAATATTTTATCACTGTAGGTATTGCTGTAGATAGTATTAGTGACGAAAATCCTTTCGTCATTATAAGGAAGAATTAGCAACGAAAAATATTCGTCACTAAAAATAATCATGGTCTTTCATTTCACAGTTTTAGTGATGAAACAACAAGTCGTCACTAAAAGTATGCTATAGTGACGAAATTTGAATTTCGTCACTAAAAATCTTAACAAATTCTGGTTCCTTTAGTGACGAAATTTTAATTTCGTCACTAAAAGCATAACAAATTTTGGTTCCTTTAGTGACGAAACTGAAATTTGTCACTAGAAGTGGGCAATAGCGATGAAAAGATTTCATCACTAAAGAACAATATAAATACTCCCACAAACAGAACACCTATCAGAGCCATTTCTATAGTTTTCTGTCAAAAAAAAAAAAAAACCAAAACAAAAAACTGCGATTCCCAGACGAAGCGTCGCCTTCTTCCGGCGACGTGACAAACACACTCGACGCCGATTCTCACTTGATTGAAGCAAAGCGTCGCTGATTCTCACTCAATCCAAGCAAAGCGTCGCCAACCCAGGAACCGATGTCGCCAGAGCTCGCCGAACCAGGAATTGACGTCGCCGATTCCCTTCGCACTAGCGACGCTTCGCCTTCCCTTCGCACCGGCGACCGTTCACCTTCCTCACACCGACGACCGTTCGTGTCCCCTTATTTGCAGGCGACCGTTCGCCTTCCTCGCACCGGCGACCATTCGCCTTCCTCGCACTCTGATCTCACTTTTCGGTCCAATCTCTCTTTTGGGTTTTTTTTTTTCCATTTACTGAAATTAATATTAATATTCATTCATTAATTATTTATTAATATTCATTAATATTAATATTCATTCATTAATTAATTCATTAATATTAATTATTTATTAGTATTCAGTCATTAATTATTCATTAATATTCATTCATTAATTAGATTCATTCATTAATATTAATATTTATTAATATTCATTCATTAATTATGTATATATGAATCGGTCATATCACATATTTTGAACCTTTCTCATGCAATTTATAGCACAACTGTGTTAGAAAATACGTTGGTGGATTGTTAAAAGTTTCTTACTTAAAGACAAGTACTTCCATAAATGTTTTATTATTTTTTCATTTGATAGCAGTGTGTGATATAATTACATTTTAGATAAGTAGAGATAAGCTATTCATGGTAAGAAATGGAAATAAACATAGTCCACATCTATTCTTTATCATTTTACAATGAAATTCTGAGGCAAGTATTGTATAATCCCTGTGGAATTGGGTTGCATTCATTTTTGGAAAGTGACAATCTATGTTGGAAAAATGCCTGGATGGTTAAAGTTTGGAAAGTAATCAATTTATGGTGCCTGATGTTTTCAGTAAGAAAGAATTTTGCTCATTTTAAAAAAAAAGAAAAGAAAAAGAAATGAACATTTGTTCAGTGCCCCAGAAATTTTGCCTGAAGGGTACTTTTGTGTTTTCCATGTTTATATATAAGTTGTTATTAAATTTATATTTAAAATTTAAAAAAGAAGAAGAAGAAGAAGAAGAAGAAGAAGAAAGAGAAAGCACTGGCACATTTGATCTTTAATTGGGTGATTGAACACTTGCACAGCTCTCCAAAGGAAAAAAAGAAATCAGAAAAGGATATAATATCCTCCTTTCCTAGTTTCTTATGCAAGATGAACCTTAGGTTGAATGAATGAGTATCTGTAATGGTATCTCATGTACCTTAACATTGACACTGTCACTCATGCTATTTTGAGTATCCTTTTTTTCTAGTATTTCCATTGGTGCCATTATATGCTTGTTTTGATCATCACTCTGACTAGACAGTTATTTTTGGAAATACAAAATAAGTTGGTGTGCAACTAGTTTTCACTAATAAAACTTTCTTCATTGTATAGGACATTCATGCTAAGTATGTATTATTAAGGTGATGACTTTAATAATGGCATTCAATTTTAGGAAAACTTTATTCATTGTATGTGACATTCATGCTATGTATTATTTTGTAATCCTTGTAGATAAAAAATTGCTGCTATGACTTCACTATTAATATTTACTGTGCAGTCTTAAGATTTAGGATCCCTGTGTTGCGGATTGGAATGAATATGGTTGTCTCATACTATATTCCTACCTTTTACATTGGATAGATCTTTACTATAATTTTGATTTTTAATTTACTTTCTTTGACTATAATTTTGAACCACCCTCCCAAGTTTTCCACTGATGACAAACTATATACTACTATTTCATGTTGGTTGTTCACTTGTTTGAATATGCTTATTGGAACCAAATCTTATTCCCAAAATTTTGGGTTAAATTTTCATAAAATGTATCTGGGTAATCAAGCACCTGTCGCTTGAGGAAGTGTTGAACCCAGTTTGGTACACTCTGGGATTTAGTTTTCTCAGGTTACTCAAATAGGGTATTTAAAGCCCATATGAAAAGTGCAACTACCACCAAATTTATCAACATCACTTGGTGGTGATAAGGCCTGGCTCAGTTATATCTACACAAGTTCAAATTTTCAGGTATTTCACTTTATGAAGCTTCCAAATTTCAATCAAAGAATTATCGTCTTTCCCTTTGGATGAGGACTAATTAAGTAGTGTCACTTTAGCATGATTGATTGGCCAGATTGCTTTTCAAATGTACAAAGATGATCAAAATGAAAAGAGAAATAGAAGAAAGGATGTGATAAGGTATAAGAAATTATTTTTGACCGTTATAATCTTGTAAGAATGTGATAAGGTATATGTAATTTTTAAATGTACAAAATTGATTCCAAAGAATTTTGTAAGAATGGAAATGTTTTGTGGGATTAAACCAAAGTTTAATCTTTTGCTCTCTACCCCTTTGACCATTGACAAACACATTGGTTTGCAGTGTATAAGGTGGTCCATTAATTTAAAAATGGTTGTTGACTTCATCATTACTTGGAACTTGGAAGTCTTTGTTCCCATTGCCACCGGCCATGTTTGTGTACAGTAGTTGAGTTGCTGAGCTCCACCAAAAAGGAACTAATCTTTTATTAGGTAGCCATTCCAAACCCAATATAACACAGCTGGGTGGAGCAAGTCACCATCTTAGAGTCCCACACAGTCAAGTCTTAAAAATTAGAGGTCTGGCTGGGGTTAGCAATGCATGGAATTGTTGTGGCTAAGATGGGATATGACATTACAAAAAAATGAAAAATAATTGAATGTTTATGTGTCAGTTTACTAGTACTAGTTGGTAATGATCTACACTACTCTTCCTCTCTCTTTCCATGTCAAATTACTGTTTCTAGATTGAGAGTCATCTTTTTATTGAAATTTTTGCATTGTCTCCATCAAGAGGTAAAGCTTCACTGTTCTATGTGTTGCATGCAGGTGAAATCCTATTGATACATAGAATGTGTTGATGACTGCAGCCATTAGATCATTGGGAGGCTTATCAAATGTTGGGTGTGGGCCCTTGGCAACTTAACTCAATGTTTTGTGTTGACTGATTAAACATTAGGAATATTTTTGAGGTATGATTGGGTCTAGTTACTAGTAATATAAACGAAGGGAAATGTGGGGACTTGATACCACGAAGTGGGGTTTCAATCTTTTCAATATTGAATTCTAAGCTATACCACTGTTTAGAAACGGGAAAAAGAATAAAGAATATGTATTTTAAATTTGGGTCTACTTAATTGTTCACTAAAAGTTATTTTTCTTTTATCTTCAGCACTCTCTTTCTTTTGTGGTTGAAGAAATTGTGAGGAACAAGGTGAAGAACACCAGTTAACTTTGGATTTTTTCTGAAAGTTGTAAACTTAGCTTGAGCAAAGTAAGTATATTCTAGTTAAAAACTTCTAAAACTTTATATATACTTGTGATGTTTGAGATTGGTTTTGTGGTGGGTTGTTATATTAGAGTAAGCGGATGGCTTGCATGGTGTTATAAGTTGGTTTAAATTCATATTGGAAGTGTTTTTAATTTCTTGTAAATGTAAATGAAACTTGTTGATGAGTAGCAATTGTGTTCCTTTATTCAATTTCAATACTTGTAAGCATTGTACTTGTGATGTTTGAGATTGATTTTGTGGTGGATTGTTGTGTTAGAGCAAGCGGGTGGCTTGCATGGTGTTATAAGGTGGTTTAAATTCATATTAGGAGTGTTTTTAATTTCTTGCAAATGTAAATGAAACTTGTTGATTAGTAGCAATTGTGTTCCTTTATTCGATTTCAATACTTTTAAGCATTGTACTTGTGATGTTTGAGATTGGTTTTGTGGTGGGTTGTTGTATTGGAGCAAGCGGGTGGCTTGCATAGTGTTATAAGGTGATTTAAATTCATATTGGGAGTGTTTTTAATTTCTTGTAAATGTGAATGAAACTTGTTGATTAGTAATAATTGTGTTCCTTTATTCGATTTCAATACTTGTAAACATTGTACTTGTGATGTTTGGGAGTGTTTTTATTTTAATTTCCTTTATCTAAGTAGCTTATAGACTTAGATGTTAGAATACATTATGCATGAATTGTCCTTATTTTACTAAAGTAGCATTCATCTTGTAATTGTAGTCAAACATGGATAAAAGTTGGATGACAATGGGTAAGATACTTGATGGCAGATTAAGTCATCCATATATTGAAGGAGTCAATGCATTTATTAATTTTGCAAGAACGGTTGTGGACTTGAGTGGTAACATTCCATACCCGTGTATTCATTGGTGTGGTTACTCTTAATGCATTGTTAGAAATGTTTCTTATAACGTAGTTAATGTTTTTACTTTATGATTTTAATGTAGTATTGTTTTTATATTTGTGCAGATTTCTTATTGGTGGCTTTTAAGGGATTTACTTTTGGTATTACTTGAAGACATATGAGGACATCTTTCGTTATTTCTAATTATATTATGCTACGTTTTTTGTATTGTTATAAAACATCTTGAATTATTGTATGTGTTGCAAACAATTATTGTATGGAAGGAGTTTGAATTTGATATTTGTTTTATTTTTTACTTGTGGAATGTATGGATTTTTTTTTATAAATGTTTTGTTGAAATAAATGTGTTATTGAAATGTGAGGTTTTAATAATGTAATGACAGGTTACAGGTTAATATCAAAGTCATGAAAAAAATAAAAACAGAAAATAAGTTTTAGGGATGAAGTTTTTCGTCACAAATATAGCAACAAAAAATTGTTTTAGTGATGAAATATTTCGTCACTAAATGTAACAAAATTTTGTAAGAAATGGTTTTAGTGACGAAAATTTTCGTCATTATATGTGTTTGAATTTTCTTAAACATAGTTTTAGTGACGTATTTTTTCGTCACTATATGTACCCGAACATTGTTTTAGTGATGAAATTATTCTCACTAAATATGATTTAATAAAATAAGGTGTTTTTAGTGACGAAATATTTCTTCATTGAATAATGTTTTTAGCGAGGAAAACATTTAGTGATGAAAATGTTTTAAAAACAAATTGGACTTTTAGTGATGAAATTTTTCGTTACTAGGGCTTTTAGTGACAGGGTTTCAGCAATGAAATGAGTTTCGTCACTAAATGTCCGATTTCATCACTAAAGGTTCTTAGTGACGAAAAATTGGACTTTCAGTGATGAATTTTTTCGTCACTAAAAATACATTTTGTTGTAGTGATTTTCTCTCTGAAAAGCACTCATTACAATTTGTGGATAATGAGGGTATATATAATGTGAGTAAAGACTTGGTAAAGTAAAACACAACTTTTTGTCAAACAAAAACTTTTGCGAGTCTTTCGCCGGTTAGCCCTTCTCGCGAGACAATCGCAAAAATGACAGCCTGACACGATTCTTTATCTTCCAGTCATGTGCTTCACACATGGCCTTTTCGCAAGTTGTTTCTCGTGAGTTACTCGTGAGCCAGTTGCAAAATCCATTGATTCAATTTTTGAAACTTGATTCTTCACCGATCTCTCGCACTCATCCCTTACAGATAAACCCACTTACATACAAGGAAAATGATTGAAGAAATTACAATCAAATTTGACACAAAATTAAAACCAACACAATATAGTTGGAAATCACAATTTTACACAATTCCTTAGTATTGATGAGCTTGTTTCTTCTATTTTAGGACTTGGGTGTTTATGTTTGGTCCGTTGTAGTTGTTGAGCTTGGAGTTCTTGTATTCTGGTCCATGTTTTACTAAAAATCTTTCATTCATATATAAAAAATTAAAAAAATTAAAAAAATATAAAAAAAAAAAAAATAGAAGAGTATTGATGAAACTTACCGTTGATGAACAGTGAAACCAAGAAGACAAGGGACAAGAAAAACCAAGAGGACGGGGGACAACCATTGAAGACGTGCCCGATCAGACCAATACATTTTTCTCTGTAATTCAGAAGTACTTGGACGTCAATAGATCTCTTTGGACCATAAAGATAAAAGGGAAGGCACAAAGTGAAATAATAATAATTGATCCATAAAATTATCAAAAATTCACCGTGCATATACAAGCAAAGAGAGAGAGATTCTGAGCTCACCTCGAAACTTTGCAGAGAGAGAGGAACTGAGGGAGGAAAGGTTGAAGAGAGATGGAGATTGAAAAGGAATAAATAAGGCGGGAGCTAGCACCTAGCGGTATCGCACAATCTTCCCACGTCATGGTCAACCATTTTATGACTGCGAGTCTCTTTAATTTCTTTTTCAACTTTTGTTGTTGTTGTTGTTGTTGTTAATGACTGTTTCTCAGCTTCATTGTCAAACATGTTGGATGAAAAGTAGGGGTTTTTTAGTTAACAGAATTAATTAACTATATAAAAAGAGCGAAGCGCCTTGTCTTGGTTTTGTCAAATTTTTTGCTTTTGTTCAGAGCGATGAGCATTGTTGAAGAATGCAAAACTTTAAACCGTCTGTTGGAAAGTAACGAAACGCATGATACGACAATTATGAAACAATAACATATCCAGTGTTACTCAAACTTGCCATGCTATGAATTTTAGACAATAATATTTTTTTTTCTTTTTCTCTTTTGGACAAATGCTTAGACCACAATATCACTGATCAACAGGTATTTAACAAATTCCATGAACTTAAAGAGAATAACACATTAATAGTTAGGAGTAACATGGGAAGGAGCAAGAAAATTTTATTTTTGGGCAATTGTGAGACTACATCATCACTGATGTATGGGACTTGCATGCTTTTTTTTTTTTTTGAGGAGATTTTTTTTGCTACTTTAAAAAAAAAAGCATTTGCATTTTTTTTTTGCTACCGTTTATTTGTCTTCTTGTGATTTTCCTATGAATCAGGTTTTTCTTCTGGGGTGAATTTTATTAGTTTTACTTAAACTAAGTGATGTTAATATGTAGTTTTATAATCAACTAGTTATATGTAAGTGTATAGATGTTGTACGCGGGGCACGTTTGAAATTGTAATTTGTGGATGTGTGTATTTTCACATTGAGAAGCTTTATTTTCCTTCTTTTTTTGGGTTGATTATGTTTGTATTTCTTGGATTCTCAAACTGTGTGGCCAGTGTGGGTTTTAATGATTCTATTAGTGTTTGATGGTAAGATGTGTATACTTCATGAAATATAAGAAAATAAAAGAAATATCACATCCATGATGTAACATATTCCCATTTCTTTATATGTAACAGGCAAGTACATTGTGTGATTTATATTAAAATTATAGCTTATATGTTCTTCACTCTTACAAATGATAGCAATTCTTTACATTTTGAAGACATTGTATGTCTCCAGTTGATTAATTAGCCAAGTTGTTTAGCATTGAAAAATATCGTAATTGTTTTAAGATGCTTACTAATTGTTGTTCTATGTTGGCTCTGGTATTGTAGTTTATTTGATATTTTGATTCTTCAGGGTTGTGCTTGCCTTGGATCTTTAAACAACAAGTAAGTGCATTTGAAATTGTTCAAAATAAAATAAGGTGTGCAAACTAGTATTCCATGTGATCTGGGTCTCATGTGAATACCATTCTAATCATGGTTCAACCGTTCAAACCTTCAGGGGCTAATGGTGGTGGTCTAGTGTGTGCCGTGTGAACCAGAAATGCCTCTCCAAATGAGATATTATATATATTATTATTGATTTTTTTTCATGGAGGGGCCATCAGGCTAATAGAAGAAAGTCAGATTACCCACGAGTCACGTTTGTTTCCCTATTATAATTTTAGGATTTTGTTAATAAATACTTTTAGAAACTTTTTATATAAAAGAAAAAAAAATAATATTTTTGACAATTTTTTTATATCTCTCATAATAAAACTAATATAAAAAAAAAGGTTTATACTTCATTAACAAAAATTTATTTATTATATAGTATATCCTTATGGAAATGAAACACCTATCCCCCTTGACCTTGAGCATGTAAAGCAGAGGTTAGGAACCAAAAGAAAGGTAACGAATAACGATTGTACTTTACTTGAAAAACGTAAAAATCAAAAGAAACTGGTGCCTATATTTTAGGATTTATATAGAAAGTAGAAGGCCACTGAAAAGTATATTTTAGTATTTTTATTTATATTGATTATATGGTTTTTTTAAGAGAAAGAAACTGTAGCTATTTATCATAACTTATATGGATTTTTTAAAGAATGAAATTATAAGCTTGTGTGTAACATGTGCCATATACTTCAAACTTTTAAAATCAACATCCTATTTGGAGTTACAATACTACCCGCCGTCTAAATTATATACTTTAAAGTTCAAATTAGTTGTGCACATTATAATACTCTCGTAATTTTGTGTAGACTAACTTGTCTTTTGATTAGGGGGGAAGTTTTCAAGATTAGCATCCCTTTTAGAGTTAAAATGTCTAAACAACCCTAACTATCCAACCCAATTAAGTACATGAATTCCATTATCTTAAACGTGAAATACCCAAATACCCTTAAAAGCTTTACCAAACCCAATAACCCAGTTGTTCCTTATGTTGTTGGGGTACATGAAGAGCCTCACTCTAGCTAGCTCATTGTTTAACCAAAAATAAAATGAAAAATCGAACCCAAACCTCCAAAGTACAAATAGAAATGAAACAATTCTTCATGTTGCTCAATCATTTAGCGATTCTAAACTTTGTGACATGCCTTAATATGTTTACTAGTTCAAGAACATAAAAACAATCTGGCATGCCTTAATCATTGACCAATTACTTGCAGAAAGGATTATAGAACATATTTTGTTCAAAATGGGAAACAATATATATATATATATATATATATGTGTGTGTGTGGGGGGGGGGGGGGGGTGTTTGGGGGGGGTGGTGTACGTTATGATAAGAAACAATATTTACCCTTGTTTTTATGACCAATCCCAGTATTATTTCTCCTATTTCTATACGAAATTTGGAGTTAGCGGAAGAAAGTAAGAATTTTTTTTTAAATTTTTTTTAGTAAAAGAAAGTAGCCTACTCTACTACCAATGAAGGCTTGTCCGTTATGGCATGATGTCCTTGTTCGTCGGGTTGAAAATTTTGGCTTGATGGCAATAATGCTGAGGCAGCAATCTTGTAGGACAAAAAGTAGAATTATGTGAATTGTGAAAATGACACAATATTATTACTAGGGTTACTGGGGATAGCAATACTTTATATACAATGTCTACAATCTAGAAACAAAGAGACCTAAAATGTATATAACTAATTCTACAAATAAATATGTATATTGTTATTATAAATAAGTATGGTTAATTTATTTATTTCCTGTTTCCAGCCTACATAGCTATAATCTGGCAATAAGGCTTGCCATTGTTTTAAATAAAACACATTGTTTTAGTATTACTAAAATAAAATATTTGAGATTGACAAAGATTGACAGAGTATTTGTAAAAGAGAAAAAAAGAGAACTTTGAGGAACCGTCATCGAAGTCATGTTGGCCTCTCACCATCATCAAGTTGTTGAAACTCCTACAGTATTTTTTTTTTTTTAAGATGAATTCATTATTAACAAAATTCTATAAAACAATTATCTTATAATATGTAAACCGCATTCTCAAAAACTACTTTACATAAAATATTAGAATATTATCTGTATATTCCATTAACAACTTATTAGTTTCATTAAGCGCACAAACAAAGATCAGAATATATGTTTGTAGTATTTTTAGTTTTATTTTAAACAAAAAGCATTGGCAGAGAACTATTGTAGAGAAACAGCATTAAAACAAGAAGTTTTATCCACCAACTGAACTACACATCTCATGAAGTCATGATCAGGGGTGGCCACTGGCATCATCGGTGGTGGGTTTAGGGGCAGAGGGTGGGACCGGACCTCTAACGAGTGGAACATCTTCACCATGAACCCTCGGATCAGAAGGAGGAGAATACGGACCAGCTGGAATCTCTCCTTTATTGGCTACATATTGGTTCTTCCTCCCCTCCATCTTCATGCTTGAATTCAGAGGCCGCCGAACTTCAGAACTAAAAAGCAAAATCAGTATTTGCATAAAGCAAGTGCAAAACAGAGAGTTTGATTAACTATACCAAAGTAACCAACCTGTATATAAACAACCAACTCCTAGCGTGTGCGCACATCAACACACACACCCATTTAAACTGCTAATTGTCTCTCTTTTTGAGAAACAAACACACACCTTGAAAGGGGGAAAGTGGTTCCAACACGAAGGCACGCCACATCTCTATTTAAAAGTCATGGTAACTTTTAAAAAAGGATGAAGTAAGTTATACTACACATAATACACTCTCTTAAACAATTATTAATGCCAAACAATTAAGGAAAGAAATATACAGCATAAAAAGTGAAGAAAATATAGGCACTTTTAGGCAACAAGCTAAGACCATATATTGCCTTAAAGAGATTTTGAGGAAACAGCCAAACAGAGATAAGTAAACTTCCCATTTTTTTTTTTTTTTAGAGAACTGCACTAATATTTGTGTTATACCATATATATTGATATAGGAAGAGAAAACAGGAAAGGGTATTGAAAAAACTTACTGTTCAAACTCTATATTGATACAGGAAGAAGCAGTTGATGAATTTGTAATAGTCCCAAAAGCTGTGTTGGACAAAACCATGGTGGTGTTAGAAGTTGAATGGGAAAAAGGTGGTCGGCCCATGTAATCGACAATCTTGATCAGAATTGTCTGGTTTAGATTACAAGCATCTGGTGTTGAAGGACTAGTGATGCACCTAACCAAATACCACCTCCCACAAACTGCACCATTGTCCCATATTCTATCACCGGCTGCCGCGAACAAGTTGCTGGATGGGAACTGAGATGCATCGCTTCCATAACATGCTGTGTGTAAATATGGGGGAGAATACAGCGCTGCAGTGCCAACATCACCACAAGAGGTATGGAAATGGAGGAACAATGAAACCAAGAATAACTTGAGAAATAATAACCATTGAAGTCGTGGCAGTGACCTAGGATTCATTTTTCTCTGCTTGTGAGTGAGTAGTGACTTGGGACTTGTTGAGGGTATAAAGGGAGTTAGAAAATTAAGAAATGGCTTCTTTTCCTTGGCCATTTGGTATTTGATCAATAATGTTTTTCCTTGCCTTGAAATTAATGAGAGTTGAAAGAACAAGAGAGTAGAAGAAACCATTTATAATAGGGAACGTCGAGTCACACTTCCCCAGGGTATAGTAACTACACAAGGATCCAAATCACAAATGGCCCATCGACTAGGCCAATCAGGTCATTGTTTGCCCTTAAGTGGAAGGGGGCTCTAAATTTTGAAAAAGAAGGGGTAGTAGAAAAAAATAAATAAAAATTTAGTTTCAAATGAAATTTCAAAAAATCTGATATATCCTTGTGACCAAAAAACAAAAAATCTGGAAATTCCTTATAAATATTAGTACCTCAAAAAATTATTTGATCTAAACAAAATCAATTATCTCAAAAATATCATCCTTAACTTCTAAAAAATAAGAATTGAGAAGAAAGAAGACGAAGACAAAGTTGAGAGTCTGAAGAATTGAGAAGAAAGAAGTATTGTAAACTTACTAAACTGTAAAGAAGTAATAAATAAATATATGAGAGAATAAATGCAATGGAAAAGTTGAGGAGTAAAGGTGGCCATGTGGGTGGGAGCTTAGGAATGAGAAAAATGATTTAAAAGGAAGGTTGTAGGAAGGTAGTTTTATTTGCTAAATAACCAAATTTGTTCTTAAAAAAAGAAAATCTCACTACTTATTTTGAATATTTTAAAACACAATTTTTTATAAATAATTAAAACATTATATTCATTAATCTATATAAATTATTTGTTATAGTAAAAAGTAATATTAATTACTCTAATATATATACTAATCTTATCACACGTGCTTTGCAAGTTTATAGTGGTTGTGAACTATTCAGAATTTCCAAGTTTCTAGTCAAAAATGTAAAATTTAATTACAACACGACCTATATATTCGCCCCCTTTAACAGCACTAGCCGACCCTTTTCAACTTTTTAAAGTTATACTTAATGGCATATTTGGATTGAGGGAGATAGAGGGAGTACAAATGGGAGTAGAATAGAGTTCGCCAAAAAATTAGGTCAATTCTACCCTACTCTACTCTCCCTCAATTCAAACGGACCATAATTTTTTGACCAGTCAGACCAGACCAGCCGTCATTGAATTGCTTTAGTTTTTCTTCTAGAGAATCGAAGTTGGCAGCTTGATTTTGTTGTTCCAGCCTTCTAGTATTTCTTTTTCCACTACTATAATAGATAGCTAGCTATTGCTGCTAGAAGATGCATGAATATTCAATTTGTTGTTAATCTTGCATTAATTCTTTCCATTACACCCATTCCGTGCTCAAAGAGGTTTATCCAAATACTACTTATAATAATAAAGGTACAGTGTGATATGATGCTGACAATCATGAACTCATATTCCTTTCAAACCAACTTGCTAGTTGCCGCAGTTAGGGACAAATTTATATAATTGGCTAATCTTTTGACAAAACGCACTTTATTTGTAATTGAGTAAATCTAAGATGGGTTTAGTACTTCAAGAAACAAGTATTCCTGTTTAGTACTGAAACCATGCAAATCTGACCAAGAAACAAGTGAAGAATGTGATGTTCATTAAAGCTCGACAGTAATCTCGATGGAAAGATTTCTATCGAGATTTAATATTGAAGTTCGACACAAGCTTGACACAAGCTGTATCTGTCGAGAATTACGAAATCAAGTTTTCCAGATCTGATTACACGCATATCTTTGAGTATTTGTGTATGGTTTCTTTTCTCATAATCCTAGACACATATAAGGATTATTTTAAGGGCCGTCACAAGTGATGTAGGGTGTTGAAAATAGAATCCATGCATATTGTGGCCGAAAGCAGAAATTGTTCTAGTTCATCATATTCTCTGTAGAAGCTACTGCGTTTTTACGCCAAGGGTTTTGTGATCAAAGAGTTTCTTGATCTTCATTGTTGGATGAATTGAAGAACTTTGCAGCCAACATCTTCCGCAAGTTGGTATGTTAGTCACGTACTGGGATCCGTGCATCATTGGTTAGTCACGTACTGGGAGTCGTGCATTGAACGGAGAGATTGCAATTACAATACAAGTCCAATTGGGTATTAGGGTAAGGGTTCAACTGTAGGTTGGTATTAGGTACTAGGATTCCTTTTACTTGTAAACGCTTATTTTGATAATAGTGAATTCTCGAAAGTGGTAACCTTAAATTCATCTAATGGGGTTTTGCCTTGGTGGTTTTCTCCATTCATAAACAAATCACCCGTGTAAAATTTAATTTCCGCTGCATTTAGTTATTTGGTGATTTGTTTGTGCTACCACGCTATTGCATGCTAAATTGACTTAATTAATTTATTTGGGCAATTAATTAATTAATTTACCAAAGGGGTCATTACATTTTTGGCCTATCAAGTGATATCAGAACGGGTACACTTTGATTATGTTTAATCTTTGCTATGTGATCCATTGACCCCTGTAGAAAAATCTCTTATTGTACCTCCTTTATTTGATGGTACTAACTATGCATATTAGAAAGTATGCATGAGAACTTTCTTACAGTCTTTAGATGAGAAGGTGTGGCAAGCTGTGGAGACTGGCTGGACTAAGCCAAAGGAAGCGCCGGCTGATTGGGATGATGCAAAGATCAAAGCGACAAACTTGAACAACAGAGCATTGAACGTCATTTTTAGTGTGGTCACGAATGAGGAGTTCAAGAAAATATCATTGACTGAAATTGCAAAGGAAGCATGAACCATCCTTCAAACAACCTATGAAGGGACTAAGGCTATCAAGGATTTAAAACTCCAAAGGCTCATTACTAGCTTTAAGGAGACAAAGATGGAGGGGGATGAGTCATTTGATGAGTTCTATGCCAAGCTGAAGGACATAGTCAACTCAACCTTCAATCTTGGGGAAACTATTCTCGAACCCAAGGTTGTGAGAAAAGTGTTTAGATTTCTACCTGAGAGATTTCATGTCAAGATCACTGCCATTGAAGAATCAAAGGATATTGACTCCATTCTTTTGACAGAGCTGGTTGGCAACTTACAAACCTATGAGTTGGGTTCGATTAGAATTGGGAAAGGAAACAAAAGTAAGAGCATGGCACTGAAGGCCAAAAGTAACGAGACTAATGAGTCTTCAGATGATGAAGATTCCAAGATGAAATCCTATATCACTAGGCAGTTCAAAAAGTTCATGAAAAATGTCAATGCGAAAGGATTTGATAAGGACCATAAGCAATCTAGTTCTTTTCAATTCAAAAGCCAAGGCAGAGGAAAGAAGGATGCCAAGGATTGCAATCAGTACACTATTCCTTCTGGACCAAAGTGTTTTAGATGTCAAGGTTTTGGACACATAAAACAAGAATTTCCAACATATCTCAAGATAATTGGGAAAAGCAAGGCTTTTGCTGCTACCTTGAGTGACACCAAGCCTGAGATTGAGTTAGATGGCGAGGGAATCTTAAATGCATTGACTGCTACAGTTGTTCCTACTGAAGGGGTTACAGAAATAGAAGATGAAGAAGAGGACTTGGTAGTATCTAAGTTTGAGAAAATGGATGAACAAGATATCCATACAGCCTATGCAAAATTGTACAAGGTTTCTAAGAAGCATGAGAAACTGTATAGGTTGGCCACTAAGATGCTGAGTGATATGGAGCGAGATCGAGAGGAGCTCTCTACAAATGTTGAGAAAGCAAATCAAACTATTGGAGCTTTGCAGTTTGAAAACAACTTCCATGCTAAAAGGACAAAGAAGCTTGAAGCGGAACTGTTCCAGCTTAGAGCTCAATTGGAGAGGAATTCCAGTGCAAAGTTCAATGAGATGCTAAGTTTTCAAAAAACTGCTTCTGATAAAACTAGTTTTGGATATGATTTCTTTTCTCCTAATATTGCCTCCTCTAGTATTATTGTGCTTGTCTCACTTGCAGATAATATTAATTCTAAGAACAATGAATTTAAAACTGAAATAGCTAGTGAGAACTTAAATAAAGATAAATCTATATTAGGAGCACCCCCTAAGGTTGAAAAGAAAGAGACTAGAAACCCTAGGACTAAGAAAATATACAACAAAAAGTCTTAACCAAAGAAGTCGCATTTCTGTCATCATTGTGGAGTTTCAGGGCATACTTGTCCAAATTGCTACAAATGGTTAGCCACTCAACAAAGCAATAGTATACTCTTGTCCAGAAACCAGAATCAATTTCTATCCTCTTTAACTCCTCTTGGAGATCTTCTTAAAGCCCTCATGTTTCTTTCGAACTTGAACGGTTTCAATTCTTCTCCCTCACCTCTGGATCAAAGGTTCGCACAAAGGAAATGTTCTTCTAAGGTGTGAAAGAAAAAAAGGCTCAAAATGATTTAGTCTCTCTCTCTCTCTCTCTCTCTCTCTCTCTCTCTCTCTCTCTCTCTCTCTCTCTCTCTCTCTCTCTTTATAGTTATGCATTACTTATTTGTTTTGCTTTTTTGTTTTAAGTCAATCTAGTTTTAAGCTTTGTGTGTTTCTTTATGTTTTTGTTTGGTTGTTTAGTTGTTTTTGCTTTTTTTTTTTTTCATAAAAAAAATAATTTAGAAAAATACAAAAACAGTGTGTGTTTGTGTATATTGGGACTTATGTACATTGGATGGACATTGAAACAAAGTTTTCTAAGCTTTGTATCTTTTGTAACTTAGATGAGCATCTCAATGCATAACTAAGCAAGTGAGCTTTATGGCCCGTGTTTGTGATAAGTACGATTAAGTAATCTTTTATACTTAACACTCATATCACTTTTTTTGACGAGAAGGACTAGAAAATTCTAAGAGAAAGGCATAAATAACCATCTCACCACTAAAACCTGCCAATTATGTATAACATCTGTGCGTTTCAGCATAGCAAAATTGTGATGTTTTGGCTTACATAATTGGGTATTTCTTTTCTCTCTCTTATATACCCATGCATGCTATGCTTAAAAGAAAAATATGCAAAGTATACAAAAGCAAAAAGAATCAAAATGCTTTTAAATATGATTGCAAGCGCGTTTCTAGGAGATATGAAAGTTAAATGATGTACCTCAAAGGTGATAGTCCTCATCAAGCAGTTATAACTGTGTATGAGTGTATTTGATTTTCTTATATCTCAAATTGTCATAATATGAAACACTTATGCATTATTGCTATATTTTCACACACAACATGTAAACTCTTTGCTACTTTTGATATATGTGCAGGTACAATGTGATTTGGTCATCACAAGAAATACATGTGTTAATATATGCTCATTAAACTGTCTTAACTTGTTTTTGAAATATAAAATTGATTAGACTTGTTTAATTTGTGTGTGTGTGTGTGTGTTGGATCTTTGAATGCTTTGCATAGTTGTTGAGAGTTGTTGTGAGAACTTAATGTGTTGATTAGATCTATGTTTGAGTAGCTTGCTTGTTGTAATCATCTCTATGTGTTTTTCCCTTCTTTGAAAAACCTTCTTTCTTCAAGCTCGATAACTTCTCAACAAATCCTCGACAGATTCCCTTCTATCGAGCCCTTTTTTCTCCTTGTCTTGACAGAAACGGAATCTTGATCCATCGAGATTTCTGGATTTCTTCTCGATAGATTCTCGACAAATTCTTGATGCATCGAGGTGTTTTTGCTGTCGAAAGATCCTCGACAGCACCTCGACAGATTCATTTCTGTCGAGATTTAGTGCTCGACAGATTCTACGATCCATCGAGCTACGATTTCTATTTAAGGGCTGAGCGCGTATTAGATATCATTTCTCACTTCTCTTTCTCTCAACAGAAACTTCTCTCTCTCACCCCAAACACATTTCTTTCACTCAAATCTCACTACACACTACATTTTCGGCCTTTATCAAGTTCAGATCACTTGGTAATCTTCCTAAATCCCTTCTTTTTAATGCTTTCATGCATTTTTGGCCTAGATTTTGGAGCTTTTGAAAATTTTTGGAGTTTTTGAGTTTTTTTTTTTTGTGTGAAATTGTTGGGTTGGGTGTTTTTGATTTGATGTTACATGTTCATGCATTGCATTCTCATTGCATTTTAACAATGTTTCATGCATTTAGATGTGTGTTTGATTATTGTTAAATGTGTGCTAGTAGATTTGGATTGGGTTTTTACCCATGATGCAACTTAAATTTTTGCACGTCACATGTTCATGCATTTTTCATGCATACGTCTTTCCTTTCTTTTATATCTCTTTTTTTTTTTTTCTGTGTTGTGATTGTGTTCTCTCTCTCTCTCTCTCTCTCTGATAAACTGTGCCATGGCACCCAAAGCGCGTAAATCCACTCTGGCTCGAAATCCTCTTGATTCTGGGTCTTCTTCTTCTGATTCCATTCCCCCCTTTTCACGTTCGGTTCTGTGATGAGAAGGCTCGAAAGGACTATTTGGAGAACTTTCAGAAACATGGCATTCATCCGAAGCGCCATGTTATTCTGTTAGACTTTTTTGACACACCTCTCCCCGCCGTCATTCAGACTCGGGGCTGGGAAACTCTATGTGAGAGACCCTTAAGGTGTCCCATTGTGTTTATACAGGAGTTTTACTCCAATATACACCGTGTCAATACCTCTATACCTCGGTTTACTATGACATTTCGAGGTACACGTATCATAGTTACCTTGGATCTTATATTCGAGGTACTACGTGTTTCAAGGGTAGCGCATCCTGACTACCTCAGTTGTGAGCGTCTTTGGACTGTGTCCAGAGACGAGTTTTTGTCTCACTTTTATGAGACACCTTCCATATGGGGTGGGAAGCAAAACACCCCATGCTTGGGCTTTGAAAAAGGTCTGAGGTTCCTTAACATGGTGATGGCATTTACTCTTACTCCATTGTCTCACCATAACTCTATCACTGACCCTCGTGCTCATTTTCTTTTGTCTCTTCTTAAGGACCTTTCTATAGACTTTCCTTCTCATTTCATCACTTCTATCGTCGATTTCTATCAGGATACGGCGACCCATGATAAGCTTATCTTTCCTTCAGCTATCACGCGGATCCTTCGCCACTTCTCCATCCCTATTCTGGATTCTCCTTATTTCACCACTATGGGTGCCTTCAACGCCAATTCTATTCAGCGAAATGAGGCCTAGCTTCGACTGAAGCGGCCACGAACGGAGACGATCGATCATGCAGATCCTGTAACTCCTTCTTCTTCGATTCCTTCCACTTCTGCTCCTTCTTCTTCGATAGTTGGTGTGACCTTAGAGGCCATCATGGCGCAGTTTCAGTGCATGAATGCTCGCCTTGACTCTCTCACTGATGAGATGTGTCAGGTGAACACCCGTGTTAGTCGTATAGCCCGACAACAAGCTTGCCTTGGTGGTTTCACTCCCTCTCCCTCTCCTTCTCTAGAGGCTTCGACAGATGAGGATGGTGATGATGAGGATGATGACTCTTCTAGTGATGATGAGATGATGACTTCTCGGTGACTTGCCCTTTGTCATTCATGACAAAAAGGGAGAATAATTTTGGATGAGCGTAGTCTTGTAGTTAGGGGGGAGAGTTAGCATAGGAAATTTTTGTTAGGGGGAGTGTGTATATCTTTTGAGAGATGTAGTGAGGTTTACATGTACTTTTCTTTTCTTTCTTTATACATTAGCCTCTTGTATACTGGTCTTGTGACCATTTATTGACATACATTGTATTTATATTTTGTCATATATATGATGATGTGTGTTTTTTTTTCACCTATCTCTCCATGTATTGTTTCTTTTCTCTCTTTATACATATGTTTTTTTTTTTTTTTTTATGTATGCAATCCTTTATTTTTGTTTCACACATGATGCCTTGATGAGTTTTGTTTAAGTGCTTCAGAAAGACAGGTTATGAAAGTCTACTATATCATGAACTCTCTTCTTGCAAAGTTTTTCAAGAGTTTATGTTAGGGTTAAATTTATTTTATAATTCAACAAGTGATTATGAGTTTGGTGATTTAAGACTTCTCTCATGATTCATTTTGTTTGTTGTGGTTTTGTCACGGATTCCTAAAGGAGGAGATTGTTAGGGACATATTTATGTAATTGGCTAATCCTTTGACAAAACATACTTTACTTGTAATATGGTAGATTTAGGATGAGTTTAGTACTTCAAGAAATAAGTGTTCATATTTAATATTGAAGCCATGCAAATCTGACCAAGAAACAAGTAAAGAATGTGCTATTCATTAAAACTTGATAGTAATCTCGACAGAAAGATTCCTATCGAGATTTAATGTTGAAGCTCGACACAAGCTGTATTTGTTGAGAATTACGAAATCATGTTTTGCAAAATGTGATTACACGCATGTCTTTGAGTATTTGTGTAGGGTTTCTTTTCACACGACCTTAGACATATATAAGGATTATTTTAAGGGCCGTCACAAGTGATGTAGGGTGTTGAAAACAGAATCCATGCATATTGTGATCGGAAGCAGAAATTGTTCTGGTTCATCATATTCTCTGTAGAAGCTACTGTGTTTTTATGCCAAGGGTTTTGTGATCAAGGAGTTTTCTGATCTTCATTGTTGGATGAACTAAAAAACTTTGCAGCCAACATCTTCCTCAAGTTGGTGTGTTAGTCACATACTGAGATCCGTGCATCATTAGTTAGTCACGTACTGGGAGTCATGCTTTGAACGGAGAGATTGCCGCTACAATACAAGTCTAATTAGGTATTGGGGTAAGGGTTCAACTATAGGTTGGTATTAGGCACTGAGATTTATTTTACTTGTAACCTCTTATTTTGATAATAGTGGATTATCGGGAATGGTGATCTTAAATTCACCTGGTGGGGTTTTGCTACGGTGATTTTCTCCATTTGTAAACAAATCATCTGTGTTAAATTTAATTTCTGCTGTATGTAGTTATTTGATGATTTATTTGTGTTATCACGCTATTACTTGTTAAATTAACTTAATTAATTCACTTAAGTAATTAATTAATTAATTTATCAAAAGGGTCATTACATTTTTGCCCTATTAGTCACCATCGTTATTGTAAAGAGATCATAAAATATAATCAGTTAAAAAATAAAAAAGATCATAAAATATACTGTGTTCTTGACTTCTTGTCAATTGCTCTTTTAAAGAGGGGGCGTCAATGCGAGGGTTGTGTGTTGACAAATTAATGACTTTCTTTTACCCCTTTTTTTGATGATTAAAAGAGATTATAAACGATAGAAATTGTATTGATAAGAGAGTAAGAAAGTATTACATTTAAAAAAAAAAAAGGATTATGCATTTAGAAACTATTTAGCCAAAGCAGGCATAGCAGAGTCCGTAAGCCTATGAGATAGCACATCAGAAGCATCATTCTGTCAAAGCTTAGCAAATTAGAAAGTTCAGCGGAGGGGAAGTCATCATAGAAAGTTAACAGGATAGTAAAACAGTATTATAGATTCCTAAAGGAGCTCCTCCATTTTAACTAATGTGGAATTGGAAAAAGAAGAAAAAAAAGAAAAAAAAAAAGGTAAGCTAGTGATTTGACAAGATTGTATATAAGCTTAACAAGGAAGACAATGACGGTTAGATGAGCGGTGGCGGGGTGTGGGGCTATGGCAGTTGCTGCTTCTCTCTTAACTCTACAACTTTTATGAATGACGGCCAATTTGGCTACTGTTCATTCATTTCGTACAATCCAATCAAGAAGGGGTTAGTAACATTTTTCGCTTGGACAGGGGAATCCTGGCCTGCCTTAATGAGGTCCAAAAGATTCCCTGAATGTACCACTCGATAGAAATTTGTCAAACCAATCACTCAATTACAAGACATTTTAAATGTATGGGTAATCGCACAATAACATGGTGCATTCTTACACTCTCACACGCACATAAAAGCTCAATACTCGCTATGCGAAGAATTGTGACTTTTGCTGTGAGTTTTTGTGTGGTACAAGACTTTTTCAAACCCAACATAACTTGGTGAATGGTATTACACTGTTACTTAAGAGCATTTGTATTCAGAATTTTTGAACTATTTTATTTTATCTTTTTAAAAGTTATTTTATCTATTATACTGTACTATTTTGTAACATATCTAATATCTTAATTTTTATATTCTTATACAACACATTAAAATAATACTAGCCTCGTCATACGTGCTTCGCGTGTGCGATGAGTTTTTTTTTTTTTTTTGTTAGTAGTTCTATTTTGTAGAGAAAAAAATTGTGTTTTTTATTTTATATATATAATTTTTATTTTAAAAATCTAATTTATAAGTAAATAAATCAATTTGAAAATTAACAGGAGAGCGGTTCTAATTTTTAGGCAATGTTTTAGTGAGAGTTAGAGTTGCATTTTTACCAAATTGTCTTTTAATTTTGTTTCTACTTAAACATAGGAATGTAGGGGTATTTTTGAACTAAAAAAATTAGGAATCCAAACAGGGGAAGCTCCCTAAATAATAGTATAGATATTTATGCAATTTTTCTCTCTCCCTCCCTTTCTCTCTCTCTCTCTCTCTCTCTCTCTCTCTCTCTCTCTCTCTCTCTCTCTCTCTCTCTCTCTCTCTCTCTCTCTCTCTCTCTCTCTCTCTCTCTCTCTCTACTGTGATCAAACCGAAAACCCCACACAACCACCATCAAAACCCCACAACCCCACCACTGTTGCACCCACGGCAAAAACCTGCAAAATCACCACCTGCAAAATCATGGCAAAAACCAAAGCAACCACCATGACAAATCAGAAATTCACAACAAATCCATAGTAACCATAGCAGCCAACACAACCTGCAAAATTACAACAACTCCATAGCAACCACAACACCATAATCCCCACAGCAAACCCACGCAACCCACGTCGGAGAGATCTTATGGCAAACCCACGCAACCCTCATGCAACCCACCCACGACAAACCCACGCAACCCATGGCAAACCCACTGCAAACCCACGCCGGAGATCTCACAGAAAACCTACTGCAAAATCGTTGGAGAGATCTTACAATCCACGCCGAGTGAGACGGTGGCCAATGACGGCCTAGGATCAGGCATTGCTAGGTGAGACGCGGCCTGGGCTTGGTGATGCTGGGCAATATGGTGGTCAACAGTGGCCTGAATGAGCCGACCTAGTCACTGAGAGAGAGCAAAGGAAGAAGGAGAATCAATGCTTTGAGAGAGAGAGAGAGAGAGATGTGGGAGACAGAGACTTGAGAGAGAACTTATTAATTTAAAATTATACCATTCCACTACAGTAACGTCTTAGAGCATTTGCATCAGCTCGTGCAAAATTTTTTGCATTTTACACCTCTAAAACCTACTTTTTCTATTTTACACGCTCAATTTTACAAGACACCCATATCAGTTTATCTATTCTACACCTTCTTTTATTTAAATAATATTTTTCACACATTTTTTTATTATTCACACCTACCCGGCCCCACCAACTTTAATACACGCATTCGGCTCTTTATCTCTTTCTTTTTCTTTCTCACTTTCTTTTTCTTTCTCACTTTCTTCTTTTTCTCTATGCCTTCTCCCAGCGTCTTTCTTTCTCTGTTTTTCTTCTTCTCCATTTTTCTCAGCGCCTCGTCTTTCCTCTTCTCCACTTTTTCTTCTTCTTTTCCATTTTTTCTTCTTCTTTCTTTTTCTTTTCCTTCTCCGTCTTTCTTCGTCTCTATCCATTTTTTGTTTCTCTCTCTCTCTCTCTATACCCATTTCTAAGCATAGATCAACCCTTCTTTATCTCTTTCTTTTTCTTTCTCACTTTCTTTTTCTTTCTCACTTTCTTCTTTTTCTCTATGCCTTCTCCCAGCGTCTTTCTTTCTCTGTTTTTCTTCTTCTCCATTTTTCTCAGCGCCTCGTCTTTCCTCTTCTCCACTTTTTCTTCTTCTTTTCCATTTTTTCTTCTTCTTTCTTTTTCTTTTCCTTCTCCGTCTTTCTTCGTCTCTATCCATTTTTTGTTTCTCTCTCTCTCTCTCTATACCCATTTCTAAGCATAGATCAACCCTCCCCTAGCTTGGTCAAGCACCGATCGTTCCATTCAAGCACCGATCGTTCCGATTCAAGCTCCGATCGTTCCATTCAAGCACCGATCGTTCCGATTCAAGCTCCGATCGTTCTGATTCAAGCTCCGATCGTTCCATTCAAGCACCGATTGTTCCAATTCAAGCTCCGATCGTTCCATTCAAGCGCCGATCGTTCCGATTCAAGCTCCGATCGTTCCAATGCAAGTTCCGATCGTTCCAATGCAAGCTCCGATCTGTCTTTGTTGGTTTGTTTGTCTGGGTTGGTTTTTCCGTCTGGGTTTGGTGGTTGGTTATTTTCCTCTTTCTGGCACGCTGGGTTGTTGGTTTGGGAAGAGAGGGAGGGAGTCTGAGAGAAGAGAGAGAAAAAAGTATAAAAAAAAGTTTTGCACATGAACAGTAACCGTGGATATATCCACGGTTACTGTTCATAGGTGCATTTTTACAAGTTTTTGCACCCACTGATGTGGGTGCTTTTTTTGCTCATATTGTGTAAATTTGGTCTCTTTTTGCATTTTGCACGAGCTGATACAAATGCTCTTACTTGGCATTGTAGCAGTATGGTATAATTTTTACAATTACATTTTCGGAAAGAGCATGTCTTTTGTGCTTTGATGGTAAAATACATATTTTTGGGTTTACAAGGCCGGGTACTAATGCTTTAACAAATATCTGGTAGTTTTCCTGCAGTGAACAAAATAGTATTTGGATAGACAATATGATTCTTGGAATAAGTATATCTGTTTATATATAAAAAAAAAAAAAAAGGTTTAATCCCGAGAGGTATATGCTTGCCTATATATGCCTTGGGCATTCATTTGGACATAAAATTTTCTCTCTATAGACTTTGTTATGTAGTCTGTGATCACCACCATAATTGGACTGCCATCCACATTAGAGACATTGAATTGGTTATATTGTACTTGAATGATTAAAGATTTGGTGCATAATCACTTTGTCGACCTCAATGCCTCAGAATTAGATCATTGCCCTCAATTGCCTTTGTAACAAATTTAAGAATAAGAATGCTTGTATCTGTTATTGTTCACAATTAGTTGACATTTCCCTTTTCGCTTTAAATGTTTAGAATGAAACTTCAAAGAATCCATAATTTATAAAACCATTAATTATGATATTATTGATAATGACTAATCCTATTTGAATCATATGGATCATTAAACGTGACCTAACTTTGTGTATAATATGTAAGGTACTATGTATGTTGTTTTGAGAAACAAACACATACAAGAATGAATGAATAAAGTTCTAACATAAAAGTATATTATCAATTTCACTAAAAATAGAAGAGTTATTGTTCAATATTATTTAAGAGAGTGTGTTGTGTATAAGCTACTATATATGATTTATTTAATTTTTTTTCTTTGAAATATGTACATCATATTTGGTGGGCAAAACTTATGTCATGTGCTAATTTATAGAATTGCCAATTGTTTACTTATTGTTCATTCCAGGAATTTTATGTATATGTGCATCATTAAATTTTTTTTTTTTGGTTCCCCTCCCCCAAAAAAGAGTTCTCTCTCTCATAGAATGTAAAATATAATGAGCACTTGAAGTTTCCCTTTGGGCACCCAACTAGCGTTTTTTAGTGCGCTGTGCGTTGGAAAATATGCAGCCATCTTGTCTATTTGTGGTATAAAAAGTCCACCAAAGCACCTGATATCAATCCAAGAACCCATCTTTTAATTGTTAACTGTTGGATCATTGTAGTCAAGGAGGCGACTCATTAGACGAAAATTAAATTAAGTCATTTTATATATTTAAATATAATTTTTTAAAAATATTAAATTAAGTTCTATTATCTTTTTTTTAGATACAAAATTATTAATTAATCACATAGATTTAAAAAAAAATTTAAAGACACAAAAAATTTGATAAATTTTTTACACTAGTTGATGTAGCAGCTTAATAATGGTAAGTAAAAATGTAATATTAATAGTAGACTTAAATGAGAACTAGTAAAAATTTGTCAACTTAACTACAGTAAAAATATTTTGAAATATTTTGTGAAATCCATTAATTTAAAATCTTGTCATCCATCCGGACGCAACATGTTGCCCTTTATGGTAGCCATGACCTTTTCCTTAACAAACAAGCTGCTAAAGGAATTTAATGGAGAGAATCTAATTGCATGCTTTGGAGTTGGTCCTAGCAGTGGTCCTAGCAGCAAGCTCGATTTTGCCGAGCATTTTATCTGGCCGTCTACGTCTAAGGATGAAGTCTGAAGATAAGATTTGGTAAAAAGATAGATCTATGGTGATTTTTGACGTGTGCCCAGTACACTCGATCCAAGCTACTGTCTTCACACTGGACAAAATTGAGGCACAGAAAAGCAGTTCAAGGCTTCAAGCACCCATCTCCTTTTACTCTCTCTCCCTCACATTAGTACGAGTACGGACTTAAAAAAATATTATTTGCATCAAGGATAGTTGTGATGGGATGCATGGCCCCTAAAGTCCAGCCCACATGGATTTATAAAGCTCACTAAGAGTATCCACAGCAGTGAATGTATATTTCACTCATTTAAAAGTCACTTTATCTATAATTTTAGCTATTACCTCTTCACACTCCACAGCAGTACATTTATATTTTTAACTTTTTGATTAAAATAATACAAAAAACTCATTACAATAATAATAAAAAATTTTACAGCAAGCACAGCCATCACCACCGCCACCACAGCACAACCATCACCACCACCACAACAAACTTCAGCACAACCATCACCACCACCATAGCATAACCATCACCACCACCACAGCAAACAGCAGTTCACAGCAGAAAAAAAAAAAAAAAAAAAACCGATGAAGATCGGTGAGATGGAGGATGGCAATGGATCGGCTACCATCAGCCACAACCACCACCACCACCAGCAGTCCAAAGCAAGAAAAAAAAAAAAAAAAACCCAGCACAGCTATGGGCGATCGGCGATGGGCGACGGCTTGGAGCGTCGGCGATGGGCGACGGCTAGGGGCGATGGGCTTGGGCATCGATGATGGGCGATGGGCAATGGGCTTGGGCATCGGCGACGGGCGACGGGCGACGGGTGGGTCGGCGAGCTGAGAGTTTGAGAGAGGAGAGAGTTGAGAGTTTGAGAGAGCAGAGAGCTGAGAGTTTGTGCTGAGAGTTTGAGAGAGGAGAGAGTGAGGCAGAGTGAGAGGAGAGAGCTGAGGCAGAGTGAGCAGCAGCAGCGGAAACGATTTTTTTATTTGAGGAGGGAATAAAAAAAAAATTTTTTTTTTAGCTTTGAGCTACAGTACACATCTAAAAATAGATGTGTACTGTAGCTGTGGAGCTAAATCTTTGAGATTTAGCTCCATTGCTGCTGCTCTTTTTTGTTATTTCAGTGTAACTAAAATAGCAATATAGCTATTTAGCTACACTGCTGTGAATGCTCTAATGAGCTTGGCTTACAAGATGCCACGTGTGGACATCTATTTCAATTAGGAATAAAAAGTAGTGGTGTACACTACTTTAATGACTTGATCCACCCCTTCAAGCGAGTTTCATCTCCAATAGAAATGCAAGTGACAACATCATATCTCGGTTCTAAAAATAATCCATTCTATAACTACTTTGAAAAGTAAACTTTTGTAGCATAACAATCAAAATCGACCATAAATATGTTCATGATAGGCACGAATGGAGTTTCATTAGACAAACATTGTCGAAAGCTATATGTTTAACCATGGCATTATTCTATTGTCAAATATATTGTTAGGTTCTAAAGATTTAGGTTTAAATATTTAGAATTATTTTTGTGTTATGTTAGCAAATCAAGAACAAAGCATGTTTAGTCTAGGCTTTTAGACAATGCTTAAGAGTGGTTGTTTCAAGGCTCAAGTCCATTTGATTGTAGAAAAAAGGGGTGCGGTTTTGCCCTGCTCGACTAATTGAGAATTAGTTTCGACTAATCAAAAATCACAAGTCTAGTTTTTTTTTTTTTTTTTTTTTTTGCATAAACAGAATTGATAAACAATCTAAGCCAAATAAAATCACATCCATAACATAAATTAAATGACAAAGATAAAGGAAAGAGAGATGTAAACACAAGGACAATACACAATGTGTTATTGAAGAGGAAACCGAAACTCTCGGCGTAAAACCTCTCCGCCGCCCTCCAAGCGGTCAAATGATCCACTAAAGAATGTAGTTGGGATACAAGGACAACAATAGACCCTCCAAGCCTAATCTACCCAATGTACCTAAACCCTCCAAGCTCCTACTCTAACGAGGTTACGCTGAACTTATTTCTTCTTTAGCTTCCCGGATCTCGCTATCGCCCATAGCATCAACCAATATCAATTGGTCCCTTCCTAACTGCTTCCCAAAGCACCAAAGAGCCTTCTCACAGATATGGGTGTGGTGAGATAAGGTCTTAGGTAATGAACTTCTCAAGGATCTACAATGGAGAAGGTGAGAGTAGAGGAATTTGAAAAGTCACAAGATAAAGATTGTGAATAAGTCAATCTTATTTTTCTCTAGAGTTTCTCTCTCAAAATTCTCTTTGGAAGCTCTCTACATTTCGTGGGTAGAAGAGGTATATATACTAGGGTGAGAGAGGAATGCGAAGAGTTAGTTTTTCCAAAACAGAGCTGTCTGGTGCCTTGGCCTCGCGACTTGATTGAGTCGTGAGTTCAAGCCACGAACTAACTAAACTGCCAGACTGGAATTTTTGTCTTGTAATGCAACAGCTGGCACGACGGTTTAGTTTCTGGCGGCTTGCCAGTTGCGAGCTACATGCGAGACCAGTCGTGAGCTACCTGCGAGACCAGTCGCGAGTTCTTCTCCGCATGCTTCACTCGTGTGCAACATTTGGCGGCTTGATAGTCGCGAGACACCAGCGAGATCTAGTCGCGAGTCCCTGTTGTGCTACACAATCTTAAGCATTTCTTCACACTCTCTCACACACTACCCTTACATGATTCCCACCAAAATACAGGGTTTCTAAGTGGCTGAAATACAAGCAAATTGGCACGGAATAAAGCTAACAAAATGGTTGATAAAATTCAACCTTACATTTTGGAAGACTTGTGTGTTACTCTTTGTGAGATTTGAGAGGTTTTGTACCTTCTAACTATATAAGAATCTACCAGAGCTAAAACTACAATCATGTGTTGGTAGAACATAGTTGCTACATCAAGATTACTATTGAAGGTGATCTGAAACCTTTGAGTGGGATCTCAAAGTCACAAGCAAGGCGACTTGTGTTGGTGTAAATCCAAGAAGAAACCTCACAGGAAACTATGGAGGTTTCTTCTTGGATTTACACCAACACAGATTCGGAGCATGCACGTGGTGTAAATCCAACATAGATTTGGAGCTTGCACGTGGTTGTGTCAGTAAGTTACTACATGAGGTAGTAATAGATTTAGGGTAATCTAATTGTAAAAACTTCAAATCTCTTATAATGGATTTACTTTACCTTGAAGATAGTTAGGTTAAATCCTCCCAAGTTTTTACCTTGGAACAGTTAGTTTCTTTGGTTTTCTTAGGTCATAATATCGTAGTGTTATTTACTTTTCCACATCTTTGCATGATATGATTTACTTGTGTTTAACCTAGATCTGAATAATTAATTTAAGTATTCACTTGGTTAATATATTATGTTAAACAATCTAATTTAAGGGATCTAAACGAACAAACAAGAGGTATCAGAACATGTTAACTCTTGTTTTTAGGTTTCTTAACCTAAAGTTGATTCTTGACCCCTGCTATCATGGAACACGGTCACTCTCTTGTGATCACCCCACACTTTGATAGAAATAACTATGTTTACTGGAAGATTAGGATGAAAACTTTTTTGAAATCCATTGATGAGAGAGTGTGGTTGTCTGTTGAGAATGGTTGGGAAAGACCAAACATTGCTATTGGTGAATGGACTACTGCCCAAAAGGAAGTAGCAAGCCTTAATAGTAAGGATATGAATGCGATATTCAATGTTGTTTTCATGGAAGAAAGAGGATCTCAAATGTGGAGATTGCTCACACTACTTGGATGAGCACAAAGCAAAATTTTGTCTCTTTGTCGATTGTAGAAACTTTTAGGTGATTATGGTCTATCACAGGAAACTATGGTTGTCTACTGTGATAATTCTAGTGCTATTAATATCTCTAAGAATATGGTACAACATTCTAAGATTAAACCTATAGAGATTATATATCACTTTATCAGGGATCTTGTTAAAAGAAAGGTTGTTGCTCTTGAGTACATTCCTACTGGGCGTCAGAATGCAGACATCTTTACCAAACCACTTGACAGGAGTAAGTTTGAGTCTCTTCGTTAAGTGATTGGTGTGATTATATCTCCCTAGTCACCTATGAGTTTCATGGTCCTTGTGTTAATTCTTTCTATCTCTTGTGACCAAAATTGTTTTTTTTTTTTTTTTTTTTTAAGGTTTGCATTTGCATAACATTCATACATTGCATTCTAGGTTTTAAAAAAAAAAAAAAAAAAAAAAATTTGTGTTACACATCTTCAAGATGTGTAATTGAGGTTTACCTATGAAATTTGCATTTCGTGACTGTGTACCTTGTTTAGTTTTGATTAGCTTTATTTTTCTACACTTTATTAGTTTGTGCTATGTAGTGCTTATAATGTGTGAGTTGTTTATAATCACATGCTTTTGATTTTGAAGTCACATTTTTTTGATTGTAAGGACTATAAAATTTTAGGAGAAATGCATAAATAACCATTTCACCACTGTTACTCCCCAATCATGAACACCTGTGTGTAAATCATAAAAACCATGCTCGGTAAGGTGTAGCACTTACACAGTAAAATACTTAAAGTGTTATTGTACATTAGTTAAAAGAAGCAAAAAGCAAATATATATATATATATATATATATTCTTCAAAAAAAAAATTTGCATGGTTGCAACATGTTTTCTAGGAAATGTAAGAGTTATATAATGTAGCTCTTTAGGTGATAGTCACTTTCAAACTTATTTGATGAATAATGTAGAAACTGTGCTTATTCTCTGTTTACATATCACCTTGTGAGTATCTCATATAATTACTAGTTGTACATACCACAAGCAAAATTTTGTTAAATTTGGTACATGTAATTGTGTGTTAAGTTTTGTGGCCTTCCAAAATTAAACTTCTTGATGTTTTTAATGCATTTTGGGGAGTGAGAAAAGAAAAGATTGAGGAAATTTGATAAAGTTTGAATTTATTTTTTGAAAAGTCTGATTTTGAAAATCATTTAAAGTCATGAACATACATGTTATATCATGAAAACAGTTTTTCAAATGATTCTGTTGAAAATTTTTCTAGAATTTTTCAAAATTTCTGTTTCCTTAGAATTTGACCGATCGAGTCTATTTTTCGACCGATCAAAATGTGGAGAAGAAAAATAGGTTTTTAATTTAAAGTCTCGGGTCCCTTCGATTTCTTCCCGATTCCTGTTGATCAGTTAAGCCTGTTTTCAAGTGAAATTCAATTCCTGCTTGATTTCTCTCGACCGATCGGATTTCGATTTTCAAAAACATATAGGAATCAAATTTGACTTTTTCAAAAGCTCTTTTTGTCTATCTCTTTGATTCCAGTCTCGATTCTTTCTCTCAAAAGTTTTTTTTTTTTTTTTTTTTGTTTTGTCGTTTTCTTGGTCAAAGATTCAAAGGATTTCTTCATACACTTAAGGTATGACTCTTTTGACCTGTCTTTTTCATCAATTTACATGTTATCATCCATTTTTGTCAGATTTTTGCATTTTTCAAAATTTGGGGTTTTTGATGCTTATGGAATTTTTGATCAAATCTGAACCATGGGTTTTTGTTCATGCATCATATAAACATGATTCACATGCTTTAATTTCAAAATTTTTATTCCAAATTTTTGTGGTTGATTGAAAATTCTGAAATTAGGGTTTTTAGTTCTTGAGAGATTTGGGGATTATGTTAAATTGGGAAAAATTGAGTGAAATTGGGTTTTGTTATTGATAGATTGAGTGATTATAACTTGTTTCTACTTGTTGTGTTGTTCAATTTATCAATATACGAATTTTTGAAAATTAGGTTTTTGAAAATTGGGGATTTTCTAAAATTTTCAATTCCCACGATCAATTTTCAAGATTGTGATAAAATTGAGCTATTTTAGAGCAATAGAGCATGCATCATATGAGTTTAAATGGCATGGATCATATAGTTTTTCAAAATTGCTTGTTATCTTGTCTCTAACCCTTCTTAATGCAGTCTGCCCTTGGTTTGTGTTGTGTTGTGTGTGTGTGTGTGTGTGTGTGTGTGTGTGTGTGTGTGTGTGTGTGTGTTATTTTATTTTATTTTTTCTGTCCTTAGTCATGATTCCTAAGGTTGGTAGGAAGTTCAAAACTAGAGCTAATAGGAACCCTGAGTCTTCCTCTTTAAGTTCAGCCCTAGGTGATAGATGTGCTTTTCTTTATGCTTTATTACTGATAGCTCTATGTGTTTTTCTTCCATATTTATCCAAACCATTGTTGATTTCTCTAGGAGTAAGAGTAAGAAAAAGAGTCAGAAGTTATTCTTTCCTATGTTTATATTTAGGATTTTGAGATTTTTAGGGTTGTTAGAGTTTTCTCCCTTAGAGTTAGTACATATCACTGCCCTTATAGGAGCCACTGATCTTAGACAGTGACAAGAACATATGAAGAGTGCTGAGCCAAGTACTAGGACGTCTAAGAGATCACGAGGAGAAACTTCTACTGTAGCTCCTGCATCTGGTGTTATGCCTAGCTGTTGAGGAGACGTTTGTGGATATGACTGTTGTTGTGGATCCTTCTGGTGGTGCTAATGATGTTGATCCTACGGTTGCTTCTCTATCACTTCGTGCCATGATGGAGTCCTTCATGACTACATAGGCTTCTCATGGACAGCTTCTCAGTGAGTTGTTGGCGGAGGTTGCATCTTTGAGAGTAGATTTTGCGGAGTATAGGAGTGCCTTTCCACCTCCTCCACCCTTTGAGGATTGATTTTGCCTTTGGCAATTTGTAACAAAATAGGGGAGTAAAGTGTTTATGACTTTTTGTACTTTTTGTATGTAGGGGGAGTAGACTAGGGAGTTGATTGTTATTTTTTTTTTCGGTTTTAGTGTTTTTATTTTCATTGTCTATACCTGTTTACTGTTTATGTTCTTGATTTACAAACATTGATGTGCTTATTGGTTATAAAATTTGATGAAGAGGTTATTCATTATTGATGTGTTCACTGTTTCTTTATATGTTTTGTGAATTAAAGTTCAGATTTTTATTTAGATTATAGTACTTGTATTTTCCACATGCATTTATGGTTTGTTTTTAGTGTTTCAGGAATTTACAGGTTAATTCTTTTTACAGCTGCTATCTATACTAGCAACTAATAGTTAGTAGTTGTGTAAGGATTGTATTAATAGTTAGTAGTTGTGTAAGGATTGTATTAGGGCAATAACTTGTATTTGGGCTGGTATTTAAGTTTAAGCATTTCATTGTTTATGTGTGTTTTGCCACATATTTCCAAATGGGGAGATTGTTAGGTTCTAAAGATTTAGATTTAAATATTTAGAATAATTTTTGTATTGTGTTGGCAAACCAAGAACAGAACATGTCTAATCTAGGTTTTTAGGCAATGCTTAAAAGTGGTTGTTTCAAGGTTCAAGTCCAGCTGATTATAAAAAAAGGGAATGCTGTTTTGCCTTGCTCAACGGATCGAGAATTAGGCTCGACCGATTGAAAATTGCAGGTCCATTTTTTTTTTTGGCAGAATTTTAAACAGGCCCAAGCCCGCGAAAATGTTTAGGATTTCATCTAAACTTCTCCACATATAAAAAAGGAAACCTTAGCCACATTTTGAATACTTTTTGGAAGACTTATGTGTTACACTTTGTGAGATCTGAGATGATTTGTACCTTCTAACTACACAAGAATCTACCAGAGCTAAAACCACAATCATGTGTTGGTAGAACATAGTTGCTGTATCAAGATCATTACTGAAGGTGATCTGAAACCTTTGAGTGGGATCTCAAAGTCACAAGCAAGGCAGCTTGTACATGTTGGCATAAATCCAAGAAGAGAAGGAGTCAATGGATTTACTTTATCTTGAGGATAGTTAGGTCAAATCATCCTCAGGTTTTTACCTTGAAACGGTTAGTTTCATTAGTTTTCTCGGGTCATCATATTGTGGTGTTATTTACTTTTTTGCATTTTTGCATGATATGATTTACTTGTGTTTAACTTAAATCTAAATAATTAATCTAAGTAATCACTTGATTAATATATTAGGTTAAACAATCTAGTTTAAGGGGTCTATACGAACAAACATATATGTTGAGCATTGAATATAATTTGGAAAGAGCATATATTTAGATTGCAATTGGATGAGCCTTCATAGATATTATTTATTTTTTAAATTTGGAACCTATTAAAATCATCTAAAAAATTCTAAAATACTAAGGGGGTGTTTGATACATGCACTTAAAAATTGAAAATAAATATTTGAAAATATATGTAAAAATATATATAGGTAAAAAAATGTATGATAATACGGTTTGGATGTGCCAACTACCAAAGCACTATGTAACCCAATCAAATTGATTACTGTTTGGATAGTTCTTTATTCAAACCATAAAAAAATTCAATGTATATTAAAGAATTACTACGCTATTGCTATCTTTTTAATTCCTTCCTACTATTGCTTTGAACTTTGGATTCTGATGAACAAATTAATTGTTGAGATGATCTCATTTCTGGACGTCTGGCTTGACTTAAATCGAGGCAACTTTTGTCTTTGACTTTGGCGTTCTACTTGAGTAGGACCACCTTTGTTTTAGCCCAACTGCCAACATATAGCTTTGTTTATTGGATTTGGTTGGTACTGAAGGCTTTGTCCAGTTTACGGTAAAAGTTATAATTATTGCTTGCATACCACGTGCAAGCAATAATTAAATTTGTATTTTTTTATTAGTTTTTATTTAGAATTGTCACCGACATTATTTTACTTACATTATTAACAATCCAGAGGCATCACAACTTTATCTTTGTCAAACTTAGCACAGTACGAGTTTTCAAGTTTATCTTGCTTGCTTGCCTGAATGTCTCTCTATTATTCTTAAGGTCCTGAAAGAAAAAAACATGGGTACTTGCATGATTAACCTAATCCCCCACTAGTTGGTTTTGTCAAACTAAGAGTACTTCGTGTCTAGGACTATTCAGTATCCAGTAAAAAACTTATGTCCTCCAAATAATATGACTAATAGACTAGGGTTTATCTTTAATTCCAACCTTAAAAAAAAAGTAGGAAATCAAAATGGAAAAAAAAAAAAAAAACAATTTAGAGTTTTAGACCGTTCTTGCTTCATTTTTGTATCAATAAAGAGCTGAGTTCTATTTTGAGAGAGAGAGAGAGAGAGAGAGAGATCTTAGTGCTCACACTATCAAATTATTAATTAAAAAAAATTAACAAATCACGATTTCAAACTTCTTATTGAAAAAACGAAAAATGTAAAATATATTTTTTTAAACCTTAAAATTGGACCGCTTCACTCTATTTTCTTGTTTTTTGTTTTAGATGTTAAAACAACTTGATTTTGTGGTACTTTATATAAGAAGTTTTATTAACATGTGTTTTTAAAGTATATATTAGTAAATCATTTTAAAAAAATTTTTACGTAAAAAAGAAAAACTTATTAACTCTTTTTACAGCATTTTTAATTTCTCATAATTTTTTTTTCAAAATAAATAATTAATATGTACCTTAAAAACATACCTTAACTAGATTTACATAAGTTGAGACTTGCAGTACAGCCTATGTTTCCACCTTCCAGTTTCGAGAACTATATGCGGTCCAGTCGGCCCCCCTAGGCGTCTGTATCACGCTGGCATGGTGTGAATACTGAAATTTTTTTTTCAAGATCACTGTCTATTCAATCCACGAAAGAAACAAAAGAGAAAGAAAATAGGCTGGTGAAAGTCTTGTCAACCTTTCTTCAATGTCTCGTTTGTGTTGGTATTGTTTTCAATATTTTTAAGACTTAATTTTAATTAGTAATTTTGGCTTTGCATTTTTAAAATATTCATATTTAACTAAATTAATTTAATAATACGGTTCAATTGGTGATTCATTCGTTGAACAAGCGACTAATGACCTGACTATTATACTAGGTTAACATTCGGTCTGAGTTAATAACTAGTCTTTCAAGTTTGAGGGTTGGCCAATAAGACATGCATTGGAAGGACTTGAAATCGAGTTGGGCCATACGATATAATGGGGATCAACTAAGTATGGCTCGTCCTTGGTTGTCGTCCATGTATTAATCACACCAAAAAAAAAAAAAAACCACAACAAAATGACAATATATCAACAAGACCCTTCATTGTGAATGATGGGACTCACCAAAAAGATGTCGTCCATGGGCAACATGTTATAGACGGCTACACATATGGACGACTAAATTGTACTTGGTAAATTCTGCTAAAGATTCTCCAAAGGTTCTACATAATCAAAACATGACACGTTGCTTGGTACATGGAAGGAATTCCACACACTTCATTTCACATACCTCACTTTCTTCATTAACCACCAACATCATCCACGATCGTGATAGGTCGCAAACAAGTAGACCCAAGTCAAATTCTCCATAAAAGGAGCAGGTCCCATCTCCCAAAAGTAAGTTCCACTATTCACTATTTTCCATTCTTGTGTCATAGAGAGAAAATTGACTTAACCATCAGAGGGTCCTTGGTTGGGTCACACCGGTCACATTTGATAGTTCTTTCTTTCTTTTCAGGATTTACAGTCATCATCATAATTCGAAGCATTTCAGCCTACTGATTTTTGTGCATCATCAGTTGGCGCCGTCTGTGAAAAAAAGAAAAGGAGTTAAAAGTTTCTAAGTGTAAACTTCTTTGCCATTTCAAAGACAAAAAGGCTGCATGGTTCGGACTAGGTAAATGACCACTAGTCCAGGACACTAGGAGAGTGGAAATGCCTCCATTCATCCAAATCGTGCACCACCACCACCCATGACCTTCCAACAACAGTTACACTCCGTGGCAGCAGCAATGGCAGAATTGACACAATAGAACCAAGAGTTAACTAGGGAAGTTAACAGGCAACGTCAACAGCATGGTGGAGAATGAGGCTAAAACTCAAGATGTGAAGGTGCTGAGAACAATGTTGATGGGGACCAATCCAGGGGTACTGCCACCTGTAGGGTACCACATTTAGAGAAAGAGATGGAGCAAATGAAAAGAGCCATGGAGGAGATGAAGGATTCCATGAGCAGAGCAAACCATGTGGATGATCTCGTCCATAGGACAGATTCCCCCTTCATTGCAACCACCATTAGTCATCCCTTACCTTTCAAGTTCAAAATGCCTAGCCTGGATTCATATGATGGAACGCGTGATCCTTGCGATCACATTGCCACATTCAAGACGACTATGCATCTCCAAGGGTTTTAGATGAAATTATGTGCAGAGCCTTCCCTACCACGTTGAAAGGACTAGCTAGAGTGTGGTTTGGAAAGTTACTGCCAAACACCATAACTTTGTTTCAAGAGTTGAGTAAGTTGTTCGTTAACAACTTTTTGGGCGGACAAAGGCAGAAACGTTCCTCGTCCAGTTTGCTGAGCATAGAGTAAGGAGAGAATGAAAGTTTACGATCTTTTATCAGTCGTTTCAACAGGAAAGCCCTATTAGTGGACGAGATGGATGACAAGATACTCTTGGCAGCTTTCTACAATGGAGTCAGCTCAGATCTATTCATTCATAAGTTATATGATAAGGAGCTGTAGACGATGGCTGAGTTGATACATTTAGCCCAAAGTTTCATGAATGCAGAAGATACAATTATTACTAAGACAAAGAAGAAGGGTGAACGATTGGAGAATAGTTACGTGCACCACCTAGAACAGGGCTCTCGTCCAAAGAAAGCTAAGGTTGGGAAGAAAAGAGATCGGGATGGCAAGAAGGCAGGATCATCATCCGGACGATACTCTAACTATACTCCTCTGAACACTTCACTTGATCAGGTGTTGATGCAGATAAAAGATGATCCATTCTTGAAATGGCCAGAAAGAATGAAGGGAGATCCTAGCAAGCGGAATAAAAGTAAATATTGTTGCTTTCATCGTGACCATGAGCATGATATAGACGAATGCTACGACTTGAAGTAGCAAATTGAAGTCCTCATCAAACAAGGAAAATTGAAAAATTTCCTTGGACGAGATCATAAGGGCGATAGACAGCCAATGAAGGGCAAAGCAGAGGAAGCAACACGTCCTCCGTTTGGAGAAATAAAGATTATTGTAGAGGGCATGTCAACAGGAAGTTCGTCCAGATCCAGGAAGACTTATCTACGGGAGGATCAAAATGTTCAAATATCTGGACGACCACCAAGGATGATCAGAGATGATGAGCTAGCCATTGTTTTCATAGATGAAGATGCAAGACGATTACACCACCCTTATGATGACGCGATTGTTATCACATTGACAATTACAAACTTTACAACTAGAAAGGTGTTAATAGACAATGGAAGTTCAGTAGATATCCTTTATTATCTAGCTTTTTAGCAAATGAGAATCAACAAGGAGTTACTTCGTCCAGTAAATGTGCCATTGATAGGGTTCGGAGGAATGAAAGTTCTACCAGTGGGTACCATCTCTTTGTTTATCGTGGTTGGTTCTTACCCACGAAAAATCAACAAGGAAGTGAATTTTCTTGTCGTAGACTGCTCGTCCTCATATAATGCCATTAATGGACGACTAACTTTGAATAGTTGGAGGGTTGCAACGACTACCTACCATTTGTCAGTCAAGTTTCCAATAGAATATGGCATTGGAGAAGTACAGGGAGATCAGTTAGCTGCAAGAGAATACTATTTAGCGATGCTAGCTATGGACGAGCATATGCAGACAATGAATATTGAAGAAAGAAGGACGTTGGCTGAACCAGTTGAAGTATTGGAAGAAGTAGCTTTAGATAAGTCTAACCTAAAGAAGTTTACCAAGATTGGGACGAGCATGGAGGAAAAGACAAAGCAAGATCTCATTGAATTCCTTAAAAGAAGCACATATGTTTTTTCCTGTAGCCATGAAGACATGCTTGGGATTGATCCAGGTGTGATTACTCATCGTCTGAATGTATCTCCATCCAATAAGCCTATTCATCAGAAAAAGAGAGTGTGTGCCACAGAACGAGATAATGCTATTAAAGAAGAAGTCCAGAACTTAGTCATTGCGAAATTCATTCGCGAAGTCTATTATCCTAATTGGATAACTAATGTAGTGATGGTCAAAAAAGCCAATGGCAAATGGAGGATGTGGGTGGATTTTACAGATTTAAATAAAGCATGCCCTAAGGATAGTTATCCTCTTCCGCGTATTGATCAGCTTGTAGATTTAATAGCTAGACACCAGCTGCTGAGTTTCATGGACGCTTTTTCAGGGTATAATTAGATTAAGATGGACGAAATAGACCAGGAGAAGACATCCTTCTTAATGAGCCAAGCCACTGATAAGTGTTTACTGTTTTTCAAAGTATTAAGGAAAGCATTTGAATGGATGGATGAGTGTCAACAAGCATTTGAAGACTTATCTTGCTTCAACCCCGCTGCTGAGCCCGTCCAAACTAGGAGAGGAGTTATATTTCTATCTAGCGATGTCTCCTCATGCAGTGAGTTTAGCCTTGATCAGAGAAGAAGGAAAGATACAGAAACACGTCTATTACTCCAGCAAAGCATTGAGAGGAGTTGAAGGACAGTATCCACCAATGGAAAAGTTAGCATTTTCATTGGGGATAGCTGCGAGGAAGCCCAGACCTTATTTCCAAGCTCATGTAATCAGCATCCTCTCAGACTACCCGTTGAAGAAAGCTATGAAAAAGCTAGAGGTCACTGGACGGTTGATGAAGACCAGGGGGTGAAGCAGTGGATCGTCCATGTATATGGATTGTCCATACAGCTTGCCTGGGGAATTGGGATAGTCTTGCAATCATCGGAAGGGGATCATTTAGAATATGCCGTTCGTCTACAGTTTCAGAAAACTAAAAATGAAGCTAAGTATGAAGCCTTACTTCAGGGTTTGGAGTTAGTCAAATCACTCGAAGCAGACTCAATCCTCGTCCAGGGGGATTCATAGTTGGTAATAGGCCAAGTAAATGGGATGTGTGAAGCCAAAGAAGAACAAATGAAAAGATACTTAGAAAAAGTTAAGCAGTGCATCAAAGGCTTTACAATAGCCTAATTTCAACAAATACCAAGGGAAGAGAACACAGAAGCAAACGTCTTTGCTAAGATAGAGTCTTTAAACGAAATGATAGGTGATCAAGTCAAAGTCCAGTATATTCCGAGCATAGATATTCTAGAAGTAAATCAAATAGATGGAATTGCCAATTAGACCACCCCAATTGTATCTTATATTAAAGATGGAATACTCCCTCAAGATACAGAAGAAGTAAGGAGACTAAGGGTAAGAGTTGCGAAGTTTGTCCTCATGGAGGAGGTGTTGTATAAAAGGGGTTTTCTCAACCCTACATAAGATGTTTGAATCCTGACGAGTCTCTTTATGTTTTAAGAGATGTCCATGAAGGAGCTTGTGAAAATCATTTAGGGGCTAGATCCCTTGTCTATAATATGGTCCATGTGGGGTATTACTGGTTGTCCATGCAAGCAGATGCTAAAGTCCATGTTAAAGCATGTGATAAGTGTCAAAGGTATAGCAACATACCTAGGCAACCATCAGAGTTTCTTACTTCAATGGTAGCCCCTTAGCCTTTTGCCTAGTGGGGACTTGATATGCTTGGTCCCTTTCCCATAGGGACAAGACAGATGAAGTTTTTAATAGTAGAAATTGATTTCATTACAAAATGGGTGGAAGCAGAGCCCGTACCAAGGATCACTAAGCAAAATGTCAGAAATTTTGTCTGGAAGAATGTAATATGCCACTTCAGAATTCCTAGGGTACTCACATCAGATAACGGACGTTGACAATGCACCCTTCAGAGAATTTTGCTAGCAATTGGGGATTCGAAATCATTATTCCTCCACCTCTTATCCATAAGCCAATGGACAAGTTGAAGTTGTAAACCGGTCCTTGTTGAAAATCATTAAAACCTAACTTGAGGGGGTGAAGGGAATATGGCCGGACGAATTACCTAGTATCCTTTGGGCATGTAGGATGACGGTAAGGACCCCAACTGGAGAGGCCCTTTTAAATTGGCGTATGGAAGTGACGCGGTCATAACCGCAGAAGTTGGCTTAACTAGCTACAGGGTGGCTCACTACAACAACGGAAAGAACGAAAAAGTAGCTTCGTTTGGGCCTTGATCTTATGGACGAGGTAACAATGGATGCGGAGCGAAGGGTGCCTAGTTACAAAAATTTGATGTCCAAGCATCATGATGCACTGGTAAAGCCAAGGCAGTTCAATATTGGAGATCTCATCTTGAAGAAGGTGTCTTTGGCTACAAAGAATCTTGCTCATGAAAAGTTAGGGCCTAACTGGGAAGGGCCATATAGAGTCATCAACTCTAAAAAGCGAGGATCATACTACTTGGAGGCCCTAGATGGATGGAAGCTGGAATACCCACAGAATGTGGAGCATCTGAGAAAGTACTACCAGTAAAAGTGACACGTCAGGAAGGTCAGCCTGGACGAGATTAAGGATTACTTGTGATTATTAGTAGTTTGTTTATATTATATTCTAGTGTTTATGTTTGAAACAGTATGGTATGTTTCTAAGTGTTTTGAATTCTCTAAAAAGTACTAGCTACTAGCATGTGCTATGGACGATGTCATGAACAAAGTCCCTTTGTACATAAACTAATTTAAATTCCCTAAAAAGGACTAAGTACTAGCATAGACGATGTCTTTGAATTGCTATGTACTAAATTCTCTGATGTTTATGGACGATGTTATGTACAGTTATTGTATATAAATTTGCTTGAATTCTCTAATTTAAGTGTATTGTGAGATTAACGTCCATGAAAAATTTAAAAATATTTAAAATCTCTAGACGCGGAGATATATTGTCATAAGCCATCCTTAATAAAAAGGAGGCAAATTGCCAAAAAAAGGTCATAACCAAGGGAAAGAATAAACTTCCCAACTAAACTTGTCCAAAAAGTTAAGGACGAAAGAAAAGCATGTCTGCAACATTCCATGGGCGACACGTCCAACCAATTATATAATCCAAGCCATGGATTAAAAAAAGAAAAAAAGAAAAAAAAAAAGAAAAAAAGAAGGAAGAGTTCCAAGAATAAGTCTAAGGATGAGGAAAATATACATTCCAAAATAAATTCCAAAACATAGACAAGAAACACTTGGAATTAGATTTGGCAATCACAATATAGACAAAAGTACGTTCACAAATAAAAAGGGTAGACGACTATCATCCAAAAACTCTTAACATAGTTAAGCCTAAATAAGGCAATTGTATCAAGATTCGTCTTTAAACATGGATGAACCAAATGTACTTGGATAAATATAGACTAGTGAATGCTTTGGAAAATTTAAATTCCTTGATCATTTTGTCATTGGCTTGTTTAGAGGATGATCTGAGCTCTTCATTTTGCTTTTGCAAATGATCCAAACGATTGTCCTTCTCCACTATGTCCGTCCTTAATTCCTCTGCCAAATTCTTCAACTCCAACACTTCAGCCTTAAGCTTCATCCTTTCCCCTGTCCTACGGCTTGACTCTTTCTCCATATCACGGATTTTGGAATTTAACCTAACCCTTTCATGGTCCATCTCAGTACCCTGTTTGGACGCAGCCATGAACTTTGACATAACCTACAAACCAAATTGGTTGAAAAGATGAGTGGATGAGAATATTAAATATTAAAAATTCAATACGCTAAAAAAAAGGGGGTGTACCTTAAAGAGATCATGAACTATGGAATGTTCAAACTCTTTTAAGGACATGTCATAGCACACAGTAATGTCCTCGTCATTGACCACTTGTTGAAACTTCTCCCAGGCAAGATCTTTGTTCTCAAGAAGAGTCATCGGAATGCTTCTGGAAGGCTTAGACAAAGTAGTTTCAGCTACTTTGGACGAAGTAACCTTGACAGGGTTGGGCGAGTCCAAATTAAGGACCAGTGCAAACAGTGATTTGGCAGAGGCAGGAGGAACAATGGAACCAGGCTTGACGACTCCAGACTTGGACGACCCGTGTTTTGACTTCTTGTGGCTCTGCCGGCTTGGAAAACTATCTAAGTCCACAGTCCTAGATAAAGTCTTTCTCTTATCTCTAGCAATGGGACAAGGCTGAGAGTGAGTCTTTTGCATGATCTCCTCGTCCACCAAACCTTTCCCCTTGTTCTCTTTCATGGTTGCCATTCCTAAAATAAAAAAAGAAAAAAAGAAAAAGAAAAAGAAAAAAGTGTTAGGTTTTGAGATGAAACAAGTAATAAAAATATAATAAGAGAAAACTTACATCTTCGGTTTGTAAGTTCGTGAGCAAGGGCCTCTTTAGTAGGTTTAGGGCCAAGTCCCCAACTTGTAAGACGGCAAAGTGTCACTAGGTAGTGAAACATCCTCTTCGTGTAAGAATGAGCTTGCTAGACGCGGTCTAAATAAAATTTAGACAAGATGGGTCATTAAAAAAAAAAGGTTAGACGAGTACAATAATATAAGTGAAAGTGTAGTGAAAAAAAAGAACATACCCTTAGGACGAAGATTCCCCATTTCACCAGTATAGGGAGGAAATGGATCCCTGCCTACCTCAACAGGGTTTCCTGCCCAAAACCTAGAGACGAAGAAGAACTCTTTCTTTCACTTCCTATTAGATGTAGGGAGGGATCTCCCCAATCTTCAATTTGAACCCCTAGCTGAAAATTGGTAAAAACCTAAGGATTGACTAATCTCCAAAGGCTTGTAATTGTATAGGAACTCGTCTACAGTGAGATTACAGTTCCTATCAAATACTTCCCTCCACAAAACCTGCATAGAGACAATGAGTCTCCAAGCATTGGGATTAAGCTGGTTAATTCCTAAACCTAATTTAGTGAGTATTTCTCTGGCAAAAGCGTTAAGAGGCAATATAAGTCCTCCAAGAAGGTAAGCTTCATATATACCTACCCCCAAGACGAGGATGGCTACACCATTCACCACGGACTGCCAATTGAGGATTAAGGTCGTCCGGGATCTAGTACCAATTCCTAAGGGAAGCGAGTTTTTTCTCATCGATCTTTGAAGGAATGCCTACTGCACAGCTATATAAAGTCTCTTCTTCACTTGAAGGAGACAAGGGAACACTAGTGGTTGTGCCAGCAAGTGAACCAGAAGCCATCCTCATCTTTTGTTGTAATATGTCTAAAGGAATTCCAGGAACCCCAGATGTATATTCCTTGTCCGTGGTGTTTCTTCCACTACTACTGTTACCACTACTACTACTACTATCAGAGTTACTACCACTAAAACTGCTTTCATGGTACTCGTCTATCTCCCTATCATCACTCTTGCTAGATGAAGACACTATGATTTCAGACATTTTGAAAACTAAAGAAAAGCCTAAAAGACGAGAAAAGGAGGATAATTGGCTCTAAACGAGGATGACTAAAGATGGAAACTCCTAGACGAAGTGCTAGATGACAAAGGTCAGAGGAGAAAATATGAGAAATGTGAAAGGGTAGGAGAGGAATTCCACTATTTACCGGCAACAGTCCCAGTCACTGAAACGATGCAAATAATCAATTGGCGACACGTGGCATTTGCTTTAAAGAACGAAACGACATGATGAATGAACCTCAAAATTACGCCATGTGTAAAAAAAAATTATCACTACAATGACAGACAACTCAAGGACAATGGGGCAACTAATGGAGATCAACTAAGTATGGTTCGTCCTTGGTTGTCATCCATATATAAATCACACCCAAGGAAAACCACAACAGAATGACAATGTATCAATAAGACCCTTCATTGTGAATGATGGGACTAGACAAAAAGAGGTCGTCCATGGACAACATGTTACAGACGGCTACACATATGGACGACTAAATTGTACTTGGAAAATTCTGCCAAAGATTGTCCAAAGGTTCTACATAATCAAAACATGACACGTTGCTTGGTACGTGGAAGGAATTCCACACACTTCGTTCCACATACCCCACTTTCTTCATTAACTACCAACATCATCCACAGTGGTGATAGGTCCCAAACAAGTATACCCACGTCAAACTCTCTATAAAAGGAGCAGGTCTCATCTCCTAAAAGTAAGTCCCACTATTCACTATTTTCCATTTTTGTGTCTTAGAGAGAAAATTGACTTAACCATCAGAAGGTTCTTGACAGGGTCATAACGGTCACCTTTGATAGTTCTTTCTTTTCAGGATTTACAGTCATCATCATTGTCTGAAGCATTCCAGTCTACTGATTTTCATGCATCATCATGTTAGATGATTAAATCTATCATATCTCAATAGTTTAAACTTTTGAAACGATCAATCCTTGTCTCCTCCACTCTACCTCTTATTTAAATTCTCACATGTTAGGTCTCACGTATTAATTTATGATTAAATGATTATATTTACCATATCTCAATCGGTAATTTAACACCCATGCCAAGAACACTTTAGGAGAGTGTTAAAATTTAAAACTGTGTGGTTAAATGATTAAATTTACCATATATCAATAGTTTTTAAATCTTTTAGGACAATTGGTAATTTAACACCACATGCCTACAAGAACACTTTGGATGGGATAGTGGCTCTCCTTATTATCTTTGTATTTGTGAGGTGTGAATCTTGCGATGCTCTGTGTATCTATTCTCTTTAATCTTTGCAATTACGGAATAAAAGTTCCCATCTTTTATTTAAAAAAGAAAAGAAGTTTACACGGTTAGACCATGCATGATTGCATCAATATGTTGATCTTCGGTTTCGGTTAGACAGCCATGAGTTGCGGCGTGTATAAGGGGGTGTATGCACCCATGACGCAACGTGTTGCCACTTGCTAGCCAACCATGGTGCATATACAGCATTTGTGAGATGAAGGGTCCGTTTGAATAACCTTAAAAACTGAAAACTGAAAAACGCTGTGGTAAATAATTTTTAAATGTGTAAATAGTACGGTGGGATTAATTTTTAATGAAAAAGTTGCTAAAAAGTGATATTTGTGGGTCCCGTGAACAGTGCACAGGACCCGTTGATGTGGTGAAAAGGGATTGAAATGTCAAATATTGTGGCTACTGTTCATGAACAGTAGCTGAACAGTGCATAAAGAGAGAGAGAGAGAGAGAGAGAGAGAGAGAGAGAGAGAAACGTAGTGAACAATAAATCAAAAAAAAAAAAAGCTAAAAACGTGGACGCGCAATCCAAACCCAACCGAAAGGTGTTTTTATTTGATCATAGCTCTCAATCTTTACAAGATTTTTTTTTTTTTTTTTTTTCAATTGTGAAGATAGAACAATCTTTACAAGATTTGGAACAATGTATTTGGACAAATTATTGAAAGTGGATATGAACTAAAACTTGCTGCCGTAAATGGTTTATGGTTACCTAGCCTCTGGGTATACGCTCACGTGCGTGCTCAGATATTTTTCTATTTTTTTGGTTAAAAATTTAGTTATTTGCAACAATTATAATTTGGAATATTATCTTTTTGTGTAGATGTTTATTTTTTTGTGTATTTTTTATACAATTTGATACTTATCCAAATTACGCAATTTTTATTCTAAATTCAATCTATGTTCTACGTAATAGTATTCAAAGAAAAGTATCGTACTATTGTAATCAAAGAAAAGCAATGAGAAAGTTTTAACTCACAATCGCATATTAAAAAAAAAAGATAATCATAAAAAAAAAATAAAGAAATGAAGAAGACCCAAAGTCCAGATAATTAGAAGGCTGTTGATTTCTTTATAAAAAAACAAAATAGAAAAGAGTAATGTACATTGACACACCTGTTGGACCGGAACAATTAAACTGCACTTTTGTTTTTGTAAGTAAAGTTTTCTCTATCTTGGATTTTGAATTTAGAAAAGATGATGATGATAGTGTAGAGAAAAAGAACATAGAGCTGAGAGAAATTGAGGAAGAAATGAATTGAAGAAGTTGAGTAACTAATGTGATAGTTGTCTTATTTTGTAGGCAGTGTTTTGCGTGAGATTTAGAGATTATTTTTAGTACGTTATCCGTAAGTTTTATCTCTATGTTTTAGTATATTTTTTTTCTTCAAAATCAAAACAAAGAGATTTGTGGGGGGGGGGGGGGGGGGAGAAACCAAACTTGAGATAAGATTAAGGAGCAAGAGAAATTGGGTATTCAGAAAAAAAAAAGTAAATTCTTTATTTTTATTGCAAAAAAAGAAAAAAAAGGTTGAGTCTTGATAAAGGGAAAAGGGTGGGGGGGGGGGGGGGGGTGGAGTGAAAGCATAGAGTAATGCTTAGTTTGATAATTAACTTGAGTTAAACGTGGGAGTTACATTGCCTATTTTGTAGGCAGGGTTACGCATGGAAGTTAAAGATGTATTTTTACCATGTATTTTTAATAACAGTATAGATTTATATGGTTGGGAAGTTTGCTTCCAAAGTGCCAATAAGCGTTGTGTGAGTGGAAAGTCATGGGCTGTTGCCACTTGCCAGCATTAGACAGCTATAATTTGGAGCATCCACAGTGCCTGGCAGCCAATAAGGTTTGCCATGGTCAAGCAGCCAAGGTTTTCTGTGGACATGGCAGCCATAGATGAAATTACAGGGAATAATGAAATATATGTTTATACTTTATAGGTGTTTTCTTAATCAACAGCATTGGGCAGAGAATTGAAAATTGTTCTAGAGAAATCAACATTACAGGCAGCAACAAGTTTTATGGAGTAACGGGACATATTATACCACGTACTACTCATCTCATCAGTGGTTGCCAATGGCATCAAGGCCCTTGTGTGACTGGGTTAGGGGCTGAAGGTGGGACTGGACCTTTCGCAAGTGGAACATATTCACCATGAACCCTCGGACCAGCAGCACTTATTTCATGGTTTCGAAAGTGAGGAGGAGTGGCATACAGAACTGGCGGATATTGATCATCACCATGAACCCTAGGACTAGCACTCATTTCATGGTTTCCAAAGTGAGGAGGAGTGGCATACATAACTGGCGGACATCTTGGACCTGGATTCTCTCCTATATTGGTCACATATTGATCATCACCATGAATCCTAGGACCTCTTGGACCTGGAGTCTCTCCTATACTGGGCACATATTGCTCTTTGACCAATGCTGCAAATGTTGAGCTAGATAAGGATTGCTTCTTCTTTCCCTCCAACTCCGTGTTTGAATTCAGAGGCCGAGCTTCAGATCTATAAAACAAAAACAATATTAGTATAAATCACACACAAAAAATTAAATAGAGAAAGATAGTTTGCTAAAAAAAAAAAAAAAAAGACTTTTAGAATTTTAAGGCAACACTATATTTTTATCTGGACTCGTTGGGTCAAGTGGAAAGATTTCATATAAAATTTAAAAAACTTTTTTTTTTTTAAGGCAACACTATATTTTGCACAATAAATAAAATAGAGCAATGACAATATATAAATTCATTCTCGTGCACACTAATTAAGTGGACTAAGCCATTTTCTAAAAGTAAATATAAGTACACAACAATTTTTTTAGGAGCAAATCCATGTATATTTCATAATTCATTTTTTTTTTTTTTGGATTTATAGATATAATTCATAATTTGTTGAATAAATAAAATGTAATCCACAGATGAAAAAAAATGATTTGTCTCGATTTGCTACTAGACAGATTGCAAAAACATTATACAATATAAGCTGAATTACTATTTTGATCATCAAATTATCAACTAAAAATCAATTTAGTCCCTTAACTATTAATTATATGAATTTAACTTTTAAGTCTTTTTCTTTATTAAAGATTCAATTGGACTAAGAATTAATATTGATCTAATTTCAAAGCATACACTCTCTATAATAACATTTTAAAGTATATTTTATTTATCACATCAATTAATCCCACTGAAATTTAAAAATAAATGAGATCCAATGATAAATTTTTATTTCAATACTTCTTAAATATTATTGAATAGGTCAACTATGATAGATGAAAAAAGAAAGAAAGATATAATTATGAACTGCTATTCCATCTTACCACAACTTGTCACTAATCATATTGTAAAAGATTCTTTTTTTAGAGAACGAAAAGCTGATATTTCCCATGTATCACACCCTATACGAAATATATGCAAATCTTTCAAAATTAATTAAGCGAAAAAGAGAAAACTCTCTAATGAGAGAATTTGAAGGGCAAAAAAACGGCATGTATCTCATGTTGGATACATGTATCTTCCCCTTGTGAAATCAGTTCATTATGAGAGAGAGAAGATGCTTATATTGAATTTATGATATAACTATTGAACAAGAAGAAGAAGTAAAATAAAAATAAAAATCAAAGCCAAGAAGCTAGCTGATAGTCAGTAACATCATTTGATTTAACTCAAAAAAACAGGAACCCTTTAGAGCAATTAAAAGTTCATTCATCCCGAACTCCAGCTCAAGAATAGAGAGGGAGGTGGAATTAATTTTTTTTTTTAGATTCATGTCTTATTAGAACCAAGAAAGGAAAAAAAGAAAACCGAAGAAATTATTCAGATGTACTTACAAGGTATGACATATCTATAGTGATTATAATGACACCCAAATTAGAGGACCTTATGATTGCAGAAACATAAGGTGCTTTCAATGGGGGATAACATATTGAAGATGCAAAATTTTAAATCTACCCCATTTGCAGACTAGCCTAGGCAATATCTATCACATCTGGCTTCAAAAAATACCAGAACTTGTAGCTGATGTAACTTGTAGTTGCTTAGCAATAGAGAGTTTTTTTTTTTTTTTTTTTTTTTTTTTTGGTTTTAGGACTTGGGTGTTTTGTGTTTGGTCCGTTGTAGTTGTTATAAAAATAATAAATAAAACAGTTTGGAGTTCTTGTATTTAGGTTCATATAAAAATAATAAATAAAACAGAGAATGGTACTGAAGAAACTTACAGTTGAACAGTGAAAACAAGAAGATGAGGGAAAAGTACAACCAAGAGAATGAGGGACAACCATTGAAGACGTGGCTCAGACCCATACATTTTTTCTCTGTAATTAAGAAGAATTTGAACATCAATAAGCTTCTTCGTGCCATAAAGATAAAAGAGGAAGACTCGGGAGTATATTGTGTAATTAATGTTGCGTATAGGCCAAAAAAAAAAAAAAAAACTGAAATAATAATAATTGATCCATAAGATTATAAAACAATTCACTGTGCATATATAAGCAAAGTGATTCTCAAAAAAAAAAAAAAGCAAAGACATTTAATGAAATAATGGAAACTCACAAAATATTAGAGATGAGTTCACCTCGAAACTTTGCCCCAGAGAGAGAGAGAGAGAGAGAGAGAGAGAGAGAGGGTGGAGAGAATTGTGACAAGAGAGGGGAATAAAAAGAGCGGGAGCACACAATTTTCCCTGTTCATGATACACCGACCATTGTTTTATTTTCAAACATGTTTGAAGAAAAGTTGGGGTACTTTGTGTATAATATATTTTGTTTTGAGAAATAAACACACAGAAGGAAGAGTGAATGGAACTCTAGCACAAAAATATACAACAAATTTCACTAAAAATAGAAGAGTTGTCTTATATTGTATTGTGTATAAGCTACTATGCATGATTTATTTATTTTCTTTTTTCTTTGGGATATGTACATGATATTTGGTGGGAAAAAGTTATGTCATATGCAACCATCATCTTGTCTATTTATGGTATAAAAAATAAGTCCACAAAAGCACCTGATAATAGGCTGATATCAATCCAAAGAACCCATCTTTTAATTGTTAAGTGTGTTGGATCATATTAGTTGAAACTATGACTCTAACTTGTTCAATTAGGTCAAATGCAAAAGGTTTAAAAAAAAAAACATTAATCTATTGATCCAAATTCAGGTATATATCCCAACAAGAGATTTTAAAATCTGAATTTCAAATCCTGCAACATATATATAAAATGAACCCAGCAGGGAATTTTAAAATCAATTAAATTAAAAATTTAAATCTAAATTCAAATCAAAATCTTGTCATCCATCTAGATACAACCTAAATGTTCCTATTTTAGGCAGTCCAACTGATCTTTCCTTAACAAGCAAGGAATCTTTCAGTAGTCAAAGTAATTTTTTGCACTTTTTCTTTGCATCAAGCTCGGGATGAATAGTCTGAAGTAAGTTAATTTGCACTTTTTTGTTTTTTTTTTTTTTGGAGATTAAAAGATTTAAGACAGCTTGATTTTGTGGTACTTTATATTTTATATAAGTTGCAGACTTGCAGTACATATCCGATGTTTCCAATTTCGAGAACCATATGTGGTCCAACTGTCCAAGTCGGTCCCCCTAGGCGTCTGTGTCTCGCTGGCTTGATCTGAATGGGCTGAAAGCAAATAAAGTTTATAACATTTAAATTGCTTTCAAAATCACAATATGTTCAATCCAAGAAAGAAAGAAATAACCACCAAACGTGGTCCAGTGGTTTGTCTACCATTGGGTAAGGTTTTGGGTTTGACTGAGTATGCCCCCTAGTTCGAGTTCCAGTAACCACAGCACCTTGTGGCCAACGACAGGCTCCAACCACAAGCGAGGCTCAATCAAGGTGCACATAAGCTGGTCAGGACACCACATGAAAAACCAAAAAAAAAAAAAAAAAACTGGTGATGTGATAGCAAAAAAAATTTTAAAACCAAATTTGTTTAATTGGAATTGAGTGAAGGCATTAAATTGGGTGAGAAGGGATTGAAGAGAATGAGTAGCTCTTGGCTTTTGGAGGCATTAAATTGGTCTCGTGTTAATTGTAAATTATTCTTCAAGTCACGGGACAAGGTTTGAAGAGAAACATTATAAATTTCTCTTATATTTTTTTATTAGATGTGAATTTTGAAAATCTAATCATTAAATTGCATATTCTTTATGTTCTTAACACACATGTCAAATTTTGTTCGAATTATATATTATTTACTATTCGATCAATAAATTTTAAACTTATTTTTTATGCATAATTTTAAATTACAAATCATTTGATTGATGACATAACTAATGTTTTTTTTTTTTCCCTTGAAATTTTGCAAGTATAGAGAATATATTCTATCTTTGAAGAATGTCAGACATGTTCAGGATATGCGCTTGAATATGATTTTTACTTATATCATAGATAAAAAAAGGCTATGGAAACTATTTTGGAGATGATAAATAGATACTCTCCATAAAATCATTGGTTCTTGTTAAAGGGAAGATTCTTGTGAGTAAACTTAGACCGTACTTTAGTGATTTGATCCACCCCTTCAAGCAAGTTTCATCTCCGATAGAAAAGCAAGTGACAACACCATATCTTGGTTCTTGAAATGATCCATTCCATTACTACTTTGAACAAAAAACTTTACAGTATATCAATCAAAATCAACCATAATATGTTTTTGATAGACTCGAATGGAGTTTCATTAGACAAACATTATTGGAGGGTATATGTTTAACCTTGGCATTGCTCTATTGTCGCATATACGTTGAGCCTTGATTATAATTTGGAAAGAGCATATATTTATAATGCATTTGGATGAGCCTTCATCTATATTATTGATTTTTTAAAATTTGGAACCTATTAAAATCAGCTTAAAAGTTTCAAAATACTAATTCTTTTAGGTTTGCCAAACGCATCCCATGTGGATGTGCCAAAGAACCCTGTAACCCAATCAAATTGATTACGGTTTGGAAAGTTCTTATATTCAAACCAAAAAAAAAAAAAAATTCAATGTATATTAAAAAATTACTACCCTATTGCTTTCTTTTTTCCTCCCCACTATTGCTTTGAACTTATTTGGCTTTTGAGGAACAAATTAATTCTTGAGATGAGCTCATTTCTGGACGTGTGGCTTGACTTGAGTTAAATCAAGCTAGCAGCCTTTGTCTTTAACTTTGCGCACACAAATGAATTCTTGAGGCTTTGTCTGAAGGGAAATATGTATCAAATTCCCAAATCTGTGAGATATCAAAATAGAGAAAAAATTATACGTCAAAGAAAAATAATCATACAAGACAATATTTACATAGTACACTAAATTGTCTAAGTCCACGAAATTGCAGGAATTTTACTATTCACAGGAAAAAAATACAAGATGCGGTAGTACAGTTTTCTCTCTCAAAAACAACATCAAACTCTAATCCCCAAAACAACAGTTTTTCTATCCTATGCTCAAGATTCACAATAGGCTACAAAATGGGCTAAAAATCTATCGGCCCAAGCTCCCACTCCATGGGCTAAGCCTCAGAAAATTTCTTATTAAAAACCATAACAATATTATTTTAGCTCGGGTCATAATCCGGCTCAAACACAACTTGACTCCACAAAATTTAACATTATTGCATCTGGTGTGTTTCTTTAAACCAAAAAGAAGGCCTGGTCAAGGTCATAATTACTTAATTTGTCCTTGCATAATACGTGCTGTTATTGATCTTGAAACGAGTAATTTTATAAATGCAAAAAAATAATTTACAATATTTTTACAATAATTAAGTTTGTATATTTTTATTAGTGATTATTTAAAATCACCACTGACATCAATTTTTTACCTATACTACTAATAATCTATAATATAAACTGGATGTGAAATTTTTTTTCTTAAATTTGTTGTGTCTAAAGACTTTCTCCTTTTGTAACATATTAAGGGAATGAGATAAAGGCACGATGGGTTGGCCCATGACGAATATTTAATTTAGTCAAAGTCTAGCCTAACCCCTAGCACGAAAAGAAAGATTCTCTTGAGAAGGGCATTAGGGCTATATCATTTAATTGATGCCGAAACTTGAAAGATCTCTTTAGTGTGGGGCTTGTGTAATCGGTGATCTTTAAAGGGAAAGATTAAGATCTCTCTAGAGGCACCACATGCAAGTTTATCTTTGTCAAACTTAGCACAGTCCGAGTTTTCAATCCTTTGGATTTAAACGAGGTTGCTTGCCTGAATGTCTCTATATTATTCTTAAGGTCCTAAAAAGTGAAAAACATGGGCACTTGCATGATATGAACCTAATCCCCCACAAGTTGATTTTTTCAAACTAAGAATACTCCGTGTCTTACTTATATCTTAAGCTTTTAGGACTATTCACTATTCAGTATCCAGTAAAAAAACTTAAGTTTTGTCTCCATATGCATATTCTCCAAATAATATGACTAATTAACTAGGGTTTATCTTTAATTTCAACTTTTAGAAAAAAAAAAAATTAATTAGACCGTTTTTGCTTGACCACACATTTCAAGAAACATACAAAAGTTGAATATTAATGACTTGCTATAAAATTTTTATTTAAAATACTAAGAAAACAATGAGTTCCTATGTATAAATCATCCGCTAGTTTATTATGATAAAGTTAACCTTCCTTAAGCATCAGTAATGGTGAGAACCTATATTTTGTCCCCATATGTTTACCAAATATAACTAAGGTTTAACTTTTAACATCAATGCTTTTGATTAACAAAATATAGAAACCAAAATTGGGAAAAAAAAAAAAAAAAAAGAAGCTCCTTGTCCTAGATATCAATTAGCGACTAGTTGATTTTGGATTAAGAGGCCAAGCTTCGGAACTAAAACACTAAAGGAATATGATCAGCATAGGCCACACGCAATATCTCAACCTATCTTTTTTTTTATTTTTTTTTTATTACTATTAGTATTTTAATTCTTTGGCTTTCAAAAGCAAGTAGTAATATAAGGTGTTAGGGCCCATTTGGATTGAAGGAAGAGGCAAGAGGAGAGGAGTCGAGGAGAGTAGAGTAGAGTTGGTTAAAAATATGCTAATTTTTGGCTAATTCTGCTCTCCTCTGCTTTACTTCTGTTAGGTTCTAAGAGCTTAGAAAAATTTGCAAATTGTGAGCACACAAAAACATGTAAGCTGCAGAAAGAAGAATTCAGAAATTGCCTGGTTCGATCGATCGAAAGACAGGCTCGACCGATCAAAAGTCGTATCTGCAGAATTTTAAGTTGGCCCAAATAGCAGTTTAAGCCCATTAAGGATTAGGGTTTCAGATCTGCTTCTCCCACTATATAAAAGAAACCCTAAATACGTTTTTTACAAGGCTTTTTAGAAAGAGAAGAGTGTGTCTCTTTTATATTTAGGGTTTTGTTCCTAAAACCTCTCTTATAACTTCTACCGGTGTTGTTTCTTGAAGAATCTCAAGATCCGGTATTGCTGAAGTTGCTGCCTTCTCTAGTCATCAAAGGTGCTGATGATCTAAACCTTCAAGGGTGGTCTTGGAGTCACAAACAGGAGAGTTTGTATTGCTAAACCTTTGAGTGGGATCTCAAAGTCACAAGCGTGGGTGTTTGTGTTTTGCAAAGATTAAAGAAAGAAGGAGTCCGTGGTCTCGGAGCTATCATGTGGTCGTGGTAGTAAGTTTCCTACAGGCAGGTAGCAATAGGATGTTAGTGGTCTAAGTCGCTATTGTGTAAACTTCAATTCTTTCTAGTGGATTTGCTATTTTACCTTGAGGATAGCTAGGTTAAATCCTTCCCAGGTTTTTTACCGGTTTGGTTTTCTTGGGTCATCATATCTTTGTGTTCTTTAGTTTTCCGCTGCTTTACTTGATATGATTGTTATTGTTTTAATCTAGATCTGAATAATAAACCTGAGTATTCACTTGGTTAATTAATTAGGTTAAACAATCTAGTTTACAGGGGTCTAAACGAACTTACAAGTGGTATCAGAGCGGGTAACTCTTTTGTTTTAGATCTTTTGATCTAAGAGTTGATTCTTGATCCCTGTTATCATGGATAATTTGAAGTGTCTTTCTGCTCATGTTTGTGATGATTTGAATAAAAGGGACACTGTTGTTTCTGTTGATCTTTTTGATGCCTATGAAACTCTTCGTAAGGAATTATTGAAATCTATGAAAATTGCTAAGAAATTCAAGGAAGAGTTAAAATTGGCCAATCTTGAGAAAGAGGAATTGATTGTTAGATTAGATGATTCTAATAAAAAGAATGAATTTTTGAGAAATCAAATTTCCTCTCAAGATGAGAAGATGAAAAGCTTGGAACAAGAGTTAGTTGAATTTAAAGCTAAAATTGAAAATTTGACTAGTACCAAGCCTGCTGATGATAACAGAAGTGTTTCTGTTTCTCTTAAGCCTAAAGCTGAAAAAGTTTATATCCCTCATTTCAAGAGGAATAATAAAGAAAAGACTTATTTTGCTAGGTTAGAGAAAGGTAAAAGTTCTGATGTTAACGCTGAAGTTTCTAAACCTAAGTCTAAACCTACGGTTAGAGAGCATAAAAAATCTGTTTTTGTACCTACTTGTCACCTTTGTGGTGTTGTTGGTCATATTAGACCAAATTGTTCTTTGTTGAGGCAAAAACCAAAATCTGAGACTAGATTTGCTGTTAGGAATACTGATGTTCCTAAATTTGTTCCTGCTTGTCACTTTTGTGGTGTTTTCGGTCACATTCGTCCTAATTGTCATAAATTGAAATTTAAATATTCTGAATTTCAATCTAGGATATGTGATGATATTTCTCCTGCCATTAGTCAAAATAAATTGTTTCATATGCTTTTGAAAAATTTAAGCTTGTTGGCTTGTGAAAGGAAATTGCAGGATTTCAGTTTTTCTCAGAAGATTGGTGTAATCCCTCAAATACACTCTGCTTCACATGAATTTTCACCTACAAAGCCGAAGACTCGTGCTATATGGGTGAGAAAAGATTCTCTAAGTTGAGTGTTGCTGACTTGTCCCTATTTTAATTCTTTCAATTGTTTGTGGACAGGTTTTGTTTTTGTTTTTGGTTGTTTTGTTTTTTTAGGTTGTTTTTTATTAAAAAAAAATCCAAAAACATTAAAAAATTTCAAAAAGACAAAAATATTTTATTTTGTGTCTAGTTTTATTTTTATTGAGGATTACATGAATTATGATATCTCTCTCTTGATTTAGAAAATGCTTGATATTGTGGAGAAACATTAAAAGTATGTGTTCTATAAGTGCTAAGCTATTTTTGATTTTGTATGAGTATATACTAGTTTGTACATGTACTCAAGGGTTAATTAAGAAATTGATATTTCTTGTTTGTGTACCCTCTATAGCTTGGTTAAGTACTGTCATGCATTGCATTTGCATTTTTAATCTTTTAGCTTAATGTGTGCTTTTAGTTTTGGTCATAAAATTTTTTTTAACTAAAAAGATTTTTATGTGTTTTGTATTATATATCTTGGATTTATAATTAAGGTTGACCATATTATCTTTACATAACATGTTTATGTACTTTGTTTAGCTTGGATGAGCTTATTTTATTGCACTTTACTAATTTAAGCTTTGTAGTGCATGTTGTGTGGGAAGATGTTTATAGTTTTTGATCACTTTGTCTTGATCTTGAAGTCACATGCCTTTGATTGTTGGACTTGAACTTATTGAGAAATGCATAAATAACCATCTCACCACTGTTTACTAGCCAATCATGAACACCTTAGTGCATATCGTAAGATTTTGTGCTCGAGAAAGTGTAGCACATGCACAAAAAGAAAATAAGGTGTAGCCTCGGTTTAAATGCTAAAATTGGTGTGTACATTATTGGACTATAATTAATTCAATCAAATAAAATTTGTGTGTATATTATGAGGCAAATCAAGAAACTTACATGATTGCAAGCTTTTATTCTAAGAGATGTGAGAGTTATATGATATAACTCTTTAGGTGATAGTCTCTTTCAAATTCATGTGATGAATTTTGCAGACTTTATGATTGATTACTATTCACATATCACCTCACATGTTTCTTGAGCTTTTGTTAGTTGCACACACTACACATGTTACTCTTTGCTAAACTTTGTACATGTTATTGTGTGTGATTTTGTTGTGGCCATCCAAGATTAAAAATTCCTTGATTTTGATGCAAAATTTGAGTTTTGAGGACAAATTGGTTGATAAATTTTTTTTTGAAAATATCTTGGTTGAATTCATGCGTTTTTGAAAAACTTTCAATCTCATACTCATGCATTTCATTCATGAATCACTGTGCTTTGAGTAGTTACTGCATTAAATTGCTCTATTTTTCAAAAATTTGAGTTTTTCAGAATTTCGACCTATCGAAGCTGTTTCTTGACCGATCGAAATTGCGATTAAAATTTTTGGTTTGATTCTGTCTGACTTGATTGGTATTCGATCGATACTCGATCGATCGAAACTGAAAAATTTTAAGTTTTTAGAGTTTTGACCAAATTTTTTTTTTGCATCATTTATGTTTAGGATTCACATGAATTGCATTGTTTTCTGTATCCATTTTGCAGTTTTGCAGTCATATCTCTCATTGTTTTCACACATACCATGCATACACTTTGCTAAATTGGATACTCAACTTGTTTTAAAAATTGATTGATTAATTTTTGAGTCTTTTGTACATTTTAGTATGTGCTATTTTTCTTTATGTGTGAATTGCAGAAAATATGATGGATAATCAATGTGCAAATATTTTCTCTACTCATGCAACTGTTTATGGGTCACACAGTGTCATGTTTGCATTTATTGAAAGAAAGATTATTTTTCTTCATGTGTATCCTCAACTCAATTTTTTTTTAGGTTTGTATGTTTTTATTTATCCCCACCTCCTAAATTTTTCCCAAAACTGTTTTTCCCAAAACTTGTTTTATTTTTCCTATTTTTATAGGGGGAGAGAAGTTTTTTTTTGGCCTATGTTGTTTATAGGGGGAGTTGTTGCTCTTCATAGGGAGAGTTCTCTCTATTTTCTATCTCTTTTTTCTCTCATGTTTACTGTCACTTTACTCTTTGTTTCAGTTGTCTTTGTCAATACGTGGCAAAAAGGAGGAGAAATAGATGAAATGTGAAAATACTGCTTGTCTTGTTTAGGGGGAGATAAAATTGTTTTTGAAAAGGGGAGAATATAAAAACTTTTTGATGTATCTAACTTAGAGGGAGAGTTAGAATTTGTTTTTGAAAAGGGGAGAATATAAAAACTTTTTGATGTATCTAACTTAGGGGGAGAGTTAGAATTTATTTTTGTCTTTATATTGTGTTTCATTTTGTTTTTATGTCTTTCTATCCACACATGCGGTGATGTGTTTGTTGAGTGTTTCAGGAAAGACAGGTACATTCTGATCAAGACCTTCTACCTCTTCTTGGCAACTTCTAGGTTATGAGTCTTAGATTAAGATTTGTGATGTAATTGGGCATTTTATTGTATTGGGTTGTTCTTGTATTTTAACATTTCATTTTGTATGAAAGTTTTGTCACGAATTGCCAAAGAGGGAGATTGTTAGATTCTAAGAGCTTAGAAAAATTGGCAAATCGTGAGCACACAAAAACATGTAAGCTGCAGAAAGAAGAATTCAGAAATTGCCTGGTTCAATCGATCGAAAGACAGGCTCGACCGATCAAAAGTCGTATCTGCAGAATTTTAAGTTGGCCCAAACAGCAGTTCAAGCCCATTAAGGATTAGGGTTTCAGATCTACTTCTCCCACTATATAAAGGAAACCCTAAGCACGTTTTTTACAAGGCTTTTTAGAGAGAGAAGAGTGTGCCTCTTTTATATTTAGGTTTTTGTTCCTAAAACCTCTCTTATAACTTCTATTGGTGTTGTTTCTTGAAGAATCTCAAGATCCGGTATTGCTGAAGTTGCTGCCTTCTCTAGTCATCAAAGGTGCTGATGATCTAAACCTTCAAGGGTGGTCTTGGAGTCACAAACAGGAGAGTTTGTATTGCTAAACCTTTGAGTGGGATCTCAAAGTCACAAGCGTGGGTGTTTGTGTTTTGCAAAGATTAAAGAAAGAAGGAGTCCGTGGTCTCGGAGCTGTCACGTGGTCGTGGTAGTAAGTTTCCTATAGGCAGGTAGCAATAGGATGTTAGTGGTCTAAGTCGCTATTGTGTAAACTTCAATTCTTTCTAGTGGATTTGCTATTTTACCTTGAGGATAGCTAGGTTAAATCCTCCCCAGGTTTTTTACCGATTTGGTTTTCCTGGGTCATCATATCTTTGTGTTCTTTAGTTTTCCGTTGCTTTACTTGATATGATTGTTATTGTTTTAACCTAGATCTGAATAATAAAGCTAAGTATTTACTTGGTTAATTAATTAGGTTAAACAATCTAGTTTACAGGGGTCTAAACGAACTTACAACTTCCCTCCTTCTCCCTCAATTCAAACGGACCATTAGGGTGATGAGTTAACTATGAAGCATGAAGCACACACTTTGACATGTATCTATAAATGTGTGATTGAATTACATCGTTTATGCAAAGGTCCGGGGGGGTCCTATACTTTTTTGTGTTTTATAGATCGAGTCGAAGAAATTAGCTTTTGGATGATGGCAATTCCCATGGGGCCCAATTGATTTTTGTGACGGTGGAGTGTAGGCCGAAAATGGAATAAGGATGGCCAAACCCAATAGAGATAGTCGGCAATAAGGCGGGATTGTGGGGTCAAGTGTCCTCCATGTCAGCGGAGCCAGCCCAAAAAAGAAGACTAGAGCTAATTTTTGAGGTTCTAGTTCAAGCAAATTTTCATGAGTTACTTAAAGTGGTAAGTCATGGTTGTCGATAGACAAAAACATTGAAAAGCTAAAGATAATGATGGGTTTATATTCCTTTACCATCATAGCTTATCCTATTAGCTAATTGTATAAAGGGTCATGTCACCCACTGTATTTGTCTACCTTTTATTTTTTGATGAACTGAAAAAACACTGTATTTGTCTACCGGTTGGTGTTAAGTTTGAGTTCTAAAATATAGACATTAATGAAAGAGAAAAAGAAGTGATATGTCAATCATATATAATTTTCTTGGTCCTTTTTATATGATTATGAATAACCATGTGTGGATTTTTGTTTCTCTAACGGGGATGTGGAATTATAAAAAAGAGGAAAGCTGTATATATACATTGCTGATGATATTTGACCAGATTGTAACTTGTAAGTCATGATTGTACGCTAGATGCTAATAGCATGTTCCTTTGATTTAATCAGAAAAAGAAGAAAAAAAGAATGCAAGCTACATGATGTTAACTTTTTTTTTTTTTTTTTTTGAAAAAGAAAAAGTGATTGCAGAAGTCAATGATAGTTTGGATGATTGTTAGTTTGTTACCATTTGAATAGGATAACATTGAAATCAACATAATAAACATGGGGAAGGCATATTCAAAGCATTCAATAATCAATGAAGTAAACAGATGAGATGTGAATTATGAGATAATATATGTTTTTCCTCTTTGAAAGGTATATGTTAATCTTAGTATTGCTAGCTCTGTTGTCACTCACATATATGTTTAAAATTTACTGTAATTTGGAAAGAGCATATATTTGGAGTGCATTAGAATGAGTCTTGTTGAAGTGCTTATTTGCTTTAAGTACTATTGGGAAAAAAAAAAAGAAGAAGAAGAAGAAGAAGAAGAAGAGATTTTTTAAAAAATTAAAATTTTTTATTTTAATGTGTAACTAATTGGTCAAAATAAATTAAAAAAGTAAAATAAAAATGTTTTTTTTTTAATCAAACGCATAAACATAGTAAATGTGTGAAAAAGCCCACGTGTACAATATTAAGGTTGTAGCCTAATTAAAGTGATTAGGGTCAGGGAATAAAGTCAATAAAGTTTGGATATTCTCTATTCAAACCAAAAAAAAAAAAAAAAAAAAAAATGAATTAACGTATATAAACAAATTTCTAAAGACTTCATCATAGAAAAGAAAAAAGGAAAAAGAAAAAAGGAATCAATGTATATGATTTTAATTGTTCCTTTAAAAGATTAGGAAAATTCATAGGGAGGCTAAATGTAGTGCCAGCTAGAAGTAGTGTCAGTTGGTGTTGTCCAAACCAAGGTATGCTAAAATTGAACTGTGATGCGGCAATAGGAGATTTATCTTCATGTATATTAATTGTTGCCAAAGATTGGAGAGAAAAGTTGGTGTTTGCGATTTCTAAAAAAGAACACCAACATCCCTGTTCAAGCAGAGGTTAATACCATCCTATTGCCTATCCAGATTACTCTTAATTTCTCTTTTTGTAGATGTTTTATAGAGAGTGACTGTAAAGTTTGTATAGATACCATCAAAGCTGATGGGAACTTAGTTTCATGGAGACTTTTGAATTTTGTTGACTCAGCTAAAAATGTAATTAGTGACTCTGGCCATGTATTTTCTAACTGGGTTAATAGAGATGCTAGTCAGGCTGCTCATGTGCTAGCCAATTGGTCCCTTAACTAGTCTTTGTTTAGTTCTTTTTGTCAATTCGTTTAGACCCCTTAAACCCAACAGATTAACCTAGAGAACTACTCAAGTAATTAACTTAGGTAATTTAAACAAGTCTAGGTTAACACAAATAATCAACAACAATAAAGCAGCGGAAAATAAATAACACAAAGATCTGATGACCTAGGAAAACCAAACCGGTAAAAAACCTGAGGAGGATTTAACCTAGCTATCCTCAAGGTAAAACTGAATTCACTATGAAAGAATCGAAGTTTACACAATAAGACTTAGACCACTAACATCCTATTGCTACCCAAGTGTAGGAAACTTACTACTACGACCCCATGATAGCTCCGAGATTCACGGACTCCTTCTTTCTTGAATTCTTCAGCAATCCACAAGCACACCTGCTTGTATTTCTTTAAGATCTATGATTATGCAACTGTATGATTTACCACGCTCTAGACATAAGTCTTGAGTATGTAAACCCTAAGTGTATGTGAAGGCAAACACCTCTAGATCTCACAATGAGATTCACAAACACAGCAAAACAGAACTCTAAAAACGTGGCTAGGGTTTTCCCTTATATACTTAGGGCAAAACATAAAACCCTATACATTAAATGGACTAGGGCTGAGTTGGAAAATTCTGCAGAAAAACAATCTGCACGACTTTCGATCGATCGAGTCAGACAGAAAGTGCACAGTGAATTCTGCATAAAACTCGATTCCAACTTTACATGAATAGCCATACTTTGAGCAAGTCTAACACACAACTTAAAGAATGTTTTGATCATGGTTTGCCAACATTAAAAATTGAAGTTTTAATACATTAGTTCCTAATTCTTAGAACCAAACAAACTCCCCCTTTGGCAATCCGTGACAAAACACATACTTAACAAAAAGTTCAAAGTTTACAAAATGAAACAGCCCATTACAAAATAAAAAGCCACTTAAACAATTCAACCTAACTACTATCTAACAGTTGCAAAGTAGACAGCAGCACGACTAAATTAACCTGTATATTCCTGTAACACTTAACAAACACATAAACGCATGTGTGGAAAAAAAAAACAGGAAATATATAAAAATAACTTCTTGATTTCACATGACACAAAATAAAGACATATATCATGAATAACATCATAAATATAAATCAATAAGCAGAGTAGCATAGTGAATCAAGAAACATATACATCAAAATGTATCTCAAAAATATCTCCTAATAAAGAGCTAAAAATGTAAATACACAGTGATGTGCCTAGATACAATCTAATAATTCCACAAGCTCCGCAGTATCACTACTAAGTACAAAACTCCCCCTAAAATGAAAATCTCCACAAAATCTCCTAGATACATAAGAACTACACAATAGAATGCACTCCCCCTTTTTGTGACGAATTGCCAAAGGGCACTCACACATCATCAAAAGGAGGTGGAGGAGAATGACGAGAACTCGCCAAATCTACTCGCAATGCACGTAGCTCATCAAGGATGTCCACCAGAAGCTGACCATGAGCCGCCTGAACGGTCACGACAGTATCAAGAGTCCGACGAATGTCAGAAAGATCATCAAAAGGTGGAGGACATCAGCAGCAGCAGCAACAGCAGGATCAGAAGACGTCCCAGCTGCAGGAGTATCTGTAGAAGAAGAAGGGGGTGGAGTGACACCGGAAGGTTCTACCCGAGGACGCTTAGAGCTAGCTCGAAGTTGAGCAGCCCTTTGCCTCAAAAAGGTAGCACCTATAGGAGCAATAACATGAACAGGCTCAGACGCAGGAAAATCACCTAAACCAAGAAAAAGGAGAATCCTATGAATAAAAACGGGAAAGAATAATGCATGAGCCGTAGAACTAGACTGATGAACCTCGTTCAAAGAACGAAGGAACAAATGAGGAAAACTGATAGGAGCATCAGTAACAAGCGCGTACAAAAACACACATTGCTCAAGAGGGATGATGTGGACGTGAGAAATAGGCCACAAGGAATGACAAGCAATTCTAAAGAAAAGATAATGAAGCTCGGAAAGCTCAGCTGAAGTGATCCGAGGATTAGAACCCCACTGGATAGAAGATCCAGTGATGTATGACAATATGTCATCAAGATGTGGAGACTCCTCATAAGGAAAAACGGGATGGTCAACAATGGGCACCCCAAGAGCATCCGATACAACCGTAGGGGTAATGCGATACTCTACACCTCGTAACCAAACCTTAACCAAGGTGTTGGTATCATAGATGTGGATAGAGAGGTTCAAATAGAACTCTCTAATCAAGGTGGCAGGAGGAGGAGGATGCTCATACTCGAGCAAAGATAACCAACCCCGACGCTCAAAGTTACGTCTCACCTCAAGATCTACCTCATCTAGTATGACCCTACGCTTAGCCTAGATATGACACCTAAGGTTCAGGGTCTCATAGGTCACTTGGTTCGACTCACTAGGAAACCGATCACTATCGAAAGAAGGTGAAGGGTCAGAAGTCCTATGGGCTCTAGTTTTCCTAGGCATGATGCTAAGGAAAGAAGAGAGACACAGACAGAGAAGAGCAAAAACAAATACCAAGGGCAGACTGCAAGTTAGCACAGCATAAAAAATATAGAAAAAATCAAATCTATATGATGCATGAACAAAATATGCAAATGATGCATGAACTAATGCAGTGACAAGTTTAAATATAATCCAAATTAACAAAATTGGCTTGAGCAAGTAATTTTTATCAAAAATACCCAATTTGAAAAACCTAAGTTTGCAAAATACAACAAATTGATAAATTGATCATCACAACAGTTAATTGACACAATATAATGATCAAATTAATCAATCCAACAAGCCAATTTCATCAATTTCAATCAAATTGAACAAAAACCCCAATTTTATCAATTTCAAGCCCTAGGTTTTCAAATTTCTCACAAAGCACCAAACTAATCAAATTAAACCACATGTAGTGCTTAGATAAGGTGTCCCCACAAAAACCCATGATTAAAATTGGAAAGAAACTTCCAAAATCAATTCCAAAATTAACAAAAACCAAAATGCCAAAAATAGCCCAAAAATGCATGAAAAAATGCATGAAACTAGAAAAAAAAAAACAAAGGAGAGGGCAAAAACGTCTTACCGGTCTGGGGAGAGAGAGATTATGCAAAAAGATTTGAAGAAAACGACAAAATCTCCAAAAATAGCTTTGACCGGTTGGTGAGGAGATAAAAGCGTTTGAAAAGAATTTGAAAAGTAAAGAATCCACGTGAGAAAAGTCCTTTTAAAAACACTCAGCCCGATTTTCGATCGATCGAAAAACAGATTCGATCGGTCGAAAATCCTTTGATTGATCCAGAATCAATCGAGAACCGATCGAAACACACAGAGAGTTTACTGAGATTTTAAAAACATTTTCGATCGATCAAAAAACAGACTCGATGGATCAAAAGTTTGGAAAAATGAATTTTTGAAAATTGAAACAAATTAGCTTAAAATCTCCTCAAAACATTAAATTTTATGAAAAGAATGCATGAGTATGAGATGAAATGTTTTTCCAAAAACCCATGTTTTCAACCCAGATCTCTCAATGTAAGATTATCTCTCAAAATCCCTCAACCATTTAGACAGGCAAACATGTTTTGCATCAATTTTCAGAAATATTCAAACTTGGTTGGTCAAGCCAAAAACACACACAATAACATGTACACAGTTTAGCAAAGAATAACTTGTGTAGTGTGTGCAACTAGCATAAGCAAGAGAAACATGTGAGGTGATATGCACATATTGATTAATCACAATTTCTACAAAATCCATCACATGAAATTGAAAGAGACTATTACTTAAATAGTTACATCATATAACTCTCACATCTCCTAGAATAAAAGTTTGCAATCATGTAAGTTTCTTGATTTGCCTCATTATTCAATTTAATTGATTAGAAACTTAATAAAAGTCAGGATAATGTACACACCAATTTTATTTGAATTTGTGAGATTATTATAGCCCAATAATGTACACACCAATTTTAATAGAGGCTACACCTTATATTCTTTTTGTGCATGTGCTACACTTTCTCGAGCACAAAATTTTACGATATGCACTAAGGTGTTCATGATTGGCTAATAGACAGTGATGAGATGGTTATTTATGCCTTTCTCAATAAGAACAAGTCCAACAATCAAAGACATGAGACTTCAAGATCAAGATCATGTGATCAACAAATATAGCATCTTCTCACACAACATGCACAACAATACTTTAGTTAGTAAAGTGCAATCGCCATAAGTGCATCAAAGCTAAACAAGGTATATAAACATGTTATGCAAAATTTGGTTGACCAACCTTGTCTTCAGATTCAAGGAAAATAGCAAAAACACAATTTAAATTTTTTTTTTTTTTTTTATAAAAGAAACACACATCCTAGAATGAAATGCATGAATGGTATGCAATGCAAATCCTAGAAACAAAGGTCACAAAAGATAAAGTAATGAAGCACAAGGACCATGTCAGACAGACTTAATTAGGTTGAGCCTTTTGCATCCAAAACTTTTTAGATGCAATTCTTGCATTGAAGTTATGATTCACATTAGAATTCTGAGCAACTCCAGGATTGGAATAAAGGTTTAACACCTTTACCAATTCACCAATAAGTACCATAGGATCATGTGCTTGAGGCACAGGTACTTTAGGTTTATTTGCTCGCTTTACAGCTTGCAACTTAAAACAATTTGGACGAATGTGTCCAGACTTTTCACAAAAATGACAAACCCATGCAGGCTTATCATGCAACTTGCCCTTAGTAGAAGTAGAAGCTCTAGAATGAAAAGCTTGAATATCAACCCTAATCTTCCTAGGTGGAGCAACATCTACAAATTTGACAGGTTCACTCACCAAGGGTTTGACAATCTCACTCTTAAGAGGTTCAGAAGAAGGAACAAATTTAGTAGAAGAAGATTCAATCACAGAAATACTTTCCTCAAAACCTAAGCCAGTTTTGTCAGATGGAGACTTTTGAATACTCAGTATGTGATCAAGTTTGGAGCTTGCAGACCTATTAGTTTGTTCTCTAGCAACAGATAATTCAAGTTCCAAACATTTGACTTTATCAAGTAAAAGCATGTTCTCAGTTTTCACATTATTTAAAAGCTCATTTGCATCAAACAATTTCACAAGTAAATTTTTCTTTTCAAGTTCCAAAAATGCAATTTTCTTCAAGCCTAAATCAACATTCATGGCATCCTTTGCAGCAACTTTGCAAAGTTTATTATAGGCTTCTTGTAAATCTGCATCCTCAGAGAGTTCCCCATCAGAAGAGTTCTCTTCAACAGACATGCTTTCATTAACTACAGTAGTAGCAGTAAAAGCAATGAAGTTTCCATCCTCATCACTAGCGGATTCATTGTCAGAAACTTCATCATCACTAAGGGTTACAGCCATAGCCTTACCCTTGGACTTCAAGTATGTAGGACATTCAGATTTCAAATGACCATACCCTTGACAACCATAACATTGTTGTCCCAAAGAATTATTAGAATGTTGACCTACTTTCTCTTTAGGTTTTTCAGTGTTATTAACTTTAGTGGGATCATTCCTCCTAAAATTTCTAGGTTCAGCAGTGTTCTTGCCTCTTGCCCTTCTGTTATTATTCCTAAGAAAATTTCTAAAGTTCTTAGCAAGATAGGCAATCTCTGTAGCAGGAGTTCATCATCAAATCCACCATCCTCAACATCATCAACAGACTTAAGCGCCATTGATTTGGATTTGTTTGTCTTGGGTAGGTCTAACTCATAGGACTGAAGAGATCCTACAAGTTCATCAACAGAGATGAAGTCCACATCCTTGCTCTCAGTGATGACAGTCACTTTGGGTCTAAAATCCTCAGTTAAAGATCTAAGAATCTTCCTAACAATTTTATGTTGATCATAGATTTCACTCAAATTATATGCAGAATTAACAATGTCATTCAGTTTAGCATAGAACTCATCAAAAGATTCATCATCATTCATTCTAATGCTTTCAAATCTAGTAGTTAATTGCTGCAACTTATTAATCTTAACTGCCTTTGTGCCTTCATGCACAGTCTGGAGGATTTTCCAAGCAGTATGAGCAACCTCAACATTAGAGATTCTCTTAAATTCCTCCATGGAAACAGCATTAAAAATAGCATTCGTAGCTTTGCTATTGAAAGCGGATGCCTCCTTTTGAGAAGTTTGCCACTCACTCACAGGAGTAGTGGGCTTCTCCCATCCGTACTCAACGGAATTCCAAACTCTCTCATCAATGGATTTCAGGAATGCTTTCATCCTTACTTTCCAATAAGCATAATTGTTTCCATCAAAGTGAGATGGAACAACAAGAGAGTGTCCGTGTTCCATGACAACAGGGGTCAAGGATCAGCAAAAAGATCAAACGATCAAACACAAAAGCTACTCGCTCTGATACCACTTGTCAGTTCATTTAGACCCCTTAAACCCAACATGATTAACCTAGAGAATTAGCCAAGTGATTAACTTAGGTAATTTAAACAAGTCTAGGTTAACACAAATAATCAACAACAATAAAGCAGCGGAAAATAAATAACACAAAGATCTAATGACCCAGGAAAACCAAACCGGTAAAAAACCTGGGGAGGATTTAACCTAGCTATCCTCAAGGTAAAACTGAATTCACTATGAAAGAATCGAAGCTTACACAATAAGACTTAGACCACTAACATCCTATTGCTACCCAAGTGTAGGAAACTTACTACCAGGACCCCATGATAACTCCGAGATTCACGGACTCCTTCTTTCTTGAATTCTTCAGTAATCCACAAGTGCACCTGCTTGTATTTCTTTAAGATCTTTGATTCTGCAACTGTATGATTTACCACGCTCTAGACATAAGTCTTGAGTATGTAAACCCTTAGTGTATGTGAAGGCAAACACCTCTAGATCTCACAATGAGATTCACAAACACAGCAAAACAGAACTCTAAAAACGTGGCTAGGGTTTTCCCTTAAATACTTAGGGCAAAACATAAAACCCTATACATTAAATGGACTAGGGCTGAGTTGGAAAATTCTGCAGAAAAACAATCTGCACGACTTTCGATCGATCGAGTCTAATTTTCGATCGATCGAGTCAGACAGAAAGTGCACAGTGAATTCTGCATAAAATTCGATTCCAACTTTACATGAATAGCCATACTTTGAGCAAGTCTAACACACAACTTAAAGAATGTTTTGATCATGGTTTGCCAACATTACAAATTGAAGTTCTAATACATTAGTTCCTAATTCTTAGAACCTAACACTTTTTGATTTGAGATTTGGCCCCCCAATTTATGATAATGTTATCTTGACTAATGCATTCTAGGCTATTGTATCTAGTGTGGTTTAATAAAGTCTTTTATTCAACAAAAAAACTGAAAAAAAAAAAAAAGAAGAGGACATAAAACTCATGTGATGCCATTAGAAACATTTTGCAAGAGATACCACACACAAACACACACCATATATGCATGCTTACTCTTAAATTTAAAGTTGAATTACTAAAAATTTTATAGTTTACTGTTAGATTCGGTCAAAGAGTTTTGTAACTTAATTGATATTAATTTCTTGATATTTTCAATCAAGGTTTCTAAGGTTCAAATTCCCTCATATAATTATTGAATTATCAACATAAAAGATAGACCATAGATTGTTAGTTGAGTGATTGTAAGATTACTCATCCTAATAGTGAGTTAGAAAACAAGTTAAAAGTTACTCATCCTATCTTTAAATACTCTTAACAGTTAGACAAAAATTGACCAATCATCCTAATAATGGGTTTATCCCTATTTATCTTTAAAAATTCCTATATTTGCAAGTCAGAAAACAGATGACCAAGAGAGAAATTGTGAGAATTTAACATACATACAATTTTTGAGAGCTCTTTTAAGCAAGTCTTTTTTCTCTAGAGACATCATCAAACATACCCTAAAATTCAAAACATGAGAATTTCATAAGAGACTCTGGTAGCATCTCTAACGACGCTTCAAGAATTATAGAGGTTGTGTGGAGGAGTTCTTAAAGCAAGTAAGAAAAGATATTGTAAGTGGGTAATCGAGGGTTCCTATGAGCCATGTGAATATATAGCCCATCTTATACATATAGTCAACAAAATCCCTCTCCCATACTTCTTTTTGGTGATAAAATCCTTTTCTTAAGCTAGCACGTGTGGGACTTTGTTTTCCTCTATGAGATGTAATAAAGTTCATATTTATGCCAATTTTTGCGTCTATCATATTACTGCATTTTACTAAATTAATTTGGACATTGGACTTTTGCCGTTTGACTTGGATAACAGTGAAATCAACATCATATTCATAAACATGGTTTTGTCAAAAAAAAAAAAAATAATAATAAACATGGTGAAGGCAGAATCAAAGATCAATAAAGTAAAAAAGATGAGAGAAAGGTATATATGTTCTTACTTTTTGTAAGGTTTATCATACACATATGTTAACCCTAACATTGCTCTATAGTCAAATATATATGTTAAACCTTAATTGTAATTTGGAAAGAGCATATATGCAGATAAGAGTGCATTTGGATGAGTCCTGTTGAAGTATTCATTTGCTGCAATTATTATAGAGAATAAAGCTTTTCTTCTAGCTTTATGACCTGTTTGGATTGAGGGGGGAAGGAGGGGGAGTCGAGTAGTATTGGCTATAAATGATCTAATTTTGTGCTAAATCTACTTTACTCTACTCCCCCTCTCTCTTTTTTAATCCAAACGGACCATAAGATCCGTTAAAATAGACTCAAAAAACTTTGAAAAGCACTCACAAAACTTGTGACCCAATTAAAGTGATTAGGGTCGAGGGATGGAGTTTCGGTAATTCTCATATTCAAACCGAAGAAAGGAATCAATATATATACAAAATTTGTGAAGACTTCCTCATGTCACTTTCGTGAGACTGCTACCCTTTTGTTTTATTTTTCCTCTACCACTTACTTTTTAAGGAACAAATCTTTGAGATGGAGCTCATAAATATCAATAAGTTTATAGACTTGGAGTTTTTCATCAGAATTTTTACACCATGCCTTTTCTTTGTGTTATGATGGGTCCAAAAATGAGATCAATGGGTGATAGAGTAGTGTCAACTTTTTTTAAAAATTATTATTATTATTATTATTATTATTATTTGAGAAAGATTATTTTATTTATTTTAGAGAATTAGAGTGTGAACTGTTTGGTGAAAAATTGTGTGGCAATGTATGACAAAATTGGATAAATATAATATGGTAAAGCTAATGCAGCTTATTATACAAGGAACTAGTAACAAGCATCACGCTTCTTTTGGGTAGTTATGTCGAGCATAACTCAAATAATTAATGTCTATTTGTTAGCATTAGTTTATTGGAAAAGTAATTCTGAGTCTCAAAATACGAGATTAGAGTGGGTCTTGGACCTCTTGGTAAGTGTCGTTCGTCACCTTTTGTTATTCTTCTATTATATTTTAGGAAATCTTAGAATAGGGTTCTTCTTATTTAAGTCTTTCTGAAAATTTGATAAACAGTAATAATTTTCTAATGGGAATAACTAGGGTTTAGATCTTTTATGGTCCGTTTGGATTGAGAAAGAGGAAGAGAGAGTAGAGTAAAGTAGAGTAAATTTAGTACAAAACTAGCTTATTTTTAGCCAACTCTATTCTACTCCCCTCCTCTTCACTCTCCCTCCTTCCCCTCTCCATCCAAACAGGCCATTAGTGTTGGCTATCCATGACAAATATATTTTATAATTTTGGGTTATGAGCATTATTTGGGTTGAAGAATGAAGTTTTTGGTTCACTATGGTAGTCTGAAGATCTTAGTCAAGCTAAATCCTATGATCAGTAGAGTGAAACTGGATTTTGGAATCTTTAACTTTAAGAGGGAGATTGCAACAAAATATTTGACTTTGACTAATTGACCTGAGAAACTTACTTAGTCTTTAGCTAGAAGAATAAAGGATGTATGATTTTTATTTGATTTGTAGATGATGGGAGAATCAACTAAAATATTTGACTTTTGCAACTAGGAATATTGTCAAGACTAGGCTTCACAATAAAATTTGTTTAGAAGCTCTTAGATTTTGCATATTAGGAGGGAGATTGCAACAAAATTTATTGCATGATCAGCCATAAATAATTTTTGGGATTTAAAATAACGTTGATTTTCATTTTAATAGGTGATTGGATTGAAATGCATAATTATTGTTCTATTTGAATCTTAGTATATTTCTTGTTCTTGAGAGGGAAAAGTTTGTTGTTTCATGCTTTGACCCCTCTTAATATGAAATTCCAGTTTTGTCACTGATTGCACTCAAATTTGTAATATCAGTTTCATTTAATATTATTTTATCACTAGAAGTATATTTGCACATAATATAATCTCCATTTTCGAGATGATTAAATATGATTACATGAAGCTTAATAAAACATTATCCGAATTTTTAGTCAGTGGTTAGGGTCTTGGTGTAAAGTAAGCATTGTTCTCAAATTCTCCAAAGCAACAATGTAACATTGGTTTGGTTTGGTTTATTTATTTATTTATTTTTTTTTTGTCACTAAAAATATATTTTCATATTATATGATCTCAATTTTGATGATGATTAAACACGATTACATGAAGCTTAGTAAAACACTATCCAAATTTGTATTCAACGGTTATGGTCTTGGTGTAAAATAGGCACTGTGCTCAAATTTAGTAAGCAACCATGTATCACTGGTTTGGTTTCATATATATTATTATTGTTGTCTCTAACTTGGGTGGGATTGAGGTTGGGCTATAGTTTAACTTACAAGTTACAAACTTACAATCTTACATACGGAAGCATATATGGATCCCCATTTGGGCTCCTCATAGGCCCGTATATATAAAGCCTAAAATACATATAGACTTGTCACAATTGGATTTCCCTCTTACCCATTTGTTCTTGGGGGCAGCTTTATAAGCATAAAAAACAAAAAACAAAAAACAAAAACAAAAAAAAAAAAAAAAAAAAAAAAAAAAAACAAAACAAAAAAGTTGTCAAATGGAATCATTTACACTACAATGACTGAAAAAAAAAAAAAAAAAATCATTTGCATTACAATGGCCAGCTTGCTGACTTCATTACTTGCAATGTGCTTAACAATTAAACATCTACTAAAGTCTTAACCAAAAAAAAAAAAAAAATCTACTAAAGCCCAAATAAATGGAAATGGGCCTCCACTTTTTCTCTTTTGTCCTTTCGGCATTTGGTTTTGTAGTTGCCCGTCAGAGTGTGTGATTTTTCACCACCTCTCAATTTAGCAAATGAAAAAAGCAGTTCTTCAAAATTTTTAGAATTGGGCTTCGCAAAGTACGGTTGTCCACATCAGTTTAAGTTGGGCCTTATCAATGTTGATCTAGTGTCTGTCTAAAGATGACTTATCAAACCATCATCAAACCTAAACTGGGCTTGATGAAATTAGGAGTTTGTGAGATTAGTTTTCAGTATTCACCATGTATACATTAAGAAACACACACACACACACACACACACACACACCAACGAGGTGGTGGGGGGTGGGGGTTGGGCATAGAGCTCATGTGAACATCTCATAATTGAGTGTGTCCATTGTAACACTCTTATGATTTAGGCTGTACATTGCAAATGCTCTAATGGTTTAAGATGAATGGGTAAGTGTTAATTTTGACACTAAATTAGACCGGACAAGGTTTCTCTTCAAAATTCTTCAAGTTCTCCCTAAATTTTTTTAGTAGACGTGAATTTTGTAAATATAACCGTTAATTTGTATGTTTTTATTATATCTTTCATGCTAGCAAAATTTCAAGAAGATTAAAGATCAATAACTATATTATCAATCAAATATTTAAATTTCAAAGTTTTTGTGGTTTAAAATTTGAAATAAAAAATAAATTTATTGATTGAATAGCACATAATATCTAATTTAAATGAAATTTTACGTGTGTGTTAAGAACATAAAAAACATATAATCCAACCGTTAAATTTTCAAAATTGACATTCAATAAAAAGAGATAAGGGGAGTTTGAAAGATTTCTCTCCAAATTAGTTTGGAGAGAAACCTTTTCCAATTAGACATTGGGGGGATTGACATTAAAATTTAACATTAAATTACAATATTAATTGTAAAATTTTGCAAACATATCCCTATAATACTAAATAAGAGATAGGTTTGAACAACAATGCATAGTGGAGGCAAATTATAGCCTCCATGTTGGGTGAGCTTAATTTCATCCTAAAAAAATTTAAAACTTTTAAACATTTTTTACCCTATTTATTTTAAAGTTACAATTTTACTTTTGTACAATATACAAAAATAAATAGATGTAAATAAGTTCATCTAAACCAGACATATTAGAAGTGCAATTGCTAGAAAGGGACAGGGTTGGTTGGATTTTTTTTTTTTTTTGGTATACTTACTTTCAACTGGTTTTTCTTTTTCACCACTGGAATAACTGGCCATTAGTCGTAGATATCAAATAAGCACTAGTTGATGATTTTATCAAACCTAATATATAGTCCGTGCGTCAATACATGGGCTTTATATAATTAGAAGTTGGGTTTGCATTCATCTCTGACTTGTCGGATTGGATCCTTGTTTCAGATGACAGAGATGGATATGGGCCCATTCCTCCCTTTTTGTGTGTGTGTGTGTGTGTGTGTGTACTGTGTGTATTCAACTATCCTGATTTCTTGTTGCCCTTGCTTTGCTTAATATGTATGCATGTTTATCAAAAAAAATGTATGCATCTTTCTTCTTTGTTGTTTAATGAAAGAGGTATTATCCAGCCAAAAACAAAAACAAAAACATTTTTTTTTATTAATGTAAAAATAGTATTCACTTGCCATTGAACCCAAAAAAAAAAAAAAAAAAAAAAATAGTACTCCTTGTGGGATTTAGATTTGGTGTAATAGTTTATAAATTAATGTGAGAGAAAAATGTTAAAAAAAATAAAGAGGTAAAAAAAGTAGAAATTAAAAGGTTTTTTTTTTAATTTTATTTTTATCCAAGGACTAAGATCAAAAGCGCTTTTAATCTTAGCCCTTCAATGTGGTGTTACATAGTGCAATAACCTTAGCTATAGCATAAGATCTCAATTCCTATACGTGTATACATAAAAACAAAACACATAAATGTCCCCCACCCCAAGCAAAAATAGGTAAATATTAACAAATTTTTTTTTGACAAAAAAATTGTAACTATCTATCATAAATTATATGGTTTTTCATTTAATTATAGAATGAAATTATCATCTTATTTGTAACATGTACCATATACTTCAAACTTTCAAAATCAACATCCTATTTGGAGAGTATTTTACAATACTACTCCCCATCTAAATTAGTTAGAGTTCAAATTAGTTGTGCACCTTATAATACTCTCATAATTTTGTGTGGACTAACCTGTTTTTTGATTAGAGGGAAGTTTTGAAGATTAACATCCCTTTTAAAGTTAAAATGTGTAAACCACCCTAAGTATCCAACTCAAGTACATGAATTCCATTGTCTTAAACATGAAACATCCAAATACTCTTAAAAACTTTACCAAACCCAATAAACTAGTTTTTTTTTTTTTTTTAATAAGGTACATGAAGAGCCTCACTCTAACTCATTGTTTAACCAAAAAAAAAAAAAAAAACCCAAACCTCCAAAGTACAAACAGAAGTGAAACATAGTAAACAATAACATGGATTAGCATTTAAGAGGGAGGTTGGACTTGAACTTGCCTGAACTTTGTGCGACATATTAAGGCATGTCATTTAAGCTTTATAACATACTTTAATATGACAATATTTTTGTGGGTTCCAGTTAACTCAAATGGTAAAATCTCTGATAGTTGAATAAAAAATTTGGGGTTCAATCTCCGCCTAATTCCAAAACCTATTGGTATTTTGGTCTGATGAGAAACCCTAAAAAAAAAAAAACAAATATGACAATATTTTTTTTATAATAATACTCTCGTTTTCCGTTGTGGTCGGTCCATATAAGATTTTCATTAATTTACTATGACACTTATTTGTTTTGCGAGTAAAAGAACACCATAGATCTCAAAAAAAAAAAAAAAAAAAAAAAAGAACTCCATTAATAGGGTTAGAAGTTAGAACATGCATCACTATGTAGTTGAACTTCCACATCCTTGTTTGAATTAGTCATTAAAGTCTTTATCAGTGAAATATATGACAAAGACTAAGTGATTTTTAATGTGGACCGAAGAATGAAGCGATGCGACTTTAATGTGCAAGTCCAACCATCAAGAAGGTTTATTTTGTTGATGCCTTAATTATCTACAAGTTGTTCACATCTTAGAATTTATTGTGAAAAATGTTATGTTTATAATATTTTTATTGTTAAATATTAGCTATGATATATTCCATATTGAATATGCTTGAAAATATATGTAAGAGCGAAGTATATAATAAGAACACAAGAACACAAGGCTTATGTGGTTCAGCTTTACGTCCTACATTTATGGAGGAAATCCTTAAGCTCCATTAATAGGGTTAGAAGTTAGAACATGAATCACTATGTAGTTGAACTTCTACGTCCTTGTTTGAATTAGTGATTAAAGTTTTTATCAGTGAAATATATGACAAAGACTAAGTGATTTTTAATGTGGACCGAAGAATGAAGCGATGTGACTTTAATGTGCAAGTCCAACCATCAAGAAGGTTTATTTTGTTGATGCCTTAATTATCTACAAGTTGTTCGCATCTTAGAATTTATTGTGAAAAATGTTATGTTTATAATATTTTTATTGTTAAATATTAGCTATGATACATATTGAATATGCTTGAAAATATATGGAAGAGAGAAGTATATAATAGGAACACAAGAACACAAGGCTTATGTGGTTCAGCTTTACAGCCTACATTTATGGAAGAAATTCTTAAGGGTTACATCTTTATTATATAAGATTGTAATACAAAACCTGTGTTACAATGAACCATAACATGGATATATATACTAGAAACTAATAGACTTCTAGTACAAGTAGGAGACTTAACTTGCACACAAAGTAAAATTAGACTTAAGCCTATGCTAATGGGCTAATATATTTCTAACATTTACAATATTTTCACAACAAATCTCAAGTTCTAGGTTAGTAGTGAGTAAAAAAGTAATTTAAGCAATTAGAATTAATAACAACTTACTAATTATCACTTACGATTTATTATGAAAATGTTGTAAAAGAAACACTTCTCATTTGCCTTTGCTTCTTATTTTTCATTTATTAATGCGCCAAGGCAACCGTTATTTTCTTAATTGTGAAAAGGGCAACCACCTAAAAGGTACAAATAAACTTGCTGCCTCTCTATCTTACTTTTCCCTTTAAATATTGAGTAAATATAGGAATGCATGTGAAGGGGATAAAATTAAGACTGACGGATTTGTTCAAATGAATTTGATGGTGCTAAATTAATAAATTATCAAAAAAAAAAAATATAACGAATTGATGTGCAGGACGGAGAGATCACATGACGGATGGACCTCTTGTATGGACGAATCTTAGGTGCATAAGCCCAAGGGCAACGGCTATCAATGCCACGTGGCACCCACATGGCTTAAGTAAACCCCAAGAAATCCTAAATGAAAATATCTTCTGCCTTACGGTAACCCCCTGGTCAATGGAGTCTTTATTTGGAAGGAATCAAGCGAAATACGTATATTTAGGATCTTTCTTATAAGAAAAGGTCTTCCTGCACAAGAAATAGGAAGTCGGTTCTATATTACTATAAAAACCCAAAAAATCTTAAAAATCAAGGTACGCATAATTTCCCCCAGCTCTGACACTCTAGAGTTATCTGAACATTCTAACTTAACCTTCGGAGGGTATTTAGCCGGTACCACACCGGTACTCTCTGTAGGGATTTTCGTCTTTATTGTGCAAGTCTTGTCTAGAGCACGTAAGGACTGTGTAGCTTACTGATGATTTTTTAGCGTCATCAGTTGGTGCCGTCTGTGGGAAACGATAAGTAAGTTGTATTGCCGCTTCCTAGACAAAAAGTTGCATAGTACTTACTTGCTCAATAGAGACCACTAATGACATTTAAGGGGACGAACCACGCACCACTGCCCTTGAGAGACAAGTTCAGACTCTCACAGCAGCAGTAGAACACCTCACTAAGCAAAATCATGACCTAGAGGAGCAGCTGCGCCAAAAGGACGTAGCGCTTAACACTTAGGAGGAGGACTAGGAAGGAACCAGTGTTGAAAGAAGGAACGAGGAGGGGCCGGAAGGCAGCAACGCTCCAAGCAAACAAGAGCGACAGGATACAAGCCATCCATCTGCTGCAGATACTGTTCCACCGCATTTGGTCGAGGAGATGCAAATGATGAAAGAGAGGATGGTCTTCATGATGAACGCCCTCAAAGGACAAGTGTCAAGCGACCTCAACGAGCTAGTCCATCGAACAGACTCGCCCTTTACTGTACAAGTCACCTTATTCCCCCTTCCACCGAAGTTCTGCATGCCACAGGTAGAAACTTACGACGGGTCAAAGGACCCCTTGGATTACCTAGAGTCTTTCAAGACCTTAATGCACCTGCAAGGAGTGGCGGACGAGATCATGTGCAGGGCCTTCCCCACTACGCTGAAGAGCCCTGCAAGGGTTTAGTTTAGTAGGTTGACGCCCAACTCCATTAGTACCTTTAAGGAGTTAAATGCCCAAATTGGCTCACACTTTATCGGGAGGCACAAGTATAAGAAGTCGACTGCATGCCTGATGAACATCAAGCAACGGGAGGAAGAGACGCTGAAGTCTTACATAACCCGCTTTAACAAAGAGGCCCGCTCTATCGATGAAGCTGTTGACGAAATACTCGTAGTTGTGTTCACGAATGAATTATGGAAGGGTAAATTTTTGTTTTCTTTATACAAAAACAACCTAAAAACTATGTCGGATGTACTTTAAAGGGCTACTAAGTACATGAACGCGGAGGACGCATTGCTGGCTCGAGAAGAGAAGCCCAAGAAAAGGAAAGACAAGATGATACACGGCAGGATAGGGGGCAGAAGATGGCCAGGATCGAAGAACAGCAAGAGGATAGGCGCTCCAAATCCCCCACAGGAAGGTTCATAAGCTTCGCCTTGCTGAACATCCCGATTAATCAAGTTTTGATGTAGATCAAGCACAAAGGGGCCCTGACCTTCCTTGGCAAGTTGAAGGGAGACCTTAGCAAGTGATCCAGAGATAACTACTGTAGTTTCCACCACGACCACGGTCGTGATACATCTGACTGCTATGACTTGAAGCAACAGATAGAAGCTTTTATCAAGTAAGGAAAGTTGCAAAGATTCATCGGTAAGGAAAGACGGACCAGCCCTAAGAGCAACTTGCAAGGAAAGAAAACTAGCGTCCCAGACCCCCACTAGGAGGCATAAGGATGATCGTAGGAGGAACCACAACATCCAGTTCGTCCAAGAAGGCACGAAAAACCTACCTATAGATGGTTCAGAACATCCAGTTGACGAGCTTCATCCCGAAGATGGCATAAATCAATAACCTCGTCATTGGGTTCACAGAAGAAAATGCCAGGCGACTCCACCACCCACATAATGATGCGCTCGTGATTAGCATACGGGTAGTGGACTACAACACCCACCGAGTCCTGCTGGATAATGGGAGCTCTGCTGACATCCAACAGATGAGAATTGATAGAGAGCAGCTGGTCCCAGTTAACGCACCTTCGTTGGATTCGGAGGAACAAGAGTACATCCCCTCGGTGCAGTCACTTTGTCCATAACGGTTGGTGACTACCCTCAGTAGATTACCAAGGATGTCACCTTCCTGGTTGTCGACTGTTCATTTGCCTACAATGTCATCCTAGGCTATCCTAACCTTAACTCATGGAAGGTCATGACATCAACTTACCACCTGATGATTAAGTTCCCAACCGAGTACGGAGTGAGAGAGGTACGAGGAGATCAAGTGGCAGCGTACAAGTGCTACATCCCTATGGTGGACATGGACGATCATTTACAAACCACGTGTATAGAAAAACAGCAGACGGTGGTAGAACTAGTGGAAGGATTGGAAAAGGTAATCCTGGATGACATTAGGCCTAAATAGACAACCAGGATTGGAACTCTGGCATGCCTGCTAGTCTGTCAAGCGCTCGGAACGTTTCTAAGGGAGAACCTAGATGTGTTCGTTTGGAGCCATGAAGACATTCCCGGAATTAACCCTTCAATCATAGTCCACAGTTGAACATGTCACCATCCTTCCCTCCCATCCGTCAGAAGAAACGGGTTTTTGTGCAGGAACGAGATAAAGCCATAGCAGATAAGGTTCACAAATTACAGGAAGTAGAGTCCATATGAGAAGTGTACTATCCCGACTAGTTGGCCAACGTAGTAATGGTCAAGAAAGCCAATGGGAAGTGGAGGATGTGTGTGGACTTCACGAACCTTAACAGGGCTTGTCCCAAGGACAGCTATCCTTTCCCACGGATTAACATCTTGGTAGACTTAATGACAAGACACCAGCCGCTAAGCTTCATGGACGTGTTCTCTAGTTACAACCAGATCAAGCTGGACGAGGCCGACCAAGAGAAAAATTCATTTGTCACTAGTCAGGATCTCTTTTACTACAAGGTAATGCCACTCAGACTCAAGAACGTGGGTGCCATGTACCAGAGACTGATGAACAAAATGTTTGCTTATCAGATTAGGAGGAATGTGCAAGTCTACATGGACGACATGTTGGTAAAAAGCATAAGGAAAGACAACCACTTGAACAACCTCAGAGAGGCCTTTGACACCCTTTGTTCTTACAACATGAAGCTAAATCCGAGCAAGTGCGCATTCAGGAAGACAGCGGGGAAACTCCTAGGGTTTATGGTGTCCCATAGAGGTGTTGAGGTCAACCCGAATAAAGTACAAGCCATAATGGAGTTAGCTCCACCAAAGACCGTTAAGGAGGTACAAAGCCTGAACGACAAGATCGCTGCACTAAACAGGTTCGTCTCGATAGCAACGGATAAGTGCCTACCATTCTTCCTCACATTGAAAAAGTCCTTTGAGTGGACAACTGAATGTCAGCAAGCATTTGAAGACCTGAAGGCCTATCTTTCTTCCCCGTCGTTGCTAAGTTCGTCCAAACCAGAGGAAGAATTATTCTTATACCTAGCCGTCTCCTCAGCCGCAGGGTCCAAAACCCGTATACTTCACAAGCCGAGAATTTCGAGGAGCAGAAGAGAGATACCCCCCAATGGAGAAACTCGTTTTTGCATTGGTAACTGCGGCACAAAAGCTCAAGCCATACTTTCAGGCACACACTATGATCGTCCTAACAAACAAGCCCCTACGGAGAGCAATAAGTAGCCCTGAAGCTGCTAGACGGATGGCACTATGGTCGATTGAGTTGGGAAAATTTGACATACAGTATCAACCACTTACGACTATAAAGGGACAGGTTATCGCTGACTTCATCACAGAGTTCACTCTCATGGAAGGACAGAGGGCGAGAGATACACCACAATGTAGAGTCCACACGGACGGATCTTCTAATAGGCAAGTAGGTGGAGCCGGTGTGATACTCCACAACACGGAAGGGGATAAGGTCGAATGCATGGCCTGACTTGATTTCCATACGACAAATAACGAGGCAGAGTACAAAGCCTTGATAGCAGGGCTAGATCTGGGAAAAGCAGCAGGAGCCACGGATGTGATAGTATACTGTGACTCTCAATCAGTCACCAGTCAGGTTAACGGCAACTACAAGTGCAAGGGCGAACGTATGAAGAAGTACCTGGAGCAAGTGAAGAACCAAATAAATGACCTCCAAGCGAAGTTTGTTCAAATTCCAAGGGAAGAGAACGAGCCAGCCGACCATCTCACCAAGGTTGCCTCAGCGAAGCCTATGATCATACCCAGTCAGGTACTATCCTTAGTTCAAATCTCACCACTAATAAACAGCATTAATGTGCAGGAGGTAGGTTCCAAGAACTATTGGACGACACCAATAACATTCTACCTGAAGGACAGAGTGCTACCCGGCGACAGGGAGGCCGCAAGAAAATTAAAGGTTCAAGTAGTGCGCTTCGTCCTGATCAAAGATGTTCTATACAAGAGGGGCTTCTCCTGACCGTACCTGAGGTGCCTCATCTCCAAGGAGGCAAACTATGTCATGCGAAAAGTCCACGAAGGAGTCTGTGGAAACCATTCAGGATCACTGTCATTAATGCATAGCTAATTCGAGTAGGATACTGTTGGCCTACCATGCAAAAGGATGCCCATGTGTACGTCAAAGCTTGCGACAAGTGTCAGAGATTTGGCAACCTCATCAGGCAATCGACAGAGGATCTCACCCCAATGACGGCCCCATGGCCTTTTGCTTAATAGGGGTTTGATATTATGGGCTCATTTCCAACAGCAGTTAGACAGTTAAAGTTCCTAGTAATCGATATAGACTACTTCACTAAGTGGGTGGAAGCTGAAGCCCTGGCCACTATCACGGAGAAGAATGTAAGAAGCTTCGTATAGAAAAACATCATTTGCAAGTATGGTATACCTAGAGTACTGGTCTTAGACAATGGAAAGCAGTTCGACAACGATACCTTCAAAGACTTCTGCTCGCAACTAAGGATTAAGAATCACTATTTATCACCAGCCCATCCCCAAGCCAATAGGCAAGTTGAGGTCATGAACTAATCCTTGCTTAAAATCATCAGGACTCGACTCGAGGGGACAAAGGGTATATGGCCAGAAGAATTGCCAAGCGTCTTATGGGCATGCAGGACAAAGACAAGGACGCCTACAAGAGAAACACCGTTTCGACTAGCATATGGAAGTGAGGTAGTTATCCTGGCTGAAGTAGGACTTACAAGCTATAGAGTAAGAAATCATGACGGGGGTAGGAATGACGAAGCTATGCGCCTGCAGTTGGATCTGTTGGACGAGGTTAGAGCAACGACCAAACAAAGGTTAGCACGGTATCAGGACCTCATGGCCAAGCACTACAACTCCAAAGTCAGACACCGGAACTTCCAAGTTGGAGATTTGGTCTTATAGAAGGTGATGGGTGCCACAAAAGAAACCTCCCAGGGGAAGCTAGGATCTAATTAGAAAGGACTGTACAAGATCATAGCATGGCACAGGAACGGAACATACCACCTGGAACACGGAGCACCTGAAGAAGTACTATAGTAGATAACATAATGGACAACAAAACTCCTCATTTCCATTTTATTGCTTTTTAGTTAAGTTTTTATTATCTACAGTCTCTTTTAAGCCCAAAGGGCAGGTTTATTTTATTTATTTTATTTATCTTTTGAGAATAATTTCTATATTCATGTTTATCACAATAAGAGGAGTTATTCAGAAATTCCATGTGTATGCTATTTACCTTTCTACATAACCACTACAAAGCCCTCAAAGTGGACGAGTCCATCCTAAAGGGATGACTAATACTTGTAAAGTCCAAATTGGACAAGCCTATCCCAAATGGGGTGATTTGAAATCATAGTCCTCAAAGTGGACGGGTCCATCCTAAAGGGATGATTGACACTTATAAAGTCCAAATTGGACGGGCTCATCCCAAACGGGGTGATTTGAAATTATAAAATCCTCAAAGTGGACGGATCCATCCTAAAGGGATGACTGGCACTTATAAAGTCCAAATTGGACGTGCTCATCCCAAACGGGTTGATTTGAAATTATAAAATCCTCAAAGTGGACGGGTTCTTCCTAAAGGGATGGTTGATACTTAGTAAGTCCAAAGTGCACGAGCTCATCCCAAAGGGGTGATTTGAGATTATTAAGCCCACAATATAGACTGGTCCATCCTAGACGGGCCATTCTGAAGGATTGACTTACATTAATCAAGTCCGCAAAGAGAACGGATTCACCCTAAACGGATTACTTATGTTTGTTAAGTCTGTACCCAAACGGGTTCATCTCAAGGGGTGGGCTAAAAATTGTTAAGTGAACAAGTTCATACTAAGTCCAAACGTTGACGGATTTATGCTAAATCCACACATAGACGGGCTCATCTCAATTGTGACAAAAAGTTGTCCCTAAGTAAAGAATTAATCAACAAAGCGGACGGGTCCAACTAAAGTCTCCATCCAATGGAACTGACGGAAGCATTAAGATATCTAAGTTGGTATACAATATATATAAATAAATAGAAGAAACAAGAAGCAATAAATAAATAGCCACTAAAAGGCAAATTTTTTACAATCACCCAAAAACATGGGTGACGAAAGGAATAAAAACTGTTTTCCAAATACACAAAAAGTGATAATGCACGAAGTAAAAAGACAAAAGGTAACAATAAAAACAATTGCTGAGCAACAGGGGTTTCTTCATGCCTCTCTTCAACCATTTGATCCCTATCAAATAGACGTGCTTCATCACCAATGGATTTGGCTTGGTCTTCAAAAGGAATAGCCTCCCCGTCACCTTGAGGGTCATCAACAAGGGCATCATCAGCAAACAATTCATCGGTGCTCTCGAAATGGAGGGGCTGAGTTGGAGTCTGGGCTTGGGCATCAATGGAAACATGGGACAGGTCCAGGTCTGGGAAAGAAGTTTTGACTTGACGGAAGCAGTCGTCAAATTCGTCCGCAAAGGAGCCACCAAGCTTCGCAAGGAGGGCATCTGAGTCACGATACTCCCGTATCGCATCTTCCTTAGCTTGACGAAGCTGATCCTTAACAATTTTAATCTCTTTTTTCTTATCCTCAAGGACCTGCTTTAGCACCTCCTTTTGCTTTTTCAACTCACCTCGGACTTGCTCCAACAAGGCAAGCTTCTTTTCCTGGACCGTTTTCTAGGCTTTTAACTCCCCCAGCTTTGCTTCCGTTGCCTATGCCTTTGCCCTGACACAGTCCAATGCCGTATTGTGGGATAGGCAATAGCCCATTAACCCTTTCATCATTAACATCGCCTGGAAACAAAAAATGGTTAGAATATACAAGACAATTTGAAAAGAAAGGGAAGGAAGACGGACTCATTTACCTACGCAATGCTAAAAAGACTCGTCTCCCTCATAGCGTCAGTTGTATGATTGCTTAAGTCCTCATAATCGTTGGTTGTGATGATGGATGATAGATGCTCAAGCGCATAACGGGAATCCTCGCGGAGGAGAACAGGTGGTTTTTCAGTGACAGGGACATGACCCATCATAAGTCGCTTGCCCTTCCCTTGAACGGGCGGAGTAGCCATTTTCTTTGTTTCAGGCTTTACCTCGACGGCTGACTCTGGTGTAACTTTGGGATTTTTTGGAAGACAGTTGATTTTCACCGACGGTTTTCTCTTCATAGACGGGTTAGCTTGACCCCCAGCCTTAAGAGGCAAGCTTCCCTCCAGTTTCTTCTTCGCAGCTGCTTACTGCTTTATAAAGGCCCGTCTCCTACTTTCCTTCATTTCTATATGAAGATGGACGGATGAAAAGAGTTAGGTAATTTACCAAAGAGCAAAAAGAAACGAGTATGAGGCGATGGACTTACGTGTGCGTACTCATTCGTCGTAGTGACGGGTAGCCTCGGTTGGTTTAGGGCTGTCACAATACTAGTAGAATGTATCCAAGGTTACCAGTTTTGCCCACAACCTCTCCGACAGCTTAGTGGTCATAAAGATCCTCTCCAAAAAACTCCACTCTTCAAGAGTGACTTTTGGAAGATCCTTAGCTGCAATAAGAAACAATTAAAATATCAAAGAAACACAACGAAATAAAAGCCTAATATAAACGGACACATTCCGAACGGGGCCATGATACCCTAGGTTTTGTCTACTGGCATGTACTCTTCATCACCAGGGTGACTTGTCCCCTTGGATAAAGAAATAACGACCCTTTCTATTGGAGTCTGGGGTGTCGCACACCAGCTTGAGCAACAGAATTCTTGGCACGAAACTGTACATCCCCCTTGATTGAGTAATCTCAGATGGACGGTAGCAATGGAAGAGCTCTCCTACTGTCAACTTGCGCGCCCCATCAAACATGACTTCGTACAGGATTTCCGCAACTAGAAAGACTTTCCAAGCGTTTGGAGAGATTTGGGTGATGGCTAGTCCAAGGTACTGTAGCAGACAACGGTGAAGACCCGCTTTCAGCATCTGCTCATACACTTCGACGTCTTCTATGCCCTTGTAGTAACACTTTTCACGCATAAGAGGTAGGCGCATTGGGATGTTGACGGGTATTTGGTACTTCTCCCTAAGCGTGTAAAAATGTGTTTAATTGACGGAAGAGTTGAAATCATTTATTGTCCACAATGGAAGCATAATGAACTCCCTAAATCCGTTGGGACCTATGACGGACTGAATGGGGGGGATCACCAATGTCTATGTCATCATCATCTGAGTCTTCATCCAACCTGTCCGCATCCAAGTCATCATCCTCTATGGAAGGTGAGTTGGCTGACAGATCCCTTTCATTATTAGAGGTGTCGAGGTCACCTTCACCTGACGGAAACACCTCATCGTAGCCCGCTTCTTCGCGGACACATGACTGTTAGCTCGATGCATTAAACATCTATCACCTACAAGTGATGGATAAAACCCTAAGACTCTCACACTTCTACATAGACGACGGGTGTGCAAAAATTTAAATAAACAACAAAGGAACTCAACAGGAAGTGAAGGATACTTATTGAGTGTATGAGATGGAGAAAGCAATGAAGTAGGTATGGCTGATGGTTGCACCAAGTAGATGGTATGACGGTCAGATGAAGAGGAAGGTAGCGCTCTGGTTGCAAATTCTTTGCAAAAAGTAAAAATGAATGGTAAAGAAGTAGGTATATATAGAGGAAACGACACGAAAGACGAAGGGACGCTTCGGTCCGAGTGATTAATCACTAAAAACATGCCATGTGCACCTACGACATTTATGGCCCTAGGCTAGCCTGTCAATCAAAACACGTTTCTCATAACTGAGTTAGACTGTCACTCCACAGGACTGTCCAGGAAAGAAGGTGACAGATCCATGGAGTGAAGGGGCAACTGAAGGGGATAAAATTAAGACTAACGGATCTGTTCAAATGAACCTAATGGTGCTAAATTAATGAATTATCAAAAATAATATATGGAATTGATGTGCTGGACGGAGAGATCACATGACGGATGGACCTCCTGTATGGACGGATCCTAGGTGCATAAGCCCAAGGGCAACGGATATCAATGCCGTGTGGCACCCACATAGCTTAAGTAAACCCCAAGGAATCCTAAATAGAAATATCTTCCGCCCTACGGTAACCCCGGTCAATGGAGTCCCTCTATGGAAGGAATCCCGTGAAATGCGTACATTTATTAGGATCTTTCCAATAAGGAAAGGTCTTCCTGTGCAAAAAATAGGAAGTCAGTTCTACATTATTATAAAAACCCAAAAACTTTTAGAAATCAAGGTACGCATAATTTCCCACAGTTCTGGCACTTTAGAGTTGTGTGAACATTCTAACTTAACTTTCGTAGGGTATTTGGCCGGTACCACACGGGTACTCTCCGTAGGATTTTTCTTCTTTATTGTGCTGTTCTTGTTTAGAGCACATGAGAACTGTGCAGCTTACTAACGATTTTTTAGCATCATCAGCATGATTTAAAAATATTGAATATTGATGCATGCCCTGGACCAAGTAACGACCAGCCATTCCAAAAGTGGAAAAAGAAAAACCCCAAGTGAAACAACAAATTTTTTTTTTTTTTTTTTAAATTTTTAATTACCAAAATAAAAACAAAATAAAA